>JAPTHN010000053.1:863543-1365803 GCA_026936325.1 Platynereis dumerilii | reverse complement strand
TTTTGCGTACCTCTATTGTACTGTTACAAACCACAAATGTTTCTTTCTGTGGTGGTGTTTAGAATAGTGCTACAGCAGACCTGGTGCATCTGCCTGCTTTTTGTATGAATTTGCTGTTATTTTGATCTTGGCAAAACAACAAATTTGCATTATGAAAAGATGTATACACTGTTTTTCGTAACATAGCTGGAGAAGAGGGATTTACCTTTTCACCTGAGGGAACTAATGCTGAGGTATTTTATCACAATGCAGGAAAAGAGGCTTTTCTATATCACCAGTGGGAGTATCGTGTTACTAATTTGAGGAAAACATTGCCCTATCATGTTACAGAGCTACCATGCACATCCCAGGGAGGTTGTGTTTGCCTGTAGATCACTGGAGATTGTCTTAATGCAATGGTTGTGTTGATACACAGGCCTTCTGATTAATATATTGGGTCAGTGTGTAAACTAATACGAGTAAATATTTGTATGTGTTTATTGCTGTTCTAGCTGATGGAACTTCTTCGACATAAATCTAAATGGGGGCATCTCTTTTCAATATTAATCATTGTGAGATGTGAGATGGTGGTCATGATTGTTCTGCTGTGTGTTCTGAGTATTGCAATTACCTCAGATGCTTCTCTGTTCTGCAAGCTTTACAATAGTGTCTAGCTCTGCTGGAGTGGGTGACAAGTCCTTCTAACATTTGAAGACGGGCCACCACTGTTTAGTTCTTCCAAGATATTGTTTCAAAACAGACTTTCTTCACTGCTTTTTCCGATTTTTTAATTTTATTTGATGAATCCATAAAATGGACACATTATGGTCCATTATAGTATCGAGTGTACATATCAAATCACAAATTGGAGGAAAACTAAAAAAGCACAGCATAACGTGATCAGAGGGACTTATCTTTAGGCTTCAGCAAAAGTTCACTTTTTTACATGTTTCCTTTAAATTTACTTATTGACGTTGAGTACATTCGTCAGTGACAGTTTTTCCATTTGACCACACTGCTCTGATCATTCCCCAGTGCATGAGAATTAAGTTTATTTCAATCAGTTAAAGGAGCATAAACTGACATATAGGATGAATATTTCATCTGCAATTATTCCATTAAATACATTGATCTCGTTATTCCAAGAAGCTTGTTAGGAGAGCCAAGTTCGACAGACCCAACAAAACAAGAACCTGTCTGCAACAAGTAAAGACTTGAGTACATTCCAGTGAACCATACTTCCAGCCTGAAGCATGCAGTGAATACTAGGAGACAGATGTTTTCATCTCATACACAAGCATATCATGTCCTATGAAGCCTAATCTCTACAAAAATACTGGATTTTGAAACCTATCAATGACCCACCTTTTTGGAAACTTGCATGTATGTCACGACTTGCAACTATGACATTGCACTGTATTTTACACACCACCACTCATTAATGTGCCAAATTTGTCGCACCTGATTTCCATTTGTCAAAATTATGGAAAGAAATTTTTAATAAAAGCTGAATTGCACTTATTTTCTACCTGATTTTCCCTCTTTTCTGCTACACTGTAAAATTTGAAATTTTGAGTTAGCTCAAATGATTGAGTGAGATGGTTGCACAATTTGTTTGAGCCATGATAGCTTGTTGTTTTGAGTTATGATAATCTTTATGCTGTTACAACTTACAAACAACAAGCTATCTTGGCTCAAAGAATTGTGCAACCATCTCACTCAATCAATTAAGCTAACTCAAAATTCAAAATTTACATTGTATGCAGTTCTTGCTTTAGCTGGCACCATGTGTTACTTATAAGATAACTAATAACATCCCTCCTTGGGCTTGGTCTGTCTTTTCTGATTGATATTGCTTCTCTTACTGAAATACAATGCCCGCTGTGTACCTGATTGTTCTCAGCAGAACATGCATAACAATAATCATGGGCACATATGGGTTCCTTGTGGTACATCATGATATGTTTTGGTGAACAACAGATGTGACAATTGTGACAATGGCCAGTGCAAAGAGTTTGCCGTTGACAAACAATATTTTAAATTAAAGAGTGGCTGTTGCCTGAGACAGTGACACTGACCACTGTCAGATTAGAATAATTTGGCAGAAGCTACCACGGAGAAGTGCAGTTTTCTTGCTTCTTCGTTTTCAAAGATTGATTTGAATATAAGCTCACTAATCTTTACAATGAGTCAAATAATCTTTATGCTTGATTTAAATCTTGACGAAATTAAGTCGATGGATGAAGGTCTTATCAACATTTCCTTTGATGTAATAGCTTTCTGATATGCCAGAGCCAATCTTCTTTGAGGCAAATTTAGGGGAAAGCGGGGCACAGTGAGACACTTTTTTTATTTTCAAGTGTTCCAAAATGTTGGCAGTAACGAGTTAAATGAGATCAGGTCTACATTGTAGGTAATGACGTTGGGTATATTGTCAAGTAGTTTCAGGTTCCTACCTTTTACAGGTTTGGAGAAATTTTGAGTTACGTCCATGCTCGTTAAGTGTCTCACTGTGCCCCGTGGGCGGGGCACAGTGAGACAGCAGGCGGGGCACAGTGAGACAGGGCATCTGCTGCCATAACCCCCGATCCTCGGGACCTGCAGAATTGTTCCATCAATTGTTGCTACAGAAACTACTGTACTCTTATAATAGCAGCTGGCTGGTGATTTTTTAGATCCGTTTTTGAGCATGTATCGAAACTTTATCGCACAGGACACATGCACGACTTATTTAACCTGCCGCACCTATTTCATACTAATCAAAATTCATTCTGATGCTTCTCTTTGAATATGACTCTCTAAAATCAGGAGTTTATTGCAGGCATTTTGTTTTTAATAGTGAATTGTAAGCTATGCCTTACATTCAGGTCGTTTCGAGTGTTATTTACCATGTCTCACTGTGCCCCGCCTCCAACTGTCTCACTGTGCCCCACGCAGCTCTCTTTATAAAATTATTGAATCCTGCGGACCAGATGCCTGTATTGTGGTTCATCATCTCACTAAACTAAGGCAAGTAATCAAGGTTTGAATTCCTGGCAATTGATTTGTGTTATACCATTTTTCTTGGGAATTATAACAAAAAGTCGTTTAGCAAAATATTTACTTTTAGCGGCTAAAAATCTAAATATTGAAATTCCATTCTCGATATGCTGTGTAGGCATTCCGGATATAGGTCAGGCTCTCACTTACTTACTTTTTGTACTATACAAAAGAGGGTTGATCTGTAAACAGTACCAGCTAGACGCTACGGACTTTGTCTCACTGTGCCCGCCGTCTCACTGTGCCCCGCTCTCCCCTACAAGTAATGTCAGTTACTAACTTATCTCTCAAACCATTTGTATGATGACTTCAATTTAAACACATCTATGTTAAATTGTGTGGCATGATGGTCAGGTCAGTAAAAGTGTATTATTTTAGCAAACACAGAAAAAACTCAGCTTTGCACATTTGCTTCATTCATTTTTTTGGATCATGTAACATTATATCATTTCTTTTGCCTTTTGACAATAGAAATGCTTGGGTTTCACAAACTACTCAAAGGCCCAAGCTAGATAAGCCTCGACTTTTTCTGGAGCCTATTAATAAATGTACAAACAAACAAACATTCCATTCTATATCCAACAGGCTGATCTGTCTATCAGCAATTCTGAACATTACAAGTAAAAAACATGTTTTTTAACCATTAGTCACAGTTGAAATGCTGTTAGATTTTGTGATCATTACCATGGTTTTTGGAGCAGCAATTCTTGTCCAAAATGGGAAATAGAAGACTTCAGTGCCAAACTAGTATCGTTTGCCTGTCAACCACAACCTCTCACAGCAAAAGTCCTTAGTCATTTCACTTGTTAAGTCGGAAAGCCTTTCGTTAGAGGAGAGAGGAACTTTAAAATGACTCTTTAGGAAAGGCAGCCCCTCTGGAAACAAAGTAATGAGGGGACTAGGGGAACCCCCTATTATTTCACAGAGCATCCTGATAAATGGAGGACAACTGCCGGTTGAGCTGTTCGGTGTCTCTGCAAATTGCGGTTTTGAAATTAAAAGACTCCTCTAGGAAAAGTGGATAGCTCTTTGGTATTTACTGCATGTTTCATTTTCCCCATAAAGTCTGTTGTCATCGAGATATTATGCAATATGTCTGGATTTTACCACTGCCTGATTTGGCTGCCTCTCATATTCCTGGAAATTCTGGTTTTGAGACCAAAGGCAGAAATCAGACTGTCGAAAATCTCTGAAGTTATCAATTGAAGTCTATTTATAACGTGATTACATCTGATGATCAGAATTACTTCAAATGCTGGGAGAGTTTTGGAAACTAATGATAAACAACTACTGCATTTCTCAAAAGGTGAGACTTCATTCTTTTAAAAGCAATATCCAGAAGACGTGTTATGCAGAATTGAGATCTATGTAACTGCCAAACACAAACCACAATGCGGAAAGATGCTGGTTGAATGCAGTGAGTAGTTTTTTTTTGTCTGCAGTTATTCGCAACACATTCGGTGAAAGTGATTAAAACCTTAACCAGAACCTACTGTGTGATATCTTTCATAATGTTTTTGCACACCTCTATTGTATTGTTACAAACCACAAATGCTTCTTTCTGTGATATTGTTTAGAATAGAGCTTCAGCAGATCTGGTGCATCTGCCTGCTTTTTGTATGAATTTGTTGTTATTTTGATCTTGGCAAAACCACAAATTTACTTTATGAAAAGATGTATATAAAGTTTTTCATTACATGGCTGGAGAAGAGGGATTTACCTTTCCACCTGAGGGAACTAATGCTGAGGTATTTTATCATAATGCTGGAAAAGAGGCTTTTCTGTTTCGCCAGTGGGAGTATCGTGTTACTAATTTGAGGAAAACATTGCCCTCATCATGTTATGGAGCTACCATGCACATCCCAGGGAGCATGTGTTTGCCTGTATAGATCACTGGAGATTAGCTAAATGCAATGGTTGTGTTGATACACAGGCCTTCTGATTAATATGTTGGGTCAGTGTGTAAACTAATAAGGCTAAATATTTTTATGTGTTTATTGCTGTTCTATTTGGTGAAAGTTTTTTGATATAAATCTAAACGGGGGTATCTCCTTTCGATATCAATCAGTGTGAGATATGCTGTGTGTTCTGAGTATTTAAATTATCTCAGAAGCGTTTCTGTTCCACATGCTTTACAATGGTGCCTAGCTCTACTTGAATGGCTGATAAGTCCTTCTAACATTTGAAGACTGAGCACCACTGTTGAGTGCTTCCAAGATATTATTTCATAGCAGCTTCCCTCACTACATTTTCGGATGTGTTATTATTTTTTTCAATGAATCCATAAAAAGGACCCATTATGGTATCGAGTGTACATATCAAATCACAAATTGGAGGAAGCCTACTAAAGCACAGCAAAATGCCATCGGAAGGGCTAATCTTTTATAAAGTTAACTTCCCTTGCATAATGTCATCCTTGCATCCACTTGACGGATTTGTCAGTATTGTTGTGAACCATGCATACTTTTCTGCTCATTCCCCATCAATAAAAATTCATTTTATTTCCATCAAATAAATGAGCATAAGCTGATAGGATGAATATTTCATCAGCAATTATTTCACTAACTATATTGATCTTGGTATTGCAAGAAGCTTGTTAGGAGAGCCAAGTTTGACAGACCGAACAAAACAAGAGCCCGTCTGCAACAAGTAGAACTTGAGTACATTCCAGTGAACCATGCTTCCAGCATGAAGCATGCAGTTAATACCAAGAGTTATCCACCTGTTGTTGTCGAGGCTTTTAATTTCTAAACCGAAATTTGCAGGGACACCGTAAACAGCTCAGCCGGCAGTTGTCGTCCATTTATTAGGATGCTCTGTGAAATAATAGGGGGGTCCCCTAGTCCTCTCATTACTTTGTTTCCAGAGGGGCTGCCTTTCATAAAGAGTCCTCTTCTCTCTAATGAAAGGCTTTTGGGACCCAGCGACAAAATGACCCTCTGACTAGCGCTGTTAGAGCCCTTTGCTGGCAAGCAAGTTATACCAGTTTGCCAGTGAAGTGAGTGAATTCAACCATAATCCTGAAATTCTGGAGTAAAAATGAGGGAAAAGATCTGTCATTGATTTGTGAAGATATTCGATTTTTTTGTGGTTGTTTTTTTCTCTTTTCTAGAGTAAAATTGTCACTTAGTCATCACTGAGGCATTTGTATATTATACCAGGCAAATGTGTTTTCTGTATCTAAACAAATTATCAGTTTTCAAAATGCTTTGATAAGACGCTATTAATTTATCCCACTGTCCAAACATACTCTATTTGCTATGTTCCTGTTTTGGAGATTTCACAGCCACAACTTCCTGTTAGAGGTGTTTTTGGAAACATTGTTCTCATCAGTGTCTATGTCAAGCATTTCAAGAGTACATTCAGATAATATCTTTGTTGCCTTTTTAACATTATATATATTTTATTGTCTAAAGGGTCACTTGTATATTTTTAAAGGGCTTTTTGTCAATAAAATAAAACATGATAAAAGTATTCTATCAGTGATTTTTCACAATGGTTCTTCTTTAGTTTGGTTTGACAATTATGTCATTCCTGTTGAACGGTATAACAGTGTACATTACAATGTTTCTATTCTCTCCTAATTATTCTCGAAATTTTATGTTGTTTCAAGGATTTCTTTGTAGAAAATGACCACCAAGCGTTGAAATCATGAACTTATCACACTCAAAAAAGGATTAGAATATTTATCACATTCAAGTATTTCATAGAGCATGTTGGCAGAAACTGACCCTGCCATGGGAGAGTGATGTGAGCATAGGCGTACGGGACGCGCAATTTGGGGGGGGGGGGAGCGACATTTTGCCCCCTGCTCCCCCCCTCCCATACGCCTGTGTAAGAGCTGTAATATAAATTTTGGAAGAAGAGCATAACTCACTTTAGTGTATGTCTATATATTATATTTATGGATTCATTGAAAGTGCATTTAAAACGTTCCAGTATAGTCTGAACCATCACCTAGACTGCACTTGCAAAGTTGGAATACTGCTAAGACCTAAATGTCTATGGTTATTCTTAAAGGTGCATGTCTGGGACTCAAGCCAGTGACTGCCGAGACATAAATTATTCACTTCAAAGAGAATTTCTCATTGAGGTTTTTAATTGAGTAGTTAAGCTGCACAAATGGCCAGGAAAGATAACAAATGCCTCTTTAATTATTCAGTGGAAAAAAAACCAGTGCACAAAACTGAGTACAAACATAGGTCTATCAATTGTCAATTTTCAAAGTATTTTTTAATTTGAAATAATTTGCAGTTAAAGCAGCACTGATTGATGCACCAATGCAGCATTGTGTATGTTACTGTATTGTTACAGATCTGATTTTTGAAAAGTGGGGGAAAAGAAGAAACAACAAGGGGAAAACAAAGATGAATTGCAGATGTCTGTGCATTCAAAAATGACATAACTGGAGAAAAAGAGAGAGTGTTGAGCCATCAATCAATGGGAATTTAATAAAGAAGTTCCTCAGACAAGGAATATGGAGTGTGCCATTAGCTGGGCATTGACTTGCATTAGTTGGAGGGGGGGGGTTACTTTTTTGGTCTAAAGCCTCAAGAGAAAGGCAATGAAAGAAGATGAAGATGTAATAATCATAAAGGAGGGGATAGATAGATAGATAGATAGATAGATAGATAGATAGATAGATAGATAGATAGAGAGAGAGAGAGATAGGAAGATAGAGAGATAGAGAGATAGAGAGATAGGGAGATGGATTCAGATTTAGATTCAGATGCCTTTTAATTATTCAGTGGAAAAAAAAGCAGTGCACAAAACTGAGTACAATTGAGAGATAGATTGTTAGAAAGATAGATAGAGAGATAGATTGTTAGAGAGACACTTACTTAAAGTTACCCTGAATGATGGTTGGGATTGGGCCCAAAATTTCTCTAATTTTTACATTATATTGTACAATGTGGCTATGTTGGTAAGTCTGCAAAATTTCTTTGCTGTAGGATTATTTTTTCTTGTTGAAATGACCCAACAAATGCACCAAATGACCCCTGGATTTATTTCGGGTACGCACGGAAAAAAATCTCCTGCCTGATTGCTTTCTACTTGTGACGTCATCACAATTGTAAGAATTTGTTAACTTATAACTATATATTTATAATAATGAGTATTGTGACGTCATCTGCAATGGATGTGCTGGAGGTGGGAGCATAGAAATACATAGAAGGGACATGAAGCTCTGGCAGATGAAGCAACCAAATCCACCATCTTGGAACTGCCCTGAATATTGGCACAATGGACCGTGACGTCATCAATAACTGTGATGTCACTTATAACAATGGCATGACGTCACATCATAATAAGTCTATTGTGACATCATGTCTCAGGGCAGTTCCAATATGGCGGATTTGGTGACCTCATCTTGAGGTGGCATCATACAGCCTCATGTCCGTTCTATGTATTTCTATGGGTGGGAGGCACTATCAAGAAAAAGTAAAAGAAATAAGTAAATAATTTATGTTTACAATCAAAGAAAGCTTTCAAAAATCAGTATTAAATGTCAATGATCAACAGTTTATGTTGTAAGGCACAGAAAATCACTCATATTTCGTACAGGATTTTATCATTCAGGGTAACTTTAAAACACTTGCTCATAAATATGGAATACTTAAAGAGTATGAAGTGGCAAGGAATCGTAAATTTTGCAGTTTGAATCCTAGCAAGGTCCATCACTTCTTTCAAAGCCTCAACAACAAATTTTGCAAGCATTTCAAATTTTCGGTTGAATGCGCCCCACTTTTATAAACCCCTAGAATTTTCCTTTTTTCACCCTGCTGTAGCAGCTTGTACCTGGGTTAATGCATTAACATGAGTTTTCAATGGTGACATGTTCCTCAGCAATCAGTCACTTGAGGCTGCAAAGCTGCAAGAACTGTGACTGGGGCGAAGAGAGATACCTCCCGTGAAGCTCTTTATAAAGAAATGGGATGAATCTCATTGGAACATCGGAGAAACCTTCATAAACTACAGAAAGTTTAGTACATCTATCATGGATGAAGTCAAGAATATCTGTACGATGTTATTAATACTCTTCGTCCCTCTCACGGTTATGCTACCCGAGGGATGGACAGATTTTACTTAAATTTACCTCAAATGCACAAAGAACTGTACAAAAAGATTTTATTGTCATCATCAGTTATGTTGTGGAATGGTCATCATGCCAATGTAAAAATGCAACGGGTCGAAGCCCAGTAGGCCGGGGGTGTGGGGGCCGCTGTAGGCCCCTAGAAGCTGAAGGTTTTTAGGTAGCTGGAAATGAATTCTGAGCAGTTTTAAGGGTCATCTTATCTATAATAATGTTAGTGCCAAACAAGATATTTTCCTGATAATATTTATTATTTCACAGACCATATAAATTGACAGTTAAATTGCTTGAAATTACACAGCCAAAATGTGAAGATGTTAACCAACAAGTGAATTTTTGGGTTGAAACTTGCAAGGTTAAATAATGTATCTGTAAGATTATGAAAATTAAAGATAGATTCGCCATTGTTGAGTAAAAAGCAATTAGTTGAATAATGTCTGACACAGCAATGTTCTCAGTATGAAGCACAAGGTACATGTAAATTACTTGGTTAAATGTTAAAACTATTTGTCTCTGCATGATTATCTAATTATAAAAGTCTGAGTTAGAACAATGCATTCCAGAGCATAACAAGTTAAATTTCACATCCATGTTCTTAGTATGAAGCAAAAAGTAAATTAATAGGTCAAATGTCAGAAGACAATTTTCTCTGTATGATTATGGAAGTCTAAGATAGAATAAAGCATGGCAGAGCAAAAAGTTAATTAATAGGTCAAAAGTCACAACAATGTTCTCTGAATGATAATAGGATCTCAGATAGAACCAGAGCAGAAAAAAACACTCTGACTTTGAAGGGCTCACAGTGCCGCTCACTGATTTGGAGGGCCCCCTCCATCTAGCGTCTACAAGGGCCTGCTGGCTTTGCCGCTTTGGAGGGCCCACTGACTCAAGAGGGACCCTCCATTTTGCACAAGTTTATTTGACATACAAAGCCTTTATCTACAAGGGCCCACTAGTTTTGCCTCTTTTGGGGGCCCGATGACTTTGGAGGGCCCAATGACTCAGGAGGAGCCCCTCCATCTTGCATTTATTTGATGCACAAAACATGTGTCTACAAGGGCCAACTAGTTTTGCTGCTTTGGCAGGGGGGGGGGGGCTGATGACTTTGGATAGCCCACTAACTCAGGCAGGGCCCCCTTCATCTAGCTTACCGACTATGGAGGGGCCCCCTTCATCTAGCATTTCTTGTACGCACTAAGCTTGTGCCTACAGGGGCCCACTGGTTTTGCTGCTTTGGAGGGCCCACTAACTCAGGAGGGGCCTCGTTCATCTAGCGTTTCTTTTACCCGCCAGGCATCATTTAAAAGGGCCCTCCCTTCATCTAGCTTACTGACTCGGGAGGGGCCCCTCCGTCTCTCATTTCTTGTACGCACTAAGCGTACATCCACAAGGGCCCACTGGTTTTGCCGCATTGTGGGGCCCAATGACTTTGTGGGTCGCACTGACTCAGGAGGGGCCCCCTCCATCTAGCTTTTCTTGTACGCACTAAGCTTGTGCCTACAGGGGCCCACTGGTTTTGCTGCTTTGGAGGGCCCACTAACTCAGGAGGGGCCTCGTTCATCTAGCGTTTCTTTTACCTGCCAAGCATCATTTAAAAGGGCCCATTGGTTTTGCCGCTTATAGGGGCCCAATGGTATTGGGGGCCCACCGACTTTGGGGGCCCACCGACATTGGGGGCCCAACGACTTTGGGGGCCCACCGACTTTGGGGGCCCCCCGACTTTTGGGGCCCCCCGACTTTGAGCGCCCACTGACTTTGGAGGGCCCTCTCCATGTGTTTCTACGGGGGGCCACTGACTGCAGCTGTGTTCAATTTCTGTGCAAGTGCATATATACGCGACACATGTGCGCCGCGCGTACGCATGAATTTGGATGCAGTGGGCCCCCCCAAAGGCAGTGGGCCCTAGGCCGATGGCCTACTCGGCCTATTGGGAAATCCGGCACTGGCCACCAGAGTTCTTCCCCCTGGGCTGTCCAGAAAAGATGAAGTTATATTAGCACAACTTCGACTCGGCTTTTCCAATTTAAATTCTCACTTGTTCAGCAAAGGTTGTATTACCTCAGCACAGTGCAGTTGTCAGCAAAATGATGAAACAATTCATCATTACTTTTTTGTGTGCCCAAGGTATCGAGTTATCAGAGAAATTCTTACGAATGAATGAAGAGATTTGCTTCATGAAAATGCAATTTCCACAGAACCATAGTTATATGGTAGTAACGAACTTGAACCTAATGGTAATATAAATATAATAATGAGTGCTTTAAATTATATTTATGCATGCAATCGATTTTAAATGATAACTGCAAGGTACTATTTTTTTCCTCTACTACTATAACAATAACACTACTTTTGAGGGCGCTATGCTGTTTGAATGGCCCAAGGTCATGTCCAGCAGCCCAAGTGATTCAAAGCAGCACGAGCAGCGCGAGGGCTGCTGTGCAATCACGAGGGCTGCTGGACATGACCGAGGGCCAATCAAACAGCATAGGGCCCGAAAAAAAGTAGTGTTATTACAATTATTATCCATTTGCCAAGCAAATCTTATGCAAACAATGTCAGAACAATCACTTTACTGCTTGTTGTTCAATTGTGACGTCATCACTGGTGATGTCACAAATGTCATGTGGCAATTGTGACGCCATGAGTGATGATGTCATAACAGCAAGCTTACCATTGTAACGTCACCATTGTTAGCCCTTTGACACTTTGAATTCTATAACGGCCCTCTGAAATGTAAACAAGGGCCGTTATTGAGAATCGAGAGCCGTTATGGGGAATCAGCAGCCCTCTAAATTTTGCTAATGAACTAGGGAACGGCCCTGCAAGTGGATAATAATAACCCACTGAGCCTGTAATTGAGCATTTGGCTCATCGGTAAAGTGATTAATAAATATGTTTAAACCAGTGGGAGTCATTGATAGTAGTTACAATCGAATCAGACAACCATATGCTCCAGCAGAATTTGCCTAATTTTATCAATTTCTTGGGTACATGCTGATGTACATATTGCATATTAACAAGCATAAATTGAAAGACAAAATTTGAAGATGAATAGATGAATAGATATGTTGTTATTTAGATTGGCGAATGAATATGCATGGAGTGACTTTGTACTGCTATCTCACAATCCATAATAGACTTTACACGTTGAATCCTCTTTTGTGATTAAGGAAAATGAGAACAAGCCAAATGACTTAAAACCTCAAAAACCTTTAATCTGATTTTCCTCAATGGATATTCTTAAGTTCATTCTATGACAATGACATTTTCCTCAGATAACACCGAGTAGCTTGAGGTTTTATGGAATAAATTGTCAAACTGTGAAAGAAAAGGCCAGTGTAAACTGACAGCGATTTCTTTCGACAATACCTCAGCACCTGCCAAGTGACAGATTTATTTCAATTAAAATAATTTTGAGTCAAAAGTTATTCAGAAGCATTTGATGTTTGTTTAGTCCTCCTCAGCTCTCAGCCAGACTACCTTGTGCCAAACATTTTTGCAAATTTGCACATCTATATTATCTTGCTGAAAAGTTTACAAAATGTCATAATCGTTGGCCATTGCATTTTCATTTATAAAACCAATCTCAGCCAATATTATAAGTTGTATGTATTGCTATTATGTGGAATGGCCAGAGAACTCTCTGTACTTATAAAAGGAAAGCAATATTTTGCCTGTTGGCCAGTATATGTCAAGCGTGCGGATGTAGAAATATATCATTTTCTTATCTGGGCAAACAAATGTTTCAGCTGCCCATACAATGGTACTCATTTACTTTCAGTGGCCATAGATCAGCTTAAGACTCATTCCAGCCCTCCATTCTCCTCCATTGTCTATATATGGCTGGCAAATTGCCTTTAGTGCTCATTTTAAATCATTCTGTCAATTTGCCATAAACATGGAGCATAGACATGAGGCAAGGGCTCATCTCAGGCTGGAATATATGCATATATATTGAATTTATACTTGCCTCATCTCTTTATCAGTGCTCTACTGATGATCTGCAGGGATTATTTGTATGATCTGAAATAATAACAATGAATTAGCATATTGTATGTAAAGGTTTTGTTTGATCTAGACCCAAACCTTGCAGCTGTTAAGCACATTTCCAAAATTACATCAGAAATTGTTTCCTGAGATCTTCTTGAGAGGAAGATTATTCCTACGCATGATGTGCTGTATGCCTCTGAATGATCAGCCCTGGTCATTAGAGCTGTTTGCGGATTAGCAGTCCAAACAGTTTCAAAATTAACTTTCAACTTGGTCGTGTGATGTCACAGGCTTAAAAATGTTTTGCTTGTGTCACTTATGTTTAATCACTTGATTCAGTGCTAAACAAACTGATTAAATAACTTAAGGTACTTCATTGAATGAGAAGATAAGGAGAACTACAGAAAACTGTCGATGATGTGGCAAAGCCAGTTTGCAAATTGAAAATAAGAAAATGAATTTTCTCAGTGGACCGCCAATTCGCAAAGAGCTATAATTAATGCATGTCACAAAGTTGTGATATATTCCTGTAAAACTTGCAAAATCATCATTACCCTGATTATCCTAATGTTTCATTCCTTTTAACTTGATTTAAGTATTTTTCTAGATAATATTAATTTTTTTCCGGAGTACTGCCATGCGAATTTTACGAAAAAACTAATGTGATCAATGATTTCTTTGCAGACCGGCAGAAGGGGAAGTCTCTCTCCTTCCATCCGTTCCGAAAATGGCAGCTTGCACAAGATGAATCCACGACGCAGGCTCTCTTCCAAGTTCGAGGTCAGTTTCATTCAATTTATTGCTTTGCTTCGCTTGTTATATACCAGGGACATTTCTATTTGTCAAGAATGGAGGGAGTATGACTCAGTTTTTTGTTAATGCTCTGAAACTCTATACACAGAATATTATGACAAAATTAATAGAAACTGCAACGTAGTATGACAAAATGAAACTTCGACAGCAAAACTGTGCTTATCTAAAAACTATTGTTGGATATTTCCTCAATTTTTGACAAAGCGGAAAGTTCTACAACTTTGCAAGGGAGTAGTTCCTCCCACGCAGTCTATGCAAGGTCACAACTTTTGTTTCCAGAATAGTCTATTTGGATTCTACACTAAACTTTTATTGCGCATGATCCCAAATGTTTCAAACTTTGTTACAACGTTTAACTCATCTCGCAGTTTACAACTGCAATCTGAGTCGATATGTTGCTTTTATTGCCTTGCCTATTGCTCTCATCACAAACAGCTTTAATAGTCAACAACAACTCGGAATAGGGTTTGGGTCTCTGTAATCGATAACATTAAACCAGTTAGATTACACATCGATTGAAATCTGAAAAGAGGAAAGAGTTGAATGTTAAAAAACATCCTGGTTAGGAATCACAATTGCATGTTGCTGTAAATAGTTGATGAAAACAGAATGAATACAGAATGAATAGCAACCCAGAATGTCAATTTAGAAACAGCACAATTCATAATGGGTAGTTATTTCCAAATTACAGATTGATTTTAAACCTAAGTATGGTCAGCATTCTCTTATGGAGGTCTCCGTCTGTAAGAACAAAATGTATTGTATACTATACAGGATATCAGGCCTGACCAGTGATCTTTAGAACGGGGGCATTTTGTAATTTTGAGTCAACCAATGAATACGCTTCCAGAGTGTCCATCCCATTTTACCATGATGATAACACTGGACAAAACAACGCCATTTGTTGCTGAGGCTGCACGGACTCCCCTTCAATTCCACCTGCACAGTATTGCATCGTAGACTCATATACATTGTATTAGATCCTGTTACGGTCAGTTAATAAGTTCCTGTGACCACGCGATTCTATTTCTGACTGAATGGGCCCGGAACGGAAGAGTAATGTGGTGCAATAGGCAATGATTCCCACGAAGGCAACCAGATGACCACACGGAATGGAAACAAGTGACCCACACGCTTTCTGTAATTAGGACACGGTCCACGAGACAGCAGTTCAATGACCAGAGGAAGTGTCCATAATTGATAAGGGGGAATTGACTATCAGAATTAATTGGTGCATATCAAGGAGGATGTATGGGTAGATAGATAGGCAGATACATGTAGATAGATAGACAGAGATAGAAAAATAGATAACCGAATTGATAGACTGACAGATGGATCGATGGACTGATTCAGTCTTCCAATATATTTATGTTAATATAAAACGTTTTTTTCCGCAAGAAAAATTACATTATGTATACCGCCAACTTTGTGATACATTTTGCACAAACACTCCGAATGCTGCATGGCGTGAAGACCAAAATAGTGCTTGAATGCACGAGGTGTTTTTGTTTATAAATAGTTTATGAGAAAATCTGAAAATAAATGGTGTTGAATTCTTTGTTCAGTGATGTTTCCATCATAATCGATCACAAACTTCTGAAAAGGTCATCCATGAAAAATGTAAATGTAGAATCGTGAAGTATAGTTTGAACTATTGTCTGGCGACTAGTTTGCTCCTGGATCGAGAATCAAACTTGGCATTCATGCCTGCAAGACTATCATGACACAGAATTTCATTTTTTTCTGATGATGCATGGTCTTTGAATAATAGGCTGGAAACTAGGAGACATACTTTGGAGATTGGAGAGTTTTTTCATGTAAATTTGCATTCACTGTATCTCTCACCCTACAGTTCATAAAATAACTGTTGTCACTGGAAGATGGTTTTGTTTATGGCAAGCAAAGAAATTTGCTCTCATGATATACGTATGTCTATTTTTTAAAGCCCACTGAAGTCCATTTACACTCTATGTACATTTTGTAAAGGTTAACAGGCAGCTTTAGAAGCTATAGTAGTATAGTATAGTAAAACACCTGAGAGACAACAAGGCCCCAGTGCCTTCCTGGGCCATTAAAAGTTTGTAAAGTGTACTATAAACAAGTCCTTTGGAGAAAGACTAATTGCAGTTCAAGATCAATTTATAAGATCACTCCATCAGATAGTTTGGTGATCAGCATGTAAGATTGACAAATCAATCAGAAGATCAATTTAACCGGTTGATAGATCAGTGAAATCTATCACTGGGTAAACTATCAAGAAGGTATATATCTCTAGAAATATTCGAACAACTAATGAACACGTTTCGACAAACAAGATTGACCTGGAATGCAAGAGGCAGTTTGTTCTTCATAGAATGGTTGACTTTGAAAGTTTAGGCCTAAAACTCTTTCTCACACCATGAATGTTGTTTCCTCACCTGAGAGCATTCAAGTTCTTCCAGGTGTGTTACACTTCCATTGCAACTAGGATGTGTGGATAGGTCCATATCAATGGATTATCCACAACAACCAAGCATCATCAACCCTCTCGTGAACAGCATAAATATAGTTCCCCATTGGTCTTAAGACTGCCACTTCAGCAGAATATTGACCGATGATTGATTTATTGTGAACACGCTTCCCCTACTTCTTAATCACTACTTCATTGTTGCTAGAATAAAGAGCCAATCTGAGTTTATCCTGATCAAATCTGTGGAGATAATCAGTCATAACACTTGATGGTCCTACAAATAGACAAAGAAACTGATGAAGTAGTATAAAGTAAGTGGGTCATTGTCTTAATGAGTGGAAAAACGACAATTGGCTGGACCATCGATATGGTTCGAAACTCTGAAACGATCCGACACTTTAAAAGGCTTCTGACGTTCTGTTGCAAAGCAAGTTGGTAGCCCTTAAACACTTTCATAAACACACTTTTCTGCTTGTCATGCCAATTTAGGGCATCATTGAGTTATCTATACACACTATTGATTTATCTGCTAAAGCTATCCCAACGAAGTCATTGAGTCAATTGGTTGGTAGGTAGATAAGTTTGTTACAGCAAATTCTTGTCAATATGATTGTAATCAAACACAATTGTTCCGTCAATTGTCGATCGAAGCACACGTCTACTACTCCCAAAACGGAGAAATATGTGACACATGTAATGGTTGGTTGCATGCCTTACTGCAAGTTTAAATGGAATGATTGAAACAATTTTTGACAAGTAGTTTTCTGGCATCCATAAAACAAATTGATAACATTGATCTTCTGACGTTGACAATACCACTTAGAAGTTGAGTAAAGATAGGGAGAGAACAATTCAAACTTCCTTACCTGTTTAACTGGATGACATGGTGATCATCATACTAATTTATCTCTTACCTGTAAGTTTGGCACAGAAAATAGCTGTGATAGCACTCTATGACAAGATTATGTTATGTGATCAATGATTTTGCATGCTTCCATGAAACCCTATTATACGTATAGGCATCAGCTGGCAATTGTGCTGACTTGAGTGCCATGAGGTAACTATTGATCGTGATTGATTATCAGTATGATATAATGATATTATGGCCAATTGTTACACATTGTTATGAAGTGTTGTGACATTCCACTTAGAAGCAGCACCAAGGCTTGTGGCAGACCAATGAGACCATGATGTCTGAGAAGCTGAGCTGCTGAAGTGAAGCCAAAACTGTCAGGTACTCTCGAGTGGTTTGAATGCCACAGAATACCAAAGGCCTGTTAAAACAAAAGTTTGAATTCTACTAAATGATGCTGCTGACATACACTGAAGAAGAAAGCTTCCCTTGTGTATTTTTAGGTGGCACATTGCAGTCTGCAGAAGCATAGGCGTACGGCGGGCGCGATTTTGGGGGGGGCGAGCGACATTTGCCCGAATTTCACGATCTAGATTTGATACCATTTCAAATGAAATTGCCTGGAAATCATTAATTTTCAATGGTATTTATTTAATCAGCCGCCCAAATCTTTTAGCCTTTTTGCCCGAATCTTGCTGTTTCCCAAACATTTGGGGGGGGGGGTGGTGAATAATTACAGACAAGCAAACGCCATTTTTATTAAATCAAGACAGCACCTGTCCCAAATGCCAAATATCATAGCTATAAAACATTACAGCTCACATGATTTTGTCAATAGAATAGTAATTTTCCTGCACCAGATACCCTACGGCACAGCTCAGCAGAAATCCACTAGCTATCATTTATTGAGAAGCAATTACAGACTATCAGCTCAGTGTGTTGTAATTACATGTATAGAGGCGGGTGGTGTTGCCTTGGAACCTACATTGTCATGCACCTACATGCTGATGCGTGCCAAATACCATTGAAGTGCTTTTGGATGACTCCTATCTATTTCTTTAAACATTTCTTTTGTACATTACTCCACATTTTAAAATGTGAATTTTTCAAATATATACATTTTGAGCAGCGGTGAAAAAGATACTGTCAGAAATGAAAACTTTTGATTGTCTTGATTATATGACTGAACTTTTGGCAACATTTCTCGTCTTTGATTTTCTCTGGTGTGTAGGTGCTATTAAAATATTGCTTAAGATTATTTATATAATGCAATATTCATCATTTGCAATATCACCAGCCTGTCTGCGAAACACGCTATCAATCTGTCCTACCAGAGAATACCACTGTCAGCTTTATGACCTCCTTGTCTCTGATGAGTAAACAACCGACTGCTTTGTATTCCTCCCCTGGGTCTTCCCTGACACCATAGTCTACAAGCTCCAGCGGTTTTACTACTAAGTTGTGTGTTATTGCCACTTCATAGCCAAGTGTAACTAATGGCCTTGAGCTGGAGAAAAAGTTGTTGCATAATGCCGTTATCGGATAGCCATTTGAACTCAGATGAACTGAAAAAGTCTAGTGATGCCATTAAGTCCACTTTAACAATGTAATGATGAAGTCTAGACTTCGTCATTACCTGTTCGTATTGCGAAGAATGATGTGATTAACAATGCACTCTGCTCAATTTAGAACTATAATTAACCACTCTCAACAATAATAATGATGACTTATGATTAAACAACAGATTGACTGTTCGGCATCACAGTTTGGTGCCACAAGATTTAGTGTCTCACCACATTGATAAAAGTGAATATATATGCAACAGACTCCCAGTAAACTCACTCAATAAAGTATTTACATAAGAAATCTCTCTCATTTGGTTAGTTGTTGCCTTTTTATTTTTGCCAATATATTATACAGGCTGTTGGCATTCAGTTTCAATTTTTGCCATTTCTTTCACAATATTCATGACTATAATCTAGATCTCCAAAGCCCTTATGTTGTCTTTACACTCCAAGTGGGACATGAGCACGAGGACATGTGCAAAGAATAGTGAGTGAGGATACCTTGCACCTAAGACTGTCTGAATGAAGTGAATGGCATCACAAAGACAAACAGTGACCTTGGAGTAGGCTCGATTAATGGCTGTGAATGCGAGAGAGAATACAACTGCATCAATATGGCTCAATGACAGTCATCATCAGGTCATTCAGTTGTCTGGATTGATGGTCATCTTAAAGTCTTAGGACAGGGTATATTGCTGCCATGTTATGAAGATCAGAACGAATATTGAAGCTTTTTCCAAATGAGGAAGATACAGCTAATCGAACATGAATGTAGAATGGAAGAGAGAAATCTATGCAAGGGAAACACTACTGACCAGTGTCCAGCAAAGCTAGTTACTGATAGTTCAATTTCATCAGAGAGCATTAATAC
This sequence comes from Platynereis dumerilii, assembly GCA_026936325.1. Lineage (NCBI taxonomy): Eukaryota > Metazoa > Annelida > Polychaeta > Phyllodocida > Nereididae > Platynereis > Platynereis dumerilii. Next base: position 1,346,150 of record JAPTHN010000053.1, on the reverse strand, counting down.
AACAATATTCAACAATGTGTTTAGCATTATGTACTAAAGATAGAAACTTTACCAAATTTAATGTGTGTAAATGTGCCTGTTTTAGTAACTGCAAGGTGTCCAACTGAAGCTTTTCTTGTCAATAAAACAAGATCGGTGACAGAGCTTTTTTTGATGGATGTCACTTGTCAAAAAATCTATTGGAATCCTCCTGTTTGTCTCAGCACAAAGTCACACAACATGCCATTACTTTTTTTTCAACAATTAATACTGACTGTCCCAATTTACATCTGATTGAGCCATTGAGTCTGAACACATGGCAGATTACCAAGAGTCAGCTATCAGGATTTTATCTCTCTACCAACCAATTGACCAATTGACTTGTGTGAGATAGCTTAACCTGATAAATCAAGAGTTGTGGACAACTCAATGATGCTGTAAAGTTGCCATTGCCAGCATCAAATGAGTTTGTGGCAGTGTTAACACTACTAACTATTCAGGCTCATGCAACTATTATCTGTTTTATTTCTCTGATAGATTCCCACATCGAGGCTATTTCTGGCAAATGACCACTCATTTCGTACAACCGCTTTAGTTCTTGGCATAACTGTCAGATGATTTGTCTGAATATCTTCAGATATTTGATGGGAATAGGACAATTCTGATATCCTGCAGTGATAAGGTGGCAATTGCAAAGGAGTAGAAGAGGTGTTAACCATTAGTCAATCATTGTGTTCTGATTTTCCTGATATTCAGCATATCTAGCATTCATAATCTGTAATCATCTTAAATCTAGCCTTGCGACTGATTATATTTGATGCATATATAGATATATATATATATATAATTGTATATCAGAGAATGTTATTTTCTTTTGATGTCATGATCTAGTGAACAGATAACCAGACATAATATGAGTTATTAAGGAATTCTGACCAGCAGAAAAATTAGAACTTGTACTAGGACTTTTAAGGAGTTGTTTGCTGCTACACCTGTTGAGTCTAAATCAATCAATATGGATGGATTGGAATCCATTCTTTGTCACAGTTTTGATTGATCTACTTCTCTGCAGATGCCAATCAACAACTGGATCGATTTGGTTTTGACCCACCCAACGAGCTGAATTTACTGCTCTGTTCAGGAAATTCCATGCCGAGCACTCAATAGTTGCCTTTGTCAGTGCAGAAAATAATCTGTCTTGAATTATCGGTGCTGTCTCCCTCAGCCAAACCGTTTTTCCTGATGATGTGCATCAGCGAGCTATGTGGCACAGAAATTATGAAGTGCAACTTTTATTATGTCTGACTCTGGTTTATCGCAACTCTTTGTTCTTTATATTCCTCTCCCCATTCGCCAGAAAATTGCTTTTGGGCATAGAACTAAAAGTCCTTTTCCTTCTTTAACTACTGATTGTGAATTGATGGCCAGATGCAATATCAAAGTAATAGATAAATGATGTTGAGTTAAAGTTAGTTAAAGTTTTAAAAAAAAATCCTCATCGTACAGATGATGTTAAATATATATTTATCCAAGCTCTATAGCATTCATGACTTTGTCATCACCTTTTTTTAACTTTTCAATTTTGCTTATGTTGACTATACAATATGTACTCTCCAAATGAGACACAAGCACAAGGACTTCAGCAAAGAATAGTTAAGATACCTTGCACCTAAGACTGTCCGTATGAAGTGCATAGTATCCTGAAAACAAATATTGACCTGAAGGCAGTCTTGATTAACAGCTCAGTTCCCGAGAGAATGCAGTAGAGCAATATGGCTTGATGAGAGTCACCATAGGGTCATTCAGGTGTCAGGATTGATGGTCATCTTATAGTCTTAGAACAGAGTATGTCACTGCCATTTTGTGATGTGAGGGAAAAATGTGGCCAAATCCAACATAAAATGAATTAAGAAATGAAAGATACGAATATAATGTTAGCAAGGGAAACACGGTGAGTAGTGTCCAAAAAGTAATTTTCGTTACAACAATGTATATTTAATAGTTTTTTTACACCACTAACTATTCAGGCAATGATTACTATCTTTTAGTATAACGATCTTATGACTGAAACTTTACAAAAACGTAATGTGTGTAAATGTGCCTGTTTTAGTAACTGCAAGGTGTCCAACTGAAGCTTTTCTTGTCAATAAAACAAGATGACAAAGCTCTTTGTGATTGATGTCACTTGTCAAAAAATCTGGTGATCCTCCTGTTTGTCTCAGCACAAATCCACACAACATGCTATTACTTTTTCAACAATTAATACTGACTGTCCCAATTTACATCTGATTGAGCCATCGAGTCTGAACACATGGCAGATTACTAAGAGTCGGCTATTACGATTTTATCTCTCCACCAACCAATTGACCAATTGACTTCTGAGAGATAGCTTAACCTGATAAATCAATAGTTGTAGACAACTCAGTGATGCTGTAAAGTTGCCATTGCCAGCATCAAATGAGTTTGTGGCAGTGTTTACACACCGATAACTATTCTGGCTCACAGGAGTATAAAAGAGCCACATGATCTATTTTATTGGTCTGGTAGATTGCCCCATCTAAGGCTATTTCTGTCAAATGACCACTCATTTATTACAACCTCTTTAGTTCTTTGTATGACTGTCAGATGGTTTTATTTATTTTCTTTGCTGATTTGATGGGATTTCAACAATTAAGATGTCAAGCAATGATAAGGTGGCAATTGCAAAGGAGTAGAAGAAGTGTTTACGATAAGTCAATCATGTTCAGATTACCTTATGTTAATCATCTTAAATCTTGGGTTGCAATTGATTGTATTTTATGCATACAGTGTATATATCAGATAATGTTATTTTCTGATGTCACGATCCAGTGAACAGATAACTAGACATATATGAGCTATGAAGGGATTCTGAATTGCAGCAAAATTGGAATGTTTAAGAGTTGTTTGCTGCTGTACCTGTTGATTCGAAGTCAATCAATATGAATGGATTAGGATCTGTTGTTTGTCAAAGTTTTGATTGATCTGCTTCTCTAAACCATCAACAATTTGATCGATTTGGTTTTGAACCACCCACTGAGCTGAACCTGATTGTCCGCCCAGAAAATTCCTTGCTGAGTTCTCAATTGTTGGCATTGTTAGTGCAGAAAAACGGGTCTATCTAGAGGTATCTGTACTTTTCCCTCAGCAAATCCATTTTTCCAGTAAGCTTTGTGGCACAGAAATTGTGGAGTGCAACTTTTATTTTGTCTAACTCTAGTTTATCACACCCAATGAACGACACTGTTCTTTCCTTAATATGCTCTTTGTTCTTTTTATTTCTGTCCCCATTCACTACTGAATGTTTTTGGGGCATAAAACAGGAATCCTTTTCCCTCTTTAATTACTGTTTTGTGGAATGATGGCAAAATGCAGTATGGCAGTCCTAGAATGTGCATCCGGAGTGCCATGATCCTTAAAACCCAATTAGTTTTACGAAGAAAGGGGATGCCATCTTTTTTCTCAGGGATTGTTCACTAACTTTATGACATGATAGGGTGTCCTAATACTAAGATGACCATCAATCATGACACCTAATGGTCAGTCTCATCAAGCCATAATGGCTTGGCCGCGTTCTTTCACACCAGCATGTTAACACAACCTTTAGAAGAGCCTGCTCTCTGATCATTGGCTGTCTTTGTGATACTGGCCGTGGACAAGCAATCTTGGCTGCTTGGGGTCTTCACTATTCTTAGTGGCTGTCCTTGTGCTGATGTCCCATGTGCGAACAGAACATAATCACACCAGAACAGGAATTCTATTCAAAGCAATGCCAGAAACACATGCCATTCTAAGTACTTTTAAATAAATTATTCATGGTACCAGGTACATGCAGGATTCTCTTCATTGCTGGAAGTTCAAGCTTGACTTGAATAACCTGATCTGTAACACAGGGCCACACGCTCCCAATTGTTTGATTTTAAAAATACACTTGCATCAATAATCTGTATATTTTTGTTCCCAAATTGGATATCTTTTCCACACTTTAAATGACATTATGCATTATGGCCTATCTTATATATTTAGGAATATTATGCGTAGTGTGCGACACACTTGATATTTGATACATTTTGAAACACTCCGAGTAGTAAGTGGGTCTCTCGAATCACCAGCCATGTAAATTCTAATCATAGAAAAAAAGATAAACTCAGGTTCATTTTAAATGAGGACTGAAACTGAAAGGGAAATTGACAGAAAGCAGCAAGTGACTGCTTTTATTAGCATGTAAGTGCATGACAATGGGAATTTCAAGGCAAGACTACCCGCCTCTATAATCACAACACACTGAGCTGATAGTCCTCAATTGCTCCTCAATAAGAGATAGACAACAAATGCAATTTCAGCTTGAGACATCTTTTTTAACTTTATGGTTTTGACATAAGTATCGTTTTTGATATTTGTTCACAAGCTGATTTGTAAACATCTTTTATTGGCAAGATAAATATTGAATAAGATACTTTGAAATAAAAAATGTGGTTTTATCAGCTGTTGTTGTCAGTGACATGCAATTTTGTTCAGTTAACAGTGTTAGTATTTATTGCTAATGCGTAAAACCATTTCATGGTGGTAGGCATTCTATTTTTGACAAATAAGTTCTCCCGATGGACCTGGCCTGGGCATTAATTAGGTAACTCTTTACATGCATTGAACAATGAAGTGATGCGATCAGGATATCAGCACCATTAGGCAATTAATTGATGGGTGGTTTCCATGTCAGTTGTTCCCAGTTGAACTTGTATTTGTTCTTGTACTTTTCGGGTCCATGTTGGGCTTGGACTGCTGATGTAATTTAAGAATATAGAATATTTCATTGAAAAATGAAGCAGAAATTTCTTTCCTTTCCCGAGTAATTAATCCCAAAACTATCAAACAGGCAGAGTTATGAAAAGAGGAGTAGGCATTGCAGAAAATGTCCTTTGAAAAACAACGCAAAAGTCACGCAAACTACCTTCGGTGTTTACGGTTTTGGTTTTTTTGCTGTCCTGGTCGATATCAGCTGAAGTAATGGAATAATACAACAAAGAGTACGTACTCACAAGCATTGGATCAGCTTGAATGAGAATGAGATTATCTTATCAAATCCGAATTATTGACCCACTGACTTCCTGATCTGCAGTTAATTAACTGGGTGCAGACAATCCTGCCAAACAACTGTCACAGTCAGAAAGTCCTCACTGAAAACTACCTGCAGATGTCTTTCAAGCAAAATTATGAGCTTTTTTGCAATCAGTTCTATAGTGAGAGTCCGCACATGAGAGTTGTTTTCTTTCTTTTTTTCATTTTTTTTTAATTCTGAGCAGGTAATTTGGCTTTCTGGATTTGGTCCTCTATCCGTTGTTTAATGTAGTCCAAGCGTATACCAAATAGTGCACATTCTGCATCTGAGGGTGATAAAATTGTAGAAAAGTGCATTAAACTGAAAAGTCAGCAAATGATATTGGTGAAAAAACCTGGCAGCCATCTTTACCTTAACAATTGACCAGTACACTGTAAATGTAGTAAAATGTTTGTCCAAGTCCAACAGCAGTTCATGACTTTTAAAGTTAGTCATCACTTCTCTCGTCAGCTTTCCATATTTCTGGAGAAGACAAATATGCTGGCCTGAACAGTCCTTGTCAATATTGGTCTCATTAAAAGTTCAGTGTTTATAGTGCAAGAGAACTGCAAATTTATCATGATTATTACGGAGTTCATAGTAAAGTACCCATAGAATGGCCAGCCTTCCATTTCCACAACCAGGCATTAGATCAATCTTCGAAAACTCAATTGATCACTTGTCACTTGATAAGGCATCATATGCTTCCAAATGAGGAGTAGCACATGTTGTTTAATTGATCATAGAATGTGCTCCTTCTTGTTATTAATGCTTCGTCACTTCCATCATTCACTGGCATGTTTTTTGTTATTACAGATTTCGTATTAGTGTGCCATGTTCTTTTCAACTGCCACAGTACTCTTGTGATGTCAGTATCAGCATAATGATTTCACAGTTGGTATATTCGCAGTTTCAGCTGTGTCACTTGGAACCCATACTGATCACACCATTACAAATTCACACATAAGCTGTTAGATTGTTGCTCAACATTGATTATTCAGTTTGATGTTTTGAATAAATCCAAAAGTTACAATATCCAGCTATATATAAAACTGGTATCAGTTTTTTTGCACTTTTACAACAAAACAAATTCATTCACTCTCACATTCATTTGTTGGTCTGAGAGGTTATCATGTGCTGCTCCGTCTTTGCAAAAATAATATACAGTGTACTCAGGATCCATTCAGAATTTAAGACCTAAGGAGGGGGGAGTTTTGCTTGGGGGCTTCCTTATCACTGATTTCCAATACTGTTTATTTCATGATCGAATTCTTAGCCTCCTTGTCTGACCTTTTCCAAAATTTTTGGGGAGCAACAACCCCCCCCCCCCCTCATTTCTCGTCCTCTGGTATGCCCATGCAACACCGCCTCGTTCACTTCCGAAAAATCTCCCAAATCTCAATTCTGAACAGTTTCTTTGGCGCAGATCACACCTAAAAGGCTGAAAAGCCACAAGGTGCTGCCCTCAATGAGAAATTTTACAACAGGACACCATGAATGTCCATGATGGATCAAGCAAGTGGCTCAAACATATCAATTTCACCTGCTCCAACTGAATCAAACAACCATACCAATGAATGCAGATTAATCAATTGTCATTCACACTTAGACAGCCCATAAGCCTGACTTGTTGGTTGCAGTTGGAATCAACACTCAAGCTTGCAGTGCCAATAGTGATGTCAGTATTGCAATACTGACATCATCTGGGCATATATTCACATGGAACATGGCACACTTATACGAAATCTGTAATAATGTGTAACCACTGTAATGGCTACCACCATCACATAAATTGATCAAAACTACAATCAATCATACCACTTATACTTGTAGGTATTGTATGGTATTGAGTATATTGACAGGTTTCCAGAGGCCAATATAGACTGTTAGACACAAACGATATGATCAAAGTTATTAAAAAATATGTCTAAAAGTTGGATATTTCTGCAAAACATGGACAGACTTTTTTGCATGAAAACCACAAACATGAAGATTGAAGGATTGACACAATATTTTTGATTGTGTATCTCCACTAAAGAAAAATGGTTTTCTTTACTTATTTTTTATTTATTCATTTGAACCTCTTCAAATTTATTTCAAATGACAAGTTGCATGCTGTGATGCTAGTTTATCTTGTTTTGTCTTTGATTTAGATCCCTTTAATGTCAGCTATAAATAGGAAAAGTTGTGTGGTGACTTGTTGAAGGCCACTTGATGAAAAACATGCACTTAGTGTAGCAATGATACAGCGCTTATTTTGAGATTTTTAAATTCCTTCAAGCTTAGTTATTATGCAGACTGCTGGTATTAGTTATTGAGTGTGCAATTCACTGGTGAAAGGGCAATTCAGTTTACATTATTTTTCTATCACAGTATGCATGACTCTAGTCTAGATTTTCAGAGCACTCATGTTGACTATACTCTCCAAATGAGACATAAGCACAAGGACATCCGCAAAGAGTAGTGAAGATACCTTGCACCTAAGACTGTCTGTATGAAGCGAATGTCATCACAGAGACTGGCATCCACCTGAGAGCGGGTTGAATTAATGGCCATGTCCAAGAGAGAATTCAACTGCATCAATATGGCTTGTATATATAATGAGAGTTACCATCTGGTCATTCAGGTATCAGGATTGATGGTCATCTTATAGTCTTAGGATGAGGTATGTTAATGTCCTTTTACTGCTAAGGTAGACTATTGAGACTTTTGTCAAATATGAAAGAAGTGGTTCAACATAAATGTTGAAATGATAGATATGATTATGAATTGACTTAAAATAGCTGTGATGAAAATATTATGTAAATTATGGATATGTCATCGCTGACCTTGATTACTGCAATTATTTTTTGTGTTGATATCTGAAGATGACAAATACATAGTTTTATCATTCTTAAATTGTTGAGAGGCAATATTTGGTTGCCAAAATTCTGGTCGTGAAAAAGGCTTTTGACTGGTGTCCAGCAAAGTTATTTGGTGAATCATCGAAAGAAACTTAACAGTATGCTATGTATATATAATGTCATTATACCTGGCAAGAGGCAAGGATATGATATGTGCCAATATGTTACAGAGTGACTGACAGAAGCCTTTTTTTGCAAATAAAACAGAATTGACACCAGTGCTTTTTGTAATGGATGTCACTTGTCAAGCAATCTGTTGGAATCTTTCAATTTATCCTTCTGTTTATCTTAGCACTAAGTCATGCAACAAACTATTTACCCGTTTTTCAACTGTTAAAAGCGACTGTCCCATTTGTGTCAGATTGAGCCAATGAGTCTGAACACATGGCAGATTACCAAAAGTTGTCTATCAGGATTTTATCTCTCTACCAACCAATTGACCAATTGACTTCTGTTAGATAACTTAACCTGATAAATCAAGAGTTGTGGACAACTCAATGATACTGTAAAGTTGCCATCGCCAGCAGAAAATTAGTTTGTGACAGTGCTTACAAACCACTAACTATTCAGGCTCCCAGAAGCATAGTGCTGCATCATCTCAGTGTTATTGACGGGTTGATTCTTCAGTCTGGCTTTTTCCACCAAAAGACCACTCACTTAATACAACTTATTTCATTCTTTGTCGGTATAACCCATCTATTGCTATTGCTGATTGTCCATAGAGATTAGATCAGGATCAACATTGAACAGTTCAGTTGTCAAGCAACAATAAAGTGGCAATTACGAAGGAGTATGAGCGGTGTTTACGATAAATGAATCATCATATTCTGATTTTGCTTCTATTTAGCATGTTTAGGTAACTGTCGATGTCATTCATAAACGGGTAATAATATTTTAAAATATAATCTCATAATTATATTTGATGCAAATATCATACAATATAGCTAGTTGCTTCTCTTTTCTGTAAGTTATCTTGATTTCATGAACGAATACATAAAAATATAAGCTGTGACTTGAAATGAAATGAAACTGTGCCCCCGGAAGTTTAAGGAGTTGGTGGTGCTTCAATACCTGTTGAGCCTGAATCAATCAATATGGATGGATTAGAATCTGTTCTTTGTCAGAGTTTTGATTGATCTGCTTCTCTACAGATACCAATCAGGTTTTGAACCACCCGCTGAGCTGAACTTGCTTTTCTGTTCAGAAAATACCATACTGAGCACCCAATTGTTGCAATTGTCAGTGCAGAAAAGAGATCTATCTTGAATTTTCTGTACTTTTTCACCCTACCAATCCATTTTCCCGATGATGTGCATCAGCAAGTTATGTGGCACAGAAATTATGAAGTGCAACTTTTATTATGCCTAGCTCTCCAGTTTATCACACCAAATGTGTGACACCTTAATAGGCTCTTTGTTCTCTTTATCCTCTCCCCATTCGCCAGTTAATTATTTGGGACACAAAACTGCAAGTCCTTATCCCTGTTTAACTACTGTTTTTTTAGATTTATGACTAGATGCAGTATAATTGTACTAGGGTGACCATGCATCAGTGAGTCTCAGGATATTGACAACAGCCATGATCCCTAAAATCCAATTGATTTTAGGGAGAAAAGAGATGCAATCTTTTTTCACAGGGATTGTGTACTGGTTCAATGGCAAGATGTGGTGTCCTATCTCAAAAATTTTAGATGACCATCAATCATGATATCTAGTGGTCGGTCTCATCCAGCCATATTGAATTGATTGCATTCTCTCAAGTCAGCATTTCAACACAGCCTTTGGATGGACCTGCCCTCTGATCATTGGCTGTCTTTGTGACCCTGACCATGGACAAGCAATCTTGACTGCCTGAGGTCTTCACTGTTTTTAGTGACTGTCCTTGTACTGATGTCCCAGCTGCTAACAGAAAATGATCATACCAGAACAGGATTCTATTCTCATCAATTATCAAAATGCAAGCCATTCTGAACACTTTGAATAAATTATTTAAGGTACATGCTTTATTCTCTTCATTGCTAGAAATCCGAGCTTAATTTGAATGATCTGAGCAGCACTAAAGTGCTACATACTCCCAAATTGTTTTACCTTGATGCAAGCAGATCAATGAACCTTACAATTTAGTTACCAAGTTGACTATCCCTTCCACAATTTGAATGTCATATCATGGTTGTTTTTATATGTTCTGAAATAGTATCCCTTTTAGACATTTTCAAACATTCTACACAGCAAGTGATTCACTTGATTCACCAGCCATGTAAATTCAAATTATAAAAAAGAGATTAACTCAGGGTCATTTTAAATGAGGACTGAAACTGAAAGGGAAATTGACAGAAAGCAGCAATTGACTGCTTTTATTAGCATGAAGTGCATGACAATGTGAATTTCAAGGCAAGACTACCCGCCTCTGTAATTACTATGCACTAGTCTGATAGTCCTCAATTGCTCCTCAATAAGAGATAGACATGAGAACTTCCCATGCAATTTCAGCCAGGCTTGAATGTATTTTGGAACTTTGTGGCATCGATGCATTGATATAATTGTTCTCAAGCTTGTCTTGATTGGCAGCACGTGAGAAATGCTACCTGAAAAACTGCAGATTCCTGAATTAAGCATAAACAATGATTTCAAACTAGTTAATTTAAAAGTGTAAAGAATTTCCATGATGTTTGGCATTCTACTTTTGGCACCTTATTAGTTCTCCCCATAGACCTGACCTGGCCATTAATTAGATGACTCTTTACATGCATTGAACAATGAAGTGATGCCATCAGGATATCAACATCAGCCATTAGGCAATTGATTGGGGGGTTTCCATGTCAGGCGCTCCCAGGTGAACTTGTACCTGATCTGTTGCGTTTTGCTTTTGGTTGGGTTTGATGCTGTTGTAATACAAGCACCTAGATTTCATTCAGATAGCAACCCCTTGCTTGTCTTTTTGAGGCAATTTCATTTTCCTCCATGGATATTGTGGAACAGAATGTGCTATTAGTAATGTGATTCTGAACGATGTAACACTTTTGAACAAACAATTGTAACACTTGAACCATTCAACAACAAAAAGACAGAGCACAGTTCCCTTAGGCAAAAGTGTGTTTAACTGTACATCTGCTGATAAAGAATATTGTGTACACACTTTGCAGCTAAGCCAAGAGAGACCAAGGCATGAGAGCTTCTTAAACGGAAGGTCCTGTGCATGATTTGACATGAGAGAGTGCAGCCAAGTCGCAAAAAGACTGAGATCTTCTTCTGCATAAAAAAAAAACCAGTTAAATGTCACATTGATAAACATTGTAGACTTTTGCCGTGATGGAACCTATAAAACAACCTGGAAGAAAACGGTAGCCCAATGCTGCATGGTAATACAAATATTTATCCAAGCCCAACAGCTTCTCTTTAATTGTTTGAAATCAATTTTTCGTGCCAATCCTTGTTTTTCGTCATCTGATCTATTTGTGGAGAAGGCCAATCTATAAGCCCTTAGGCCCGTTTTCACCAACATGGTATTAAGAGTTGAGCCAGGTCTGAGCTAAGACCTGGTCTGGCTAAGCCAATCACTCAAGCGGAGCAGGATCAAGGAATTTCCGTTAAGTGAAAGCTTACACATATTGTGATAACAGATCAGCTGTTACAAACACGATGTCTCAATTTCCCAAACAAATGCAAAGATATGGCTACACAAAAGAGGGAGGGGCTTGTAAATTTTTATAATAGATAATTGCCCGACCAGTCTTGGTAAAAAAAAACAAAGTTCAAACTTCCCCCTTTTCCATTAACCAACCTATCATTGCTATCAAGCAACCAAACAACACAACAACCTATGCTATGACTGTATTCTCAAAGTATCACAGTCTCTCGCACAAACATCAACTTTCATATATTTACTTTTTTGTCTATATTTAAGATGACATTCAAGGTGTTCATCACAGTCAACATTATCAACCTGCTCTACCCGAACCAAAATGAGTTCAAAGTTGGTAATCTAGATTTCCCACAAATGAGCAAAATGTGACGAGAAGTCACATTTTGGTGTTGAGGTCTCTGACCTACTGTAGCGACATATTTTGAATTGCATCATCTAGACGGCATAAATTTCAGTAATATTTATTTGATTGCTGGCCCGAATTTTTAGCATCATGTTACTTTTTTTTTTTGCAAGTTCATTTTGATATCTATAAGAATGTTTGCTCTATGATTTACCAAATGGTGAAACTGGCCTCATTTGCATAACATACATGTGTGAAAACTTGTGTATTGGCCAGCTTTGGAGGTGTGTCTGACCTATTCACTGGGTGGAAACAAACTTCTTCTCTTTTTTATGTGCTGAACAAACTTTTATTTTCCAGTGTCATGTGCTGAACCTTTTTTTCATCAAAAGTCCAGCCCCCCCCCCTGCCATCATGTATTATATGGTCAGCCCCAAAGGGACACCACTTTAACAGTTTGACATCACTAATCTGTAAGTTGTCTAACAATAAATTGTCAACCATTGTCAACCACTGAACCTTGACTAGTCTATAGACTAAAACTCAGTTGGTGAAAGGGACTTCACTAAACCAGGTATAAGGCTCTTAAGACCTGGACTAACTGTTAAAACTATCTTGGTGAAATCGGCCCTTAGTGTCTTGGTCAATAACAGCCTCTTGGAAAGTTCAGTGTCTGAGGTCCAGTTTACTGATGTCAGGCAAGATGGGAGAACCATGGAACTACTATAAAGGCTTTTTTGTTGTTCTACATGGAGCTAATAAATGTGAAATCATATGCATCCTAACCCAGCATTGGTAGAATTGTGAATGATCAGCCTTTTAATACTATACCTGCTTCCAAGAATTAGACCTGTAAAAGACAACTTAATTGGTAACTTGTTAGGTTAGGCATCATCTTCTTCTAAATGAGTAATAGCACATTGTGTATATAATTATCAATTGTTATTCACACTTGCTTCATAACTTTCATCAGTCATCGTCCTCCTTTTAGTGCCATGGCTGTCCCCAATCATCCAGTCATCATAAGATCAGAATGATAATCTATCATACTAGTCGCTAATATGTATTGTGTGGCTTGAGTAATTAATGACAAATGGCTGTGAACCAATACAGGCCTGACCAGCTAAAATAAGATTTTTAAAGTTATCCTGAAAAACCTCTGAACATTTGAAGCTTCTAGAGCTTTCTAAACTAATTTCCTTAAAAACATAAATATGTAGTGTGTGCACAGAAACTTATTTATTGTGTATCTTCAGTAATTATCCTTGCCAACTTATTCACTTATTCATCGCTTATGAATATCAAATGACAGTCATTGCAAATTCTTCAGTGTGCAGTCAGATGAAAAGTTGTATGCAGTGGCATGCTTTATCTTGCAATTTTACGTTGTTACAGTTTGATGAGCTTTTTATGAAAAAGCTGTGGCTGTTTACAATAGAGTATGTAGCTACAATAATACTTGTAGACTGGTGTGTGATGTCAGAGAATCCCTAGGGATGAATAAGAAGCAGTAACTTGTTTACTCATCACTGAAAAGGAGGTCTCATACGAATGAGAATGGTATCATCTGGTAAGACAGATTAATGGCACATCTTGCAAACATCATGGGTCATTATGATTATTGAAATTAAAGAAAAGTAAGCTTAATAATAAATAATGTATTTTAATGAACAACCAGAAAAAAGTCAATGTAAACAGTTTCTTCTGACTTTTGTATCCTTATGGATATATCCAGATGTCAATCAACCTGGTGATACATGTTATTGGTATTGATATAACACCAGTATTTGGTGTTCTTTGCCCCCTTGTCTTTTGGGTAAATTAATTGATGTTTTTAAACTTGTGAACCAGGTCATTTTTATTCAATGATAAAAAGTACCTTGCGTGATTGTGGATGGAGTTCCTAGGATTAATGAAGACACCATGTAACTGAGATTGCTTACACATCTTTATATGCACTGAACAGCATCACAATGAAAGGCAATGACACAAGAGCAGGTTTGATTAAAGGTGGTGTTTACGTGTTGACATGAGGGAATGCAGCTGTATCACTACAGCTTGATGAGACTGAACATTAGTTGCCCTGATTGATGATCAACTTAGTTGGGGTAGCAGTTATTGATGAAAGCAACCCCCATATTTATTTCAGAAGTTGCTGTTGTAATAATAAATCATGAGGGGAATTCTTCTATGTTCTTCATTAATCTCTCAGAAAGTTTACAATGAACTACTAAATTTACCCTGTCTTATCATATTTACTTGCTATGTTTACATGCTCGGACTCAATAGCTCTGGAGCTAATGTTGTACTGTTGCCTCAAATCCGAGTCGAAATAAATGTTTGTATCTTGTATCTTGTATCTTGTATCTAACTAATTATATAGTGAAAGTTTATATATTGTTGACTTAGACACAAATGTACTGAGACTAAAAGTGATTTTGTTTCAAGGAAAAAAATGGCTTCCAAGGCCACAGTCTAGTTAACGTGCAGTCCGTGAAACACTGCTTCCCTTCAGCATGAGAGCAGCTTGCTTGGCATGATGTTTTCTTGTATTTCACCGATGATCTTCTTTTTCAGCCCCTGGGTCAATCCTGGTCTCACACAAAAAATGTTAAAGATTGAAAGGCTACTGTCAGCAGAGGCAAGTGGCCTATACCTGGTCATACACGTTAGATGTTAGAGTTCATCATTTTTGGAGCTTTTGTGCCATAAGCCAGTATCACCTAAAACAGAATCATACTTCCCAAGTCTATGAAAGGATGCATATAAACATGACAGAAAACAAGCAAAAAAAATTCAATCTATAGACATTGAAGGTAGGAACATCATTTATTGTGCCCTAACAACAGTGAATAATGTCGGCCCAAGTAGCTACTACTACTCCTACCACAGTATAAACTGCAATAATAAAGGTCCTTGAGCCCTAATGTCATAGGATAGCTTGATGGTAAGACGCAGTGCATGTCGTCACACTGAGGAGTGGCCAAGATGACCGTTCGGCATTTAATGGCCAGACTCATTGAGCCATAGTGACTCGGCATCCTTTCACCATAGAACATAAACTCCTTTTAATCACATTTGCCCTGAGGTGCGAACCTAGGTGTTATTTGCTGCATAGAAGTAACCAGAAGTATGTACTTTCATACATTTCTTTCGTCAAGTCAAAGTTACCTTAATTACTGTACATATGCCCTGAACTTGTATCTTATTTCTGTATGCCATTAGTGATGTTGTCAAAAACGATTGCACAATCTTCTAATTTTTTACTTCATTATTGTTCTCTAAACCAAGTGTCAATGTAATTATGATAATTCATCAATACTTTGATGAAAACAATGGTTTTAAGGGTTACCAATTCATTCCGTGTTGAGTATGTTTAATTAAATGTTTTCTAGTTATTGAAAATATAGTGTATTTCTCATAACAATGCATGTTGATATGACACTTATTACCCAGTCAAATAATCTGAAAAGTATGTCAAGAACATAATTATGCTATGAAGGTCAATGTTGGTTTCAAAGAAAATACTAAACACCTCTGTCCTTGAAGAAATAAAGAGTAATTTGCATGCAATTTTGCTTGAAATTTGTGACAGAAATTCCAATTTCTCGTAATTTCCTTTTCGACTGTAAAGACATCTTAATTTCCCTCTTTATTTCCAACGATAATACACTACTTAATGGGAAGGATACTTGGTGCATCATGTCTTTTAGACTTAATAAAGTCAGACAACTATAACCAGGTTGACTTCCATTAGAAGATTGCTACAAGATCAGGTTGGAGCGATCTTACTCAAGCGCCAATTAAAAGGCAATCTAGATTTCCACTCTGGACCTATGCTAGTCGGATGAGAGCTGGTTCAAATTGCCTTGTTTTGCAGAAGATGGTCTTTCCACTAAATACATTAAATCTTTGGCTTCTTTGTCAAGGCATTAGATAGAAACACATAATTATAAAGTGCTGTGAAATAACAGAAGGGTAAACGAGGTAAACAATGAATTCTTTCAGCCTACATAGTAAAACCTAAGATTGTGTCCAACTGCTTCTGTCTCATTGCTGATTTTTCTACCAACTGACCACTCGCACCATGGAACTTCTTGCACTCTTTGTCTGTATAATCATCAAGTGCTATTTCTGGTTGTCTGCGGATATTTCCTTCATTATGAACTTTGAAATGTTCAGTTGTCTAGCAACAATAAGGTGGCAATTTCGAAGGATTATTACTATAAGACTTAGTGGTGCTTACGATAAATCAACAATCATGTTGTGATTTTGCTTATACATGTTTTCAGCATGTTCAGGTTACTGTTATTCGTAAACCTGCAATCATCCTATATCTCAGCTTTGAATTACATTTGATGCATATTTCATACAATGTAGCTATAGCTGCTTCTTTTTCCAGTTCTAATGAAGGAATACATGGAAATATAGGCAATAAGAGGATTCTAGTTTGAAGTGAAATGAAACCTGTGCACTTGAAAGTTTAAGGAGTTGTTGGTACTTCAATACCTGTTAAGTCTGAATCAATCAATATGAACGGATTAGAATCTGTTCTTCATCACAGTTTTGATTGATCTACTATAGCAATTAAATTTTTGATTCATTTTCCTTTGAGTTGAAACTGCCTCTCTGTTCAGAAAATTCCATGCTGAGTGCTCAGT
Organism: Platynereis dumerilii; assembly: GCA_026936325.1. NCBI lineage: Eukaryota > Metazoa > Annelida > Polychaeta > Phyllodocida > Nereididae > Platynereis > Platynereis dumerilii. The sequence goes on along the minus strand of JAPTHN010000053.1, from coordinate 1,329,509 downwards.
TGTTGGCTTTGTCAGTGCTAAGTAGTATAAGTATAAGTGGTTCTGGACGCAGGATGGCTCCTCTATATCCAGATCTTCGTAAATTTGTAGTGGTGCGCAGACTGACGATAAAATCCCAAGTTAAAACGTCGGAGGGGCCGCTACTGCTGCCTCCTCCATTAATAAAATTTGTGATCAGGGGCCGCTACTGCTGCCTCCTTGGTCAATTCAAATTAAAAACAATTTAAGGGGCCGCTACTGCTACCTCCTCTGTATTAAAAATATGACTAGATACCAAACCAGTGATCAATCGACAAGCAATAAAATGAAATAAATTTTTTCTTTTTTGTAAACGCCATAAAAAGAGATCTGTCTTGAACGATCTATACTGTTTTATTTCCCTCTTCCGATCCATTTTTCCTGATATGCACCTGTGACAGAAATTATGGGGTGAAACTTCTATTATGTCTGACTGTAGTTTTTCACATCCAATTTTTGACATTGTTCTTTCTTTAATAGGCTCTTTGTTATCCTAGTTCCTCTTCCCATTCCCTTGAGATTTTTTGGGACACAAAATGGAGGTTCTTTTCACTCATAACTACTGTTTTGTGGATTTGTGATAAGATGCGGTTATGTCGTACTAGGATGACCATCAGTGAGTCTCAGGACACTGAGGACTGTAATTATCTTGTATACTAGTAGACTTGTTGATATTTTAGGCCGAAACCAATTGTTTTTGACCTCTCTCTAGCTGGCTCTTCTGTGACTGCTCACACTGCTTGGAGTAGAATCTTATGTTATTGCGTCTGGTTATACAGTCTCATAGATAGGTTTGTCACTTATCCTTAAAATCCAATTAGTTTTAGGGAGACAGGAGATGCCATCTTTTTCTCAGCTGCATTCTCTCACGTCAGCATGTTGATGAGCCTTCTCTGTGATCATTGGCTGTCTTTGTGATACTGGCTGTGGACAAGCAACCTTTGCGGCTTGGGGTCTTCACTATTCTTAGCAGCTGTCCTTGTGCCAATGTCCCTGCTGCTAACAGAAAATAATCACACCACAAGAGAAATTCTCTTCACAACAATGATGCAATTCCAAATATTTTTAATAGATACTTATTATTCAATACAAGGCATATGCTTTACTATTCTCATTGCTATAAGTAAAAGCTTGAATTGAATGACCCGATCAGTAAATCAGGGCCAAAAGCTTCCAAATTGTTTGAGTTTAGCAATGTACATATAAGCAGACCAACCAACTTCAGTTCAGTTTCCTAATTGTCTGGCCTTTCCACACTTTAAATTGTCACGATGTTTTTTCCCTATATGCTTAGAAGTAATATATTATTCCTAGTGTGAGACACACTTGATATTTTATACATTTTGAAATTCTCTAAGTAGTTAGTGACTCACTTCATTCACCAACCATGTAAATTCTCAGGGTCGACTTCAACGAGGACTAAAACTAAAACGGAAATTGACAGAGAGCAGCAAGTGACTGCTTTTATTAGCATGTAAGTGCATGACAATGTGAATTTCAAGGTAATGCTACCCGCCTCTATAATCACAACACACTGAGCTGATGGTTTTCAATTGCTCCTCAATAAGAGATAGACATGAGAGCTTCCCATGCAATTTCAGTCAGGCTTGAATGTATTTTGGAACTTTGTGGCATCGATGCAATGATAGAATTGTTGTAAAAACTGTCTTGATTGGCAGGAAATGGGATATATTTAGCTGAAAAAAAAAGCCCAAAAACTACTGTTGGAAACTTCTGTTGTCTATGTATGGAGATTCATTGAATGAAAGATAAACGGTGCTTTCAAATAAGTTAATGTTAAATTGTAAAGAATTTTCATGACATTTGGCATTCTACTTTTGGCAACTTAGTTCTCCCTGTTGACCTGACCTGGACATTAATTAGGTCACTCTTTACATGCATTGAACAATGAAGTGATGCCATAAGGATATTAACACTGGCCATTAGGCAATTGATGGGGGGTTTCCATGTCAAGAGTTCCCAGGTGTACTTGTACCTGATCTAATGTTTTTGCTGTTGGGTGGGTTTGATGATGTTGTAATAAAAGCACCTTGATTTCATTCAGATTGCAACAATCTTTTTGAGGCCATTTCATTTTCCTCCACAGAAATTATGAAATAGAAACCACAATATACGAGAAAAGAGTTATAGTAGATTATAGATTGCAAAATAAAAGTACTTGGGACAGACTTAAGTCATGCAAGCTTCCGTTCAGTGTATCTGATTTTTTTTTGGCTGTCCTGGTTAATAGGAGCTCAAGTAATCAAATAATACAACAAAGAGTATGCACTATCATTGGATCAGCTTGAATTAGAATGAGATTATCTTATCATATCCCATTCATTGACCCACAGACTTTCTGGTTTGGGAATAATAAGCTTGGCGCAGATAACAGAGTCATGTCATATAGCAGTCAAGCGTCAGAAAATGTGAAAGGCACTACAAAAGTCCTCATTGCAAATTTTCCCTGCAACCACCTACCTGTTGATATTCAACAATGTAAACATTTTCGCATCAGATTCAGTGAACAGACAGCACATAAAATTATTTTCTCTTTGTGAGCATCAGGTTATTCACATGTAAATCACACTTTTGAAGAAACGTTTGTAACAGTTGAACCATTGAACAACAAAGTTCCCATAATCAAAGGAGAAGTGTGTATAGCAGTACATCTGCTATTATACATGCTTTGCAATTGAGCCAAGAAATATATCATGGAAGAGGGCTTTTAAAACTATTTTGTGCATGCTTGGACATGAGAGAGTACGGTCAAGTCGTTATGGCTTGATGAGACTGACATTCAGGTGTCAGGACTGATGGTCGTCTCAGTGTTGTGGGACCTCTCCAAATTGTGATCAATTTGCAAGAGGATTTAAGACCTTCTTCTGCTCAAGACCAGAACAGTTAAATGTCACATTGATTGCGGACTTTTGCATTGATGGGACCTATTGTAGATTTTTGCAGCGATGGAGCCTATAAAGCTACCTTAAAGAAAACGGTGGCCCTATGGCCTAGTATATGCTGATAGTAGTAATATTTATCCAAGCCTAACAGCAGTTCCAGACTTTGTCATCACTTTTCCTTAACTGTCTGAAATCAATTTTTTGTGCCAATCCTTGTTTTTCAACATCATATCGATTTATGGAGAAGGTCAATCTATAGACCCGCGCAGTCTTTATCAATAACAGCCTCAATGGAAGTTTGGTGTCTGTGGTGCTATAAGGGTGGCTTAAATTATGGGTCTGATCAATGAATGGCCACCCTTCTGCTATAGCCACTTCCAAGAAGTAGATCTGTGGAAGACGACATAATAGATAACTTGTAAGGCAAAGCATCACATTCGTACTAATGATTAATAGCTCAATGTTTATATAATTGATCAATGAATGTGGTCCAACTTGTTATTAGTGCTTCATCACTTTCATCAGTCATCGGTCTGTTTTCTTTTGCCATGGCTGTCACCAATCACCAAATTCTCAAATGATCAAAACTACAATCAATCAAAATAGACGCTAATATGCATTGTGTGGTTATGAGTAATTAATAACAGATTGCTTGGAACCATGCAATACAGGCTGGTCAGACCAAGCCAAAATAAGACATTTTAAGTTATCAATAAAAACCTGAAGCTTCTAGACTATAGAGCTTTCTAAACTAACTTTTCATGAAAAACATGAATGTGTAGTATGTGCACAGTGGCCATCTATTTTATCTCTTCAGTAATTTTCCTTACCAACTTATTCATAGCTTATGAATATCAAATGATAGTCATTGCAAATTCTTCAGCGTTCAGTCAGATGGAAAGTCACATACTGAGACACTGGTTTCTCCTGCTTTGTCTTGCAATTTTACGTTATTACCGTTCCATAAGCTATTTATGAAAAAGCTGCGTGACAACTTGTTGAAGGCCGCTGTTTACAATATAGCGTTATTGGTGCAATAATACCTGTAGACTATGGCTTTGATGTCAGGGAAGCCTTAGGGATGAACACAAAGCAGTCAGTTGTTTACTCATCACCGACAAAGAGGTCATAAGAATGACAGTGGTATTCTCTGGTGGGACAGACTAATGGCACATCTTGCAGACTCTATGAGTTATAATTATTCAAATTAAAGAAAAGAAAGCCTATTAATAGTTATTCTTTAATGAACACCCAGAAAAGTTCAATGTAAGCAGTTTACTATGTCTTTTGAAACCTTGTAGAAATATTCAGATATCAGTCAACCTGGTGATACAATGTTATTGGTATGTATATAACACTGGTGTTTGGTGTTCATTGCCCCTAGGAGTTGGGTAAATTAATTGATGTTTTTAAACTTGCAAACAACATCATTTTTATTCAATGATTAAAAGTACCTTGCAAGATTGTGGATGAAGTTCTCAGGATGAGTGAAGACACCATGAAGCTGAGATTGCTTATATCACTTTATATGCAGCGAACAGCATGACAATGGCAGCCAATGACACAAGAGCAGGTTTGATTAAAGGTTTTGTTTACGTGTTGACATGAGGGAATGCAGTTGCATCACTACAGCTTGATGAGACTAAACATTAGTTGTCAACTTCGTTAGGGATGCGGTTGTTGTTGAAAACAACTCCCTTATTTATATTAGGAGTAGCTGTTGTTATAATAAATCATCAGGGGAATTCTTCTATGTTCTTCATTAATCTCAGAAAGTTTGCTCGAATCTGATAAATTAGTAATTGTATATAGTCCAGTGAAAATGTACTCATAAGAATATGGAGTAGGCCAAGATACAAATGTACTGAGACTAAAAGTGATTCTGTATCTCGCAAGAACATTGCTTCCAAGGCCACAGTCTAGCTAAGGTGCACTGCTGACAACAAGACTTTACTTCCCTTAAGCATGAGAGCAACTCCCTTGGCGTGATGCCTTCTTGTTTTTCACTGATGACCTTCTTGTACAGCCGCTGGGTCACTCCTGGTCTCACACAAAATGTTAAATACTGATAGGACATTGTCAGCTGTGGCAAATGGCCTGTACCTAGTGATAGACATAAAATGATAGAATTAATCATTTTAGGAGCTTTTGGGCCATAAGCTATTTCACCTAAAGCAACAACAGAATCATACTTCCCAAGTCTATGAAATGATGCAACTTGCAAGTAAACATGACATAGGGAATAGCAAAACAATTTCAATATAAACACATTAAAGAAGGTAAGAATATCATTTATTGTGCCCTTACAACAGTGAATAATGTCATAGGGTAGATTGATGGTAAGACTGAGTGCATGTCGTCACACTGAGGGGTGACCAAGATGACTGTTCGGCATTTAATGGCCGGACTCATTGAGCCATAGTGACGCGGCGTCCTTTCACCACAGAACATAAACTCTTTTTAATCACATTTGCCCTGAGGCGCAAACCTCAAATGCTGTTGGCTGCTTGCTGCATAGAAGTGACCGCCAGTATGTAGTTTGATACATTTCTTTCATCAAGTCAAAGTTACTTTAATGACTGTAGTTATGCCCTGAACTTATAAATGCTTTATCTCTGTATACCATTCGTGATGTTGTAAGGATGAGCTGAAGACCCATTATAACACTTGTGGCATTCTTTATCTCTCTCTATCTGTCTCTCCATTTCCATATCTGACTGTCTATACAGCAGTGTTATGTTGATAAAAACCAAGCTGACTGTTGGAAGTACTGGAACAGATTGAAGTCTGTTGGGAAAAAGCAAGTAAACCTCCCTGACTTAAGCACCTTCCATGATTACTTTGAACAACAATCTCATTTACCAGTGCGTGACTACTTTGATAAGCAATATATAGAAATCATCACTAATTCTGTAAAAAATTCAAGCTACACCTGTAACAACGAATTAGCTAGTGATATTTGTAATAGTGTCATAACCGAAGAAGAAGTTGCTTTACACCTAAGGAAACTAAAGAACAATAAAGCAGCAGGTATTGATGGAATCATGGGGGAATTCTATAAATATGCAAGTGAAAAACTTATCACCCCGTTCTGCGCTGTATTCAACCATATTTTTGAAAAAGGGGAATACCCCTCGCAGTGGTCTGAAGGTCTCATTAATGCTCTTCATAAAAAAGGAGATCGCTCTGATCCGGATAACTATAGGAAGATAACTATAAATGTTGTAATGGGGAAAATATTTGATTCAATCTTAAATAGCAGATTGTACTATAAAAATGATGCTTTAGATCTTGATGACCCATGCCAATTCGGCTTCACTCCTGGTGCAAGTACCACTGACTGTGTCTTTGTTTTGGATACTGTGATAAGCTATCAACAAATTAAATGTAAACCAGTGTATTTATGTTTTGTCGATTTTACTAAGGCGTTTGACTATATAAACCGAAATGCCCTTTACTACAAACTTATGCAACAAAAAATAGGCGATAAAATGCTTAAGATTATTGTAAACATGTATGACAAGGCCAAAGCAAGAGTCCATCAGAATGGTTGTACGGGGGATTCTATCGACAGTAAATGTGGGGTGTTACAAGGTGGAATCCTTAGTCCAAAACTTTTCAATGAATTTATGTCTGACCTCCCCAAATATCTGAACAAAACTGATGGAATAACACTTGGTAACTTGACTCTGACTCATATTCTCTATGCAGATGACATTGTTTTACTAGCTGATTCACCAAAATGCCTTCAGAATAGCATTAACTCCTTACACAACTTCTGCAAAAAATGGCACCTAATTGTAAATGTAAACAAAACAAAAGTAATGCAGATAGGAAACAAAACTGTTTGTAATATGATTTACAATGGTGAAAATATTGAAAATGTAGATAGTTTCAAATATTTAGGTCATATGCTCACTAATAAACGAAACATACATGGTAAAATGATGGAATACCTAGCGACGCAAGGGCTGAAAGCCTTATTTGCGTTACAAGGTGACACAAAGCAGGCATTGGGCCTCATAAATCCCCAGCTATCCTTAAAAATGTTTGATACATATATCCTACCTATCCTAGAGTACAACAGTGAAATCTGGACAGGTGAAAAATCTATAAGTGAGTTAGAGAACCTACAACTTGGTTATCTTAAGAGTGTTCTAGGAGTAAGAAAACAAGCCCCATCTCTTGCAGTGTATGGCGAGACTGGTAGATTCCCACTACATGTTAGGCATAAAGTAAGGATGATAAATTATTGGGTTAGGTTAGAAAAAATGTCTGATCATAAAATACTTAAGAAATGTCTATCAATTCAAAAGGACATGCACAGAGATGGCAACCGTAACAGCTGGCTCGGTAAAGTGATCCAGATTCTAAATAACTGTAATATTCTTTATAACATGCATGACAGTGGGAGCCATAACATTGATCGTATAGGCAGTAGAACTAAACTAAAATTGTATGAAATTGAACAGATGAGATTAATCGAGTCCATAAATGACAGTACACAGCAACCTAAATTAAGAACATATAAACTATTTAAAACAGACTGCAGGTTAGAGCCGTACTTGCTTTTAAGACATAGCGGTAAAATCATAACCAAAATTGCCAGATTTAGAACAAGCTCGCATAGTCTACGTATAGAAACGGGTCGCCATCAACGGCCAAAAATTCCGGCAGAAGATAGAATCTGTGAGAAATGTAGCTTAAATATGACTGAAGATGAAATACACTGCCTGATTATTTGCCCAAGCAATCAGTGCAACCGTAATGAACTATTTCAGATAGCAGAAAATCTGATAAATAACTTTAGATCACTTGATGACACAGATAAGTTTATAGCAATAATGAGCAGTAAAGAGGCCGAAATGCAAATTAGCCTTGGAAAGTTCCTGCAACAGGCTGATGTATAACAGAACATCTCCTACCTTCACATGAGTTATGTTACAATGTATAGATAATTTGATACACCATTTTACTTACAATATACACTTATTGTGCAAATCTCTGTAAATATTCTTGATGACATTTTGCAAGATTATAACTGCAAACTCTTTATGACACCATCGTGTACATTAGACCGAAATAATATATCATGAACATTCTGAAAAATGGACAATTGTATTAGCTTGCAAAAGAATATGATTATTAAGGGATATTATTATACATAAATGCTGAAAAGTAATGAATATACTATATATAAATATACTACATAGATGTGAATGCTTTTTGATGCTTTGTCTCTAAAGTGGTTACAGGCCTATTATTTTTAGTTCACTATGATTATTGACAGATATTATGATATCAATGTTGAAAATGAATGTATGCACTGTATTATTATTTATTATTCCTAGTTGTTTGTCTGGAAAATCGCTTTTTAAACATATTTATATTTTTGATAACTAGGTATAAATTGTTATATATTATTCATTAGATGTAACATGATTGATTAATGGAAGTAAACGGTGGCTGGAACCTTAAGTAATATAACCTACATGTCCTATTTTATGAAAGTTATCATTTTTATTGTATATATATATATACTTATAAAATTTTTTATACTATTAAATATTATCACATTTTACTAACCAATGTTTTCTCGCAATACTAACATTGACAAATGTATCATTACTGATATTCTTGTGTCAATAAAACAATATATATGTTATCTAGTAATTGTTTGCATTATGCATTGTCAAGTTTCCCAGCAGTTAAAGGTTTTATGCCCCAGTCTCACGGCGGCTCCCGGAGAACTATTTAGATCGGCGTCGAAGTATTTCCTGGTAATTTGGATGAATTTGGGTGATCCGCCGTCGACTTTTAACATCCCCCCCGGGGAAGTTTTTGTTCCCCTCAGCGGTTCCTAGAAATGGAAAAACTGCGCCGTGGATGTCAAAAAAGATTCAACAGGTACAAACTTTTTTTACATGACGGCGGAGCAGAGCCCAAAATTTTCTTAATTTTTGGATGTCCGGCGTGGATTTTTTCAGTGAGAACGCCTCAAAAACATCTCCGCCGGGATATTAGGACATCCCCTGCCGCTGAGGGGACCTCTCCTGCCCCCGCGGGGACCTTTCCTGCCCCCGCGGGGACCTTTCCTGCCCCTGGGAGGACATTTGAAGCCTCGCCAGCAGTTTTTGACATCCCGCCGCGGTGAAATAGGTTCACTGAGGGGCAGTTATAGGTTCCCTGAGGGGTACTTTTTATATCTCGGGGCGATATAAAAGTATCCCTCAGGAGGAGGAAATTCCTTTCCCCCGGCGAACTTTTGGGGACGGCGTACAACTTTTCTTCTCCGCAGTGAACAAAAAGAACCCCGCCGTGATATGCTTTTAATTAATTATGTAATGGTTTTATAAACATTGTATGTCGCCGTGATGGTCATTTTTTTCCTAGAATTCAACTCAAGCTGCCCCTCAGTGGTAAAAAGTTCTCCGTAACGCGCCGTGAGACTGGGGCATTAATCTTGAGTAGTTTGCGATAATGAATGGTTGATATGCAACTTGCAGTTAACCACTCTTGATTTCAACCTGGTTGATGTTTATACTGAGTCAGAGCCAACCGGCAAGTGCTAAATACAGCAAGGGAGGATGTAACTCAGCTCCCACTCATAATGAAAGGCCATGATTTTGTAATGAGATGCGTCTGCAGGCAATTTCTTCCCTTCAAGCATTCTTGTGGAGCCAGCAGCAAATTTGCAAGTTATGATTGTTTAACTAAATTGACTAAAACGATTGCACAATCTTCTCATTTTTAACTTCATTATTGTTCACTAAACCAAATGACAATGTAATTATGATATTTCATCAATACTTTGATGAAAACAATGTTTTTTAGCGTTACCCATTCATTCCGTGTTGTGTATGTTTAATTAAATGTTTTCACTCATTGAAAATATTGTAAATTTCCAATAACAATGCATGATTATGACACTTATTACCTAGTCAACTAATCTGAAAAGTGTGTCAAGAACACTTGTTGTGAAGATCAATGTCAGTTTCAAAGAACTGATGGTCCTGTACTGAAAGAAAAAGTCTAATAACCTTTGTCCTTGAAGTCATAAAGAGTACTTTGCATGCTATTTGGGACATATATTCCAATTTGCTCAACTTCCCAATCAACTTGGTAGACATCTTAATTTCCTCTCTTCATTTCCATGGGTTAATACACTGCTTAATTTGGAAGGATACTTTGGTGCATCATGTATTTCTGACTTTTAAAATGAAATCAGACAAATATAACCAGGTTGACTCACATTAGGAGATTACCACAAGATCAGGTTGGAGTGATCTTGCTTAGTGCCAATTAAAATACAATCTAGATTTCCACTCTAGACCTATTCTGGTCGGATGAGACCTGGTTCAAATTGCCTTGTTTGCACAATATGGTCTTTCTACTCATACATTGAAGCTTTCGGCTCTTTGTAAAGATATAGGATAGTTTAAATTTGTGTAAACTGCTAGATGATAGAACTAATCATTTTAGGAGCTTTTGCGCCATAAGCCATTTTCACCTAAAGTAACAACAGAATCATACTTCCCAAGTCTATGAAATGATGCATATAAACATGACATAGGGAACAGCAAAACAATTTCAGTAAAAACACATTAATGAAGATAGGAATATCATTTATTGCACCCTAACAACAGTGAATAATGTCATAGGGTAGATTGATGGTAAGAGTGAGTGCATGTCGTCACACTGAGGGGTGACCAAGATGACCGTGTTGCATTTAATGGCCGGACTCATTGAGCCATAGTGACGCGGCGTCCTTTCACCACAGAACATAAACTCCTTTTAATCACATTTGCCCTGAGGTGCAAACCTAGGTGTTGTTGGCTGAATAGAAGTGACCGCCAGTATGTAGTTTGATACATTTCTTTCATCAAGTCAAAGTTACATTAATTACTGTAGTTATGCCCTGAACTTATGCTTTATCTCTGTATGCCACTTGTGATGTTGTGCGGATGAGCTGAAGATCTATTATAACACTTGTGGCATTCTTTATCTCTCTCTATCTCTCTCTCCATTTCTCATGTCTGCCTGTCTATATAGCAGTGTTATGTTGTCTAGTAATTGTTTGCATTATGCAGTGTTAAGTTTCCTAGCAGTTAAAGGTTTTAATCTTGAGTAATTTGCAATGATGAATGGTTAATAATAATGCAACCTGCAGTTAACCACTCTTAATTTCAACCTGGTTGATGTTTAAACTGACTCACAGCCAACCGGCAAGTGCTAAATACAGCAGGGGAGGTTGTAACTCAGCTCCCACTCATAATGAAAAGGCCATGATTTTGTTATGAGATGCGTCTGCAGGCAATTTCTTCTCTCAAAGCATTCTTGTGGAGCCAGCTGCAAATTTGCAAGTTATGATTAACTTCGTTATTGTCCTCTTAACCAAATGTCAATGTAATTATGATAATTCATCAATACTTTGATGAAAACAATGGTTTTAAGGGTTGCCCATTCATTCCGTGTTGAGTATGTTTAATTAAATGTTTTCCAGTCATTGAAAATATAGTGTATTTTTCGTAACTATGCATGATGAATTGATGATATGATACTTATTACCTGGTCAACTGATCTGAAATGTATGTCAAGAACACATGTTGTGAAGATCAATGTCAGTTTCAAGGAACTGATGGTCCTGCAAAGAATGAAAAAGTCTAATAACCTTTGTCCTTGAAGATGTAAAGAGTACTTTGTGTGTTATTTGGGACATATATTCCAATTTGCTTACAGGTGTTTTCATTACCACGCGATTTTGTTCATTCACACTTGCCTGTGAGAAATCAATGCTAAACAAGTGATTACTACGTTTCATATACTTGATGTGTGACGTTCTGTGGCTTCTGCACCAATCAGATTAACCTTAAATGATATGTATTTAGTGGCCAATAACCTTAAGAATCGCGTGCTAATGAAATCGCCTGTAACTTCCCAATCAACTTGGTAGACATCTTAATTTCCTCTCTTTATTTCCATTGGTAAATACACTGCTTAATTTGAAGGATACTTGGTGCATCATGTCTTTCAGACTTTTAAAATGAAATCAGACAAATAAAACGAGGTTGACTTACATCAGGAGATTACCACAAGATCAGGTTGGAGTGATCGTGCTTAGTGCCAATTAAAAGACAATCTAGATTTCCACTCTGCTATTCTTGTCGGATGAGAGCTGTTTCAAATTGCCTTGTTTGCAGACGATGGTCTTTCTACTCATACATGAAATCTTTGGCTTCTTTGTAAAGACATGGGATAGTTTAAATGTGTATACATTGCCATGCAAAAGACAGAAGGCAAACAAGGTTTACAAACAATGAAATCTTTCAGTCTCCTGAAACCTAAAATTATGTCCTACTACTTCTGCCTCATGTGTGCTCCAGTTTAATGATCCAATAAACAAACAGGCAACAATTGGGCACAGATTAAAGTTCAACCAGATCACAGGCCAACAAAACTTAATGCACTACTCTTCAGACTTCTTTTGTCAATCTGGCAGTGCTATTTTTGAATTGTTGTATTACCTTTTAAAACCTTAATTTGCATGTATAATACTTCATTTAAACTGCTTATTGCTTAACAGTGATAATGCAAGTATGGCATATACATAATCACATGAAACAAATTGCTTATCAAGAGTTGGTTCAATATCCTTAGCTTTTCAACTTCAAAATCTCTTTTATATGTTTGTTGATGTCCTGAATAAGTTTGGTGAAACTTGGAAATCAACTTAACGCCGGAATGCAGTATTTGCTTACTTGTGGCACTGTTGCAGTATTTTTATACATTGACTACAGTCTTCTAGTCAAGCAAATAGGCCTAATCAAGTTTTCTGGTCATTAGCAGAAATTTGACTCTGAGGTATAATTCAAAATGATAGACCATCAATATGCAGCATCAGGTGAATACTCTTTTTTCATGGCATAGATTCAACCTGGTTAATGTTCATACTGACCCCCAGTCATTCCACAAGGAAGTGCTAAATAAACAGGGAAAGATGAGGTTGATGCAGGTCACATGGTCATAACTCAGCTCCCACTCATAATAAAAAGACCATGATTTTGTAATTAGATGGCCATACAAGCACTTCCTTCTCTGCAAGCATTCTTGTTTAGCCTGCAGCAAATTAGTCAATTATGGTTGCTCAACTAAATTGGCCAACCTAATTGCACAGCAACATCATTTATAACCTCATTATTCCCTCCAGATCAAATGCCAATATTCTGTGGTTATGATAATAAAATTCATCAATACTCAGAATGAAATCATCAGATTTAGGGGTTTCACATTTCATTTCCTGACATTTGATCAATGCCTAATTAAATTTCCTCAAACTTGCAAGGGAATATACAGTGTATTTTTCGTAACAATGCATGATGATGTATGACACTTACTACCCAGTCAGCTAATCTGAGAAGCATGTCAAGAACATATGCAATGAAATCAATATCAGTTTCAAGGAACTGTTTGTCCTATTGTACTGGAAGAAAAATTCTAAAAACCTTTGTCCTTGAAGACAACTTTACAGACATCTAATTTCCTCTCTTTATTTCCATTGGTAAATACACTGCTTAATTTGAAGGATACTTGGTGCATCATGTCTTTTAGACTTTCAAATGAAATCAGACAAGTATAACCAGGTTGACTTACATTCGGAGATTACTAAGAGATCAGATTGGAGTGATCTTATTCAAGTGCCAATTAAAAGACAGTCTAGATCTCCACATTAGACCTATTCTGGTCGGACGAGAGCTGGTTCAAATTGCCTTGTTTGCTGAAGATTCTCTTTCCACCGGTATATGAAATCTTTGGCTTCTTTGTAAAGACATGGGATAGTTTAAATGTGCGTTAACTGTTCTACAAAAGGCAGAAAGTTAACAGGGTAAACAATGAATTCTTTCAGCCTCCTAAAACCTGAGAATGTGTCCCACTACTTCTGCCTCATTGCTGCTCAAGTTTAATGCTCCAATAAACTAAACAGGCAAAAATTGGGCAATTGGGCTCAACCAGAATATAGGCTAACCAAACTTAATGTGCTGCTCTTCAGGCTTCCCGCATCAATTCCGTTATGCTATTTTTGGAGAGTTATATTATCTTGAATAACCATAATTTGCATGTATGATACTTCATTTGAAATAATAATTGCTCAACCGTGACAATGCAACTATAGTATATAATAATAAACTCTTTTATACATTTGTTGATGTCCTTAACTAAGTTTGGTGCAACTTGAAGTCAACTTGATGTGGGAATGCAGTATTTGCACGTGTTTTTATTCATTGATTGCTGTCTTGTAGTCAAGCAGGTGATGAGGTTTACAAGTCATTAGCAGAAAATCTTGCTATGAGGTATAATTCACAATGATAGATCATCCATATATGCAGCATCAGGAAAATCACTCTTTTTTTTTCATGGCATGAATTTAACCAGGTTGATGTCATACTGACTGTCAGTCCACAAGGAAGTGCTAAATGAAGCAGGAGAGAATGGGGTTTAGTGCAGATCACATGGTCGTAACTCAGCTAGCTCCCACTTACAGTCCTTGTCATATTTACGTAGAATCTCAAGCTTTTTTTCTATGCTGTTGACCTGTGATGTCAGAGATGACTCTATTCTAGCATTGCAATATATGTAAATTAACTACAAGCTGTGATGTCATTTCAAACTGGGTCAGGTTCCCCAGCTTCCAGCCAATGTTGATCCTCCTGAACTGAGCGTCACAGTTTCAACACAGCGTCAGAGTAAGAGTTTTATCAGGGATAGCCCCTACAACTACGTCATCACAGCTTGATAGCCAATGGGCTGACCGTAAACTAGGTTATCACAGTTCAAACATTGATATATTGAAGGAAGCATTACATTTTTGATCCCAAAGATTTATCACAGCAATCACCCGTCTAATCCTACCAAATGGCAGCTTTGTGAGCATTCACAGTAGACAACTGTTATAATCCCCACAGAGTTGTTTGATAAATCTACAAACTTGCTAACTTACAACTTTAAACTTTGATGGAAGTTGGTATAAACAGAAGGCTTTGACAATTTGTTTGTAAACACATGGCTTATGTTATGTATATTTGTTCTGGCAGCCCATTGGCTGAGAGGCTATGATGTCAAACTTGCATGGGTTTTTCCCAGACCCAATTTTAACTCTGACACTGAGTTGAAACTGTGATGCTCAGTTTGATGGATTCGCATTGGTTAGAAGCTGGTGAATCTGACCCAGTTTGAAATGACATCACAGCTTGTAGTTAATTTACATATATTGCAATGCTAGAATAGAGTCATCTCTGACATCACAGTTCAGCAACATAGAAGAAAAACTTGAGATTCCACGTAAGTATGACAAGGACTGTAAAATCAGGTTGGAGTGATCTAACTTGAGTGCCAATTAAAAGGCAATCTAGTTTTCCATTTGAGCTAGCTCCCACTCATAATAAAAAGGCCATGATGCCCATCAATATAATTAAATTTCTGCAATTAGGAGAAATGTACCACATATTTTAAAAGCATTATAATGACATGCACAATCTGTTCTTTAGACTTGTTTCATATTTATAAAAAAGAGAAGATATATGTCATCAAGCTTGGGTGTTTCAAGCATTGTGCTGGGAAACCACCACAAAATCAGGTTGGAGTGATCTAACTTGAGTGCCAATTAAAAGGCAATCTAGTTTTCCATTTGAGACCTTCTTTGGTCTGTCAAGAACTGGTTCAATTAAATTGTCTTGTTTGCAGAAGATGGTTTTTACACAAAATTCTTGAATTGAGTTGCCTCTTTTGAAATATGTGTAAACAGCTTCGCAAAAGTTTTCTTGTCAGTATAGTATAACATAGGGATAAGCAAGGTGAAGAGCCAGTCTTCCAGCCTCTTTTCAGGACCTCAGATTGTGTCGGAGATCGTCTGCTTCAATGCATAAGTGTGAGTTATTATTCGAATTGCTCTCTTCTGAATTTGTAAGAGAGTTTATTAGCTTTGTGGCCCTTGTACTACTAATCCATATAGCATAGTTTTGATTGGATAAGAGTGGTGCACATTACATATTTGCATCAAGATTCTTTGAGAAACGAATGTCTTTATGGAATTTAGAGAGCCAGTTGTTCTTGCCATGGAGGTTGCCATATATATAGATATATACTTTATATGATTTGTATATGTTAAATTGGATTATTAAAAACATTAAATATTCCGCTATAAGAAGCAACACACTTCTGAATTTAATTGGATATAAGGCTTTAATATATTCTTTCAGACATTTTAGTACCTCAAACTGCTTTTCATAACTCCATTGTCAATTGTTGTGCCTGTTTAAGTGGGCCTCAGAAAACCTTAATAGATAGTAGGCCTATAGCCATTGCAACAATTTTATACATACTTTCAAAGCCATGGTCTACCATGAACCACATCCATAAGAGTCTATAAGACTTTAATTTCCCTCGACCTTAGCATGACGGCGACTCCTTTGGCGTGCCACTTTCTTATATATATGGGTAAGAATCTACTAACTGTGTCCAACTGACTTTTTCACACACTGGAGTCTATAGCTGACTGGATATTAAGTAAATTTTCCTGAAATGTTAGCAGCACAAAAAAGACAATTTTTGCTAAGTTTTTGTGAAAAAATTGTGTTTGTAAATTAATTTGTCTTTATTTTATTGATGATTTCAGCCCAAAAAACGGCAGTTTTTGGCATGTCAAAGCGTTACATTTTTCATTTGCCCAACTTTAATCCATAAAATTGTCGCACCAAGATGGTGTAACCACCAAAAACAAAGTGGTAACCTGAAGTAGAGATATTCTTCTTTGTCACAAAAATTTAATTTTTAGTCCATAACCATTTGGTATTCATTTTTTACCCCATTCAAAAAGGGTCCATTTCTGTATGTTTTGGTCAAACATTTCTCCCTAAATTTCGAGATGAGATAAATAATCCTTAAAATGGCTATACAACACAAGTATGAGTTCTAAGTTATTGATAATTTAGTAAATTTGCTATTTATAATCAAAAATAGTTTGCTGGAGTGACATTTGATGATCAAAACCTTAAAATCTAGGACGGTGTATGAAAAAATCAAAGCATCACATACGTATTTCAGAAAAATGAGGCTAAAAATATCTTAGTTCTACAGGAAAGATAGCCTGGATGATGGTGTCATCTGGAGATATCCAGGAGAACTACATTGTTAGCCCTTTTTGGAGAGTTTATAACAACACCCTAACAGCTAGGGGGCGCTTGAATATTTTTCTCCTGCAAAAAAGTGGTGCATCACATACGTGAGATGCATCACATACGTGAGATAATAGGGAGGTTTTAAGCCATTTTGATGAAATTGGAAGGAAAAGTAAAGGAAAATATTTTAAATTTAACAATTTTGTGTTGTTTCTCCAACTTCCATGTCAGAACAGATGTAAAATAGGGTGGTTTCCAGCCATGTGGTCAAAATCACGAATGTGATGTATGTGATGGTTGACACAACATGGTGATTTCCTGTCCTTCTGAACTGATTTAAATTCACTACAGTAAACACCAGGTGAACTAAGTTGCTGAAACGTATTGTGTTAACTGCATATTGTACTTGCTATACGCCAATTGATGCCTTTTACTGACACTTATGTGTTGTATGTGATGGTTGACCGGCGATTGTCCAACTGTCACATACTTCTGAGGTGCACATTCTCTGGACAACACATACAAGTTAAGCAGCTGGATTGATTTTGTATAGTTTAAAGATGTTTACTGTTATTTGAAACAATAAAGTGATTCAATAATACCAACAGAAAACTTAAAATGTTGATGATTGACATGGATGTGATGTTTGACAATTTTCAAAGGATGTCAAATAATCACATACATTTTGTCAGAATATTTGTGACTTTTTTCTTATTTGAAATTAGTGCAGATAATCAAATTTCAACGCCACCTCCAAATGTGATTTTCTGATGCATTCCTTTGAAAATCCATATATTATTCTTTTACATTAACACATATGAATACTTGAATAAGTTCGTACGTGATGATTTGACAGGAACGGCGAGATCGACATAAAATTTAATTAATATGAAAAGTTGTGCATAAGATATTAACCAACACTGGTTATAAGTACCAATAGTTAAATAACATTATCCTTTGATAAATATGCAATCAAAATTATTTTATTCAAGGGCAATTAAATCTGCTGTATCAATTATCGAAAACGGACATTTTAGGTTAAACTACGCATCATGAACGCAGTTTAAGAAAGGGAATTGCACAAATGAACGGATCCCCAACACTGGAATGATAGTCAGTCTATTCAATGCATTTTGATTCAATGACACCTCATTATTAAGGAGACATGCTGAAAACTAATTAAATGAGCTTAAGCTTAGGTCAAACCATCACATACGTTAGAAAGTCACATACGTTAAATGGAAGTCAAATGTCAACATCACATACGTTAACAAAGCTGTGGAATTGTATAGCATCAGGTGATAATGAGTGTTAAAATATTTTTGCAATATTTAGAGAATCAGTGTAGGTTAATATTAATAAATGAATAATTTAGCCAATGTAAATCATATTCCTGACAAAAAATGTATAAATTTATCTCGAAAATGCCCATTTCTGCGTCAATTAAGCTGCACTTAGTATGATTACCACACATGTCAGTTTTTTGCCTACAGAAATGTGGTTTTTTCTTAATTTATTTTGTTTTTGTGATAAAATATGAAAATAACCTATGCTATAAGAGAGTAATTCCCATGTCCATCCGAATTTCATCACATACGTGAGAAACCTGACTTTGTTTGAGAAAAAGTCAATTACAGGAAGAGGAAATGACAATTTGTTATAAAGTTTTAAAAACAGTAAACTAAAGAATTATAGCTGCAGGTTTTTACCAATATGATAACTTTAGTGTTAGTTCTAATATTTTTGCCCATGTAACACTTTGGACACAATTAGTAGATTCGGACCCATATATAAACCAGTGGCATTTTTGCTCGGCCTCTGCGTCATCATTATCCTCACACAAAATGTAAGGTAACTGATGGAAAGGTCATAGACAGCTCTGCTTCAGGCAGTAGCAAATGTACTATACAAAGTAGACAAGTTTAGTACACTTTTAGTGAGATTACCATGGGCATAGAAGTTACCGGAGCACCAAATTAGACCTTTAACTTTCCTTGGCGAGACTGTGTCATGAATTTACTTGAGTGTGTGTCGTCAAACTGTACTGAGTGACCAAGATTACCACTCATGACACTTAATGGTCATCTCATCCAGCCGTAGTGATGTTGTATCGTAAAGGCTCTTAATATATCCAAACATAAACTCCTGTTAATTGCAGGTGCCCTGAAGTGCAATTCCTATGGGTTTTTTTATGTAAGGACCCCTACTTAGCATATTATAATGAAGCTGAATGTGCAACATTTCTTAATTTTAGAATCTCCTCAATGTTAAGGACCAACAGTGAAATTGTAGTCAACATAGAATGGAACACATCGATGTAGTATCATTTTACTTGTTCCACTGCTGCTGTCTTATTATACACCAATTGCAGTTTTGTCTAGTGTCGTAGTGTAATGTCGTGTTCGGGCAATAAGCTATTTCTTTTTACAATGATAGATGAAGAATCAAGTATATCAATCCTGAATGTTTACGGAAGATATTGCCTGATTTAAACCTAGGCTGATGTTCGCACTGACTCCCAATCCACAAGGAAGTGTTTTAAAAATGAAGTAGGGGTGGGGGCTGTTGGGTTTGAGTGCAGATCATACGGTCATAACTGGGCTCCCTATCATAATAAAAATGCCATGATTTTGTTATGAGATGAGCCTGCAGGCAATTTCTTCCCTCCAAGAATTCTTGTGGAGCCAGCAGCAAATTTGCAAATTACGTTTGCTCAACTAAATTGGCCAAACTAATTGCACAATCACATCATTTACAACCCCATTATTCCCCTCCAAATCAAATGCCAATGTTATATGGTTATGATAATGAAATTCATCTGATCATTTTGTGACAGCAACTCCTGTTTTCTTGATTTCTTTCTGAGGTAAAGTGGCAAAATAATTTGCTTGCATTAGTTCTTTTCGAATGGAGCAAAGATAATAAGGTTGACTTACACTTTGAGATGACTGAACTATAAATGATAGTATTGTATTTTTTTCAAGATTAGGTTGAAGTAATCTTACTCAATTCAGTGCCAATTAAAAGGCAATTTAAATTTCTATCCTAGACCTTCTTTGGTTCAATTAATTGCCTTTGCTTGTAGTAGATGGTCCTCCATGTTATACAATACTGTCATCTTCTTTTCAAGAATACTTTAAATGTGTATAAACTGCTTTTTTTCATAATTGAGATTAACATAAACGGTAAATTCTTTCAGCCTCTTAAAAGGTGTGATTGTGTCCCACAATTTCTACCTCATGAGTGCTTGATTTTAATGCTCCAGTAAACAAACAAGCCATACATGTATAATCGGGCAAAGATTAAAGCAATACCGGATATTTAATTATTTATATATAGGCCAACCGAGCTTTACCAAGTTTTCCTGCTCTTTGTGTTTCTTCTATAGATTTTACAAATACCATTTTGAGAATTTTTGTCTTACCTTGAAAAAACGTCATGAATATGCAGCTGTAGTTAAAATGTTTAGTGTGAAACTCCTGAAGGGACCCTCGTGTCTTGTTCCTCATCTGCAAATTCTCGCACCCCAGGTGCCGGTACACGCACAAGAAGGCTCCAGGGCCTCGCAAATAATTGCGCACTGGAAGAAAATCTTAAAAACCAAGTTAACACCAAACTTAGTGTGTTACCACTTAGGATTTACATCAATCCAATAATGCCTATTTTGTTAATTATTTATTCATCTTGATACATTTTCTATTACTCGAAGGTGTATTTATTCACCAATCAAAGTGGGTTTCATTCTCCAATATCAAACACTGCAACAAAATTTATTTCTTGCTGATGAAACAGCTGCTCAGCCAGTGCCCACCAGAAGCACAGTGCATGAGACTTCCAATTTCGTTTGAGCTTAACATGAGAGCAACTCTCTTGGCGTAATGCCTTCTTGTATTTCCCCGATGACCTTCTTGTCCGGCCCGTGGGTCAGTCTTGTTCTCACAGAAAATGTTGAGTACTGAAAGGCCAATGTCTGGCAAGGCCGTGGGCTGTAGCAAATGGACTGAGTTAAGTTTACCTTCTCAGGGACGTTAGAGAAAACGCAGACACAAAGGACACTACACATACCGTGCATTATGCTTGGTTCTAAAGTTTTGACATGAGCCCATAGGTGCCTTATACAGGAAATGCTTCAGTTGGGATATGGCATGCATCTGTGAAATGCATTAGATAGAGTGACAGAGTTTTGTTTGCCTCATAAATGTCATCATCTTACTATGCTGAGCTTCTGTCAGCAGGTAGGAGTTAAAAGACAGTAACTTCTCGAAGTGTGTGATAATTTTTTTAATTTCTGTCTTTCATTGATCACTATGCATGATTTGTGTGTGAAGTTTTTTCCACCATGTGATAGTTATTAAATATCTCTCTGGCACCAGCAACACTTTCATATTTTGATCAATGATTGAAGGTAGGACCAACTGAACACTGATGAACTTATTATTCTTATAATGAATACTTTGAAATAAAGTTCATCCTGCTGAAGCATTAATTAAGCACTTTAGTGAGAGATGACCACACCCATGAATTTTCCAAAGCATCAAAGTTAGAACATAAACTTGCAGCATTACTTGAGGCTAAGCTTCATCGCATGTCGTCAAACTGTATAGAGTGACCGAGATGACCAATAGCAACACTTAATGGTAATCTCACCCAGCCATAGTGACGCAGGCCTAGTATGTACATTGGAACATAAACCACTGCTAAACACAGTTGCCCTGAGATGCAATGCCCTGATTGTTGTTTGCTGCTCAATGTAAGTGATAACAACTCTGCTTAGTATAATGTAACTCAAGGTGCAAAGTTTCATAACTTTAGAATCTCTTAAAAGTGTTGATGTTCTGAACTGAGAGTTTGGTGACACTCAGAAGTGAGATTGTGTCTTGACACGGAATGGAATGCAGTGCTGTTGTAGTTGCTGTACTGTTGCAGTCTTTATATAATAATTATTATATACATTAACTGTAGTGTTATTAACTTATATTGTGTAGAGGTTATGATGAAGTATTTGGGTAATTGACTGTCATTTTACTCCTGAGTAATTCGCAATGATTAACAACCAATATACAGCACCAAGTAAATCACTCTTGATGTTCAACACATGATTTCAACCTGGCTGACGTTCATACTGACTGCCAGTCCACAAGGAAGTGCTAAATGAAGCAGGGGAGAATGGGGTTGAGTGCGGATCACATGGTCATAACTCAGCTCCCACTCATACTAAAAAGGCCATGATTTTGTAATGAGATGGCCATTGGCCCTTCAGAGTTCCTTCTTTGTAATTATTCTTGTGGAACCATCAACAAATTTGCAAATTATAATTGCTCAACTAAATTGTCCAAGATGATCACACAACCGCATTATTTATTTCTTTATCTTAACTATTGATCAAATTGAATTATAATGTATTCTGGTTGTGATAATTATATACATCCAAATGGTGGAAAGGCATATGCCTTACTTCTTTCTAGTGGCCGATGCAGCTGCACAATTTTGATGGTTGATTGTTTGTATGTTTACATTTAAAATCAAGCAAGTATCACCCTGTCTATTTTGAAAGACCTTGCCAGCAGAAGATTACCAGAATTACTAATTGCACGTAATCCATTGTTACTACATTGAAGTTGTGCACATTGTAGAGTATAAGAAGTAGTGTTTCCTGAGTATAAGGATAACTAAAATAAAGTGTGAATCCTTTGGCCTCTTAAAACCTGAGGTTGCATCCCACTACTTCTGCCTTGTTACTGTTCAAGTTTAATGCCTCAATAAACAAACAGGAAATAATTGGCCTCTGAAAAGGATAAAAGCTTTATGGGCCAACAGAACTGTTTATGTGCTCTAGTTAGTAGACCATTTTCCAGGTGATCCATCAATTTGTTAATCTTTATATCTTTGCATTTTCCATCTGACTTGTTCTCTATTTCTGTACTTACTTGCCTTCACCCAATATGTACATACTATTACATTGTATGGTCTAGCTTTATAAAAGTTTTGCAACAGTATCATACTAAACTGAGCAACATTGAAAACACACACGTTTTTAAACAGCTTAAACTCTATCACAGCTATTTTCATGTATAGTCCAGTTGTCACTTCTATGAGTCCCGGTGTTGCCCAAAGCTGATGGAGTGGCAACAAGGCAATTTTTTTTCCATAGACCTATATGATGATGACAATGACAATGACAATGACAATGAAAAATACTTTATTAAGGAGAATCCATCATAAAGCCTTACACTTCTCACACTTGCAAGGTCCATGTTTTGGCTACTGGACTATTAACTTTACAGCGTCGAAAGTTGACATCAATTTTGAGAATCCAGAAAGTTTCATAAAGAAAAAAAAACGTGAAGTGGCTGGATCAGGCTACTTTTAGTGCGACACATTCAAAAACAAAAGTCACAATCAGTGCAAATTGGCCCAACATAAATTTCACATCAAGTCTGTCACAACTCAATGCATGGGGAGTGGAAATAATGAAAGCGATTCTCATGATCACTTGGTGAATTCTCACTTTGGGAGTGTTTGATGGACCTTTGTGTCAAATTGGTGTTTATCACATTTGTTTATCGCATCATTTTCAACAATTTTGCAGCCTAACTATTGAAAATTATCCTCATTGTGACAAAATTCTGAGTTGAAGCCTTATTGGACATCTTTTGTTGACCATTTGAAATCACTAAACACATGGTATGGTTAGTTCCATACTCCCCTCATGCTCATTTAGCTTTGCAACTATCAAATTTGACATCGTGTAACGGAAGTTTGTCTGGATCGGTGATTCGGTGTATAATGAATGGATTCACTTCAAACATTTACGATCCTTAGTTAAGAAGTTCATACTCAAATTTGGCAAGTTACATTAAGTCAAACCCAGTAGTTAAAAAGATATGACACTTTGAAAAGGTGTGCATTTTTAAATGTTGCAGAGTTTACCTGACCATGTTTACTGCAACAATGACACCTGACAAGAAATGGCATACTGAAAACACCGCACACAAGCACAATCTAATTTCTGGCTATGATGCCTTCTCTAGACAGAAGTTACTTTTCTTGTTTTGTTATTTAGTGATATTAACTCATTTACAAGTGTGATGCTTTGCACTCCTCACTGTAAATTGTTTATTCATTCATTAATTGAATGGGTGTAATTGATTCCACACTCCATCAGTGGTGATAATTGAGGGAATGACTCAAATTCTGAGGAGGTTTCAGATCTGTCTTTTGCTTGTCTGCAGATGAGAGAATTCTTTTTCACTTTAAATTAGACTATTTGAAAATAATGACTTGTTTAACACTTCTCAAAGCCTTTAGCAACAAAAAAGTGATGTAATTCCATGCACATGATCAGTGATAATTGCCATGCACGGCTTTGCAAAAAAAAAATGCTTCCATTATTGTACTGTAGTTGGCCAAGAGACTGTAAAGCAATGCTGCTGTTAATCATTCTGCTAACTTAATAAATGACCCTGTTGCCCTTATTCTCTCCTAGAATTCTTAATATGGGTATGAGCTGAGAGTCTGCCTCATATTTTGTGTCTGCCCTAGTTCTGGAGAATTGAGGCTGACATTGAGCTACTACAATCATAATCCCATGTGTTGATTCATCATTGTTTGCAACGCCTTGATAAATGTGACGTCAATAATATGTTCTATTTGGAATTTATCCTGCACAACAGATTATTGGAATGCTTTGGATTATTTTGACAAATACTATTTGGAATTAATATCTTCATGACTAAGCATGATCATTTACATTATAGATACTTACAAATATGGATCTGGACAAAAAGGAGGCTGAGGTAGTATTTCAAGCAAAAATTATATTTTATGTGACAAGGAATGAACGTGAACAAGGATACTTCCAAAGTTTCAAAGTAGCTGTACTTGGCTTTACCAACACTTAATGATGTTGCCAAGATGATTGAGTGCATGTCATCAAACTATAAAGTAGGACGACCAAGATGAGACTGCAGACAGTGGCTGGGCCAGTGGTACATTTTCAAGTTATGATTGCTCAAGCAAAATAGCCAAAATCATTACACAATAAAGTCACTTATTGCATTGTTATTGCAATAAAATTCAATTGACAAAACTATGTGGATATGGTAAAACAGTCGTCTGGTGATTCTTTGTCCTGCAACAATCTAGTTCATATTGCCTTTTTAAAGACAATCATTTGACATATTATAGTCATTAAATTTTCCTCTACTGAGAGGCAACACACTTCTAAAATTTAAGTAGGTGTAAAAGCTTTTTTAAAAAAAAACAATGTAAGGGATCAGCAAGATAAACAGTCAATTCCTTCTGCCTCCTAAAACATGACATTTTTCCAAATTCTTCTACATCATTGCTGTTCAAGTTTAATTGTCCGAGAAAAACAAGAAATAATTGGCCTCTTGTAGAGGATTAACCTCTATAGCCGACCAAACTAAGTGTGCTCCTCTTTATTATCAATCAACTCTATTCTGCAAATGATGTATTTGTTTTGATAAATTGTGGTACCTCAGACTGCCTACCTCAGACTGCTTTCATCTCTCTGGTGTGTTAATGTGCCAGTCAAAGTTTAGCTCAGACACCATTATTTACAGTACAAACACCACAACCAGATTATTTTTTTGATCGAGGAAGAAACTTACCTTCAAGGCCACTGCCCAACAGAAGCACAGTCCATGAGACTGAAATTTCCCTTGAGCTTAGCATGATAGCAACTCCCTTGGCGTGATGCCTTCTTGTATTTCATCAATGACCTTCTTATCTGGTCCCTGAGTCACTTTTACTCTCACACAAAATGTTAGATACTGAAAGGTCATATTCAGCAAGACTGTGGACTGTAGGAAATGGACTCTGCAGTCTACAAGTTAAGTATTCCTTCTCAGGGACATTAGTTGAGAGTACTGACTCAAATTAAAGTACACGTACCGATGTGCTTAGTTCTGATGATCTGTTGTGCTCAAAGTTGCCATTTGCAAGTAATGCTTCAGTTGGGAAACGGCATACATCAGTGAAATGCATCAGACGGAGTGATGAAATCCTGTTTGCTTAACGTTAGTATGTCGTTGTCTTACCATCTTGAGCTATTATGAACTAGTGGAGATGAATATGGTAATTTCTCCAGGAGTGTGATAATTAATCGTATGTCTTTCTTTGATGAATGTGACATAAAGTGTGATATAGGCATACATTGTATCAGGGCATGTGGAATTCTCACCTACATTTGAAAAATGGTTATCATAATTGTATCTTCAAATTTCTTCTGCTTGATTTCTATGTTTTTTATCTACTATATATTTATATATATATATATAAATTATTGTAACCTTGATATTTTAATAATGATTCCTATGAAAATTTACTGTTACGTGTATTGTGCGAAGTGTTTTTAGTGACCGTGATTGTTTCCAAAGCACCAAAGTTAGAACTTTACTTTAGCAACACCTTATAATTTTGCAGCATTACTTGAGGCTAAGCTTCATCATATGTCATCAAACTCTGTGTATAGAGACCATGATGACCACTCGCATTACTCAATGGCCATCTCATCCAGCCCTAGTGAGTAGTGATGCAGGCCCAATACATTGTAACATAACCACTGCTAATCACAGCTGCCCTGGGTTGCAATGCCCTGAGATGCAATGCCCTGATTGTTGTTTGCTGTTCAGTGCATAAAAGAGACCACTACTTTACATTATAAGAATGTGCTATGAAGGTACACGTTATCCAAGGTGCACTTCTCTGGGTTCCAAGGTGCAGAATATCTCAACTTTAGAATCTCTTGAATGTGTTGATGTCCTGAACTAAGAGAGCTCTTGGTGAACTTAGAAGTCAAAATGTGGTTTGACAGAGGAAAAAATGCAGTGCCATTGCACTTGATGCACTGTTGCTGTCCTTCTTGCATTAACTTCAGTGTTACTCAATCGTGTAGTGTAGCATGTGATGATGAAGCTTTTGGGAAATTAGCTGTTAGTTTACTCTAGGGAAATTTCCACTGAAGAATCATCAATACATGGCATCAGGTAAATGACTTGGATGTTCATGGCATGATTTTAACCTGGCTTATATTCATATGTACACTGACTCCAAGTCCAGAAGAAAGTGCTAAATGAAGCAGTGGAGAATGGGGTTGAGTGCAGATCATAACTCAGCTGCAACTCATAATAAGGAGGCCATGATTTTGTTATGAGATGAGTCTGCAGGCAATTTCTTTCCACCAAGCATTATTGTGGAGCAATCAGCATATTTGCAAATTATGATTGCTCAACTAATTGGCCAAGATGATTGACAATCACATACTTTATTTCTTTAAAACTGTTGATCTAATAAAATGCCAATGTGCTATTGTTGTGATAATAAACTCATCTGTCCTCTAAATGGTGGAAAAGCTCACGGGTTCTATGCCCTTCCTCCATTCCTGTGGTCATTGCAGCTGCGTAATTTTGAAAGTTGACTTGTTTTTTTCATTTTGTTGAGACTTATACATTTTAAATCAAATACGCATCACCCTGTTGATGCTGCAAGACCCTGGTGGTGGGAGATAAAAATACTTACTAACTGTATACATCCATTGTTACTACATTGTGCACACCATGAAGTAGAAGTAGTATTTCCTTGGTATTGGGATACGTGAAATAAAGTGAGAATTCCTTCAGACTCTTAAAACCTGAGATTGTGTCCCACTACTTCTGCCTCATCGCTGTTCAAGTTTAATGCCTCAATAAACAAACAGGAAATAATTGGCCCCTGAAAAGGATAAAAGCTTTATGGGCAAACAACCTGTTTATGTGCTCTTGTTAGCAGGCTGTTTTCCAGGTCATCCATCAATTGGTTAATCTTTAAATCTTTGCATTTTCTATTTGACTTGTTCTCTGTTTCTCTTCTGACCTTCCTTTATCTAATCATCTGTACATACTATTACATTGTTGTTCAACAATATCTCACTACCTGACCAAGTTGTCTGCAACTGTGACACTTGGCAAGAAATGGCATACTGAAAACACCGCACACAATCACAATCTCATTTCTGGTAATAAGCCTTTCTCTTTACAGAAGCAACTTTCCTTGTTTTGTTATTTAATTCATTAACAAGTGTGATGCTTCGCACTCCTGACCACAAATTGTTTGTTTATTCATTAATTGAATGGGTGTAATCAATTCCGTGATTCATCAGTGGCATTAATTGAGAGAATGACTCAAATTCTGGGGAGGTTTCAGTTCAGTCTTTTGCTTGTCTACTGGCTGTAAATGTTTTTTTGGAATGACAAAAACTAGTGCAAAAGTCTAGAGTGTAGATTCTCTATCCTTGGATACATAGCGATGATAAATTGACCTACAGAGGATTAAGTTAAAATGTCCATAAATGTTCATACATCGTTGAAAATTATGGACATTTTCAACAAATCCTCTGAAGGTAAATTCATCATCGCCAGTGCGAAAGTGTTTTTGATTGTTTGATGTCAGTGAAAATATGAGCTTATTAACCTGAATTTAATAAAGCTCTCATTTCTCGTGGTTTGGAGCCAGGAGATGCAATTAAACTGAATGATATTGACCTCCTTTTCCTCTTTTAATTTCAGAGTTTGGATTACAATGTCGTGGAGAGTCAGCGCTTTCTTCAGGAAAAAACGATGGTTACAGCAAAGGTAGGTTGAATTTACAAAAAACTGTATTTTTATTTTATTTTCCGTACTTTGAACTTTCTGCTGTCAACGATATGGAAAAACATATGCAACTTTTTTTGTAGTCAAGTTTGATATTGGACTCCATAGAGTGAGTGATGAAGTTTTCCTTGATAAACAACACGCCTGAGACTTGCGTCTGGCAGAAGTTGCACGCAAAAATAGTCAAAAGATTGAGAGAAGTTCTGTATATCAAGAAGATAGTATAGTGCAAGAAGTTCCCTCCCGGCTACAAATAACACCCTTGCCGGCTTATTTGTGAGTCTATAGACTTGGCAAGATTTCTACAACTTCTCAAAGACCGCTGAGGCTTCAGCGCGGTGCATAATAGGCGGCAATCAATGTAGATTATCCGTTTCCTGTCTGGTGCGCTCCTTCCTGCGAAATGTGTCTGGACCAATAAATGATGGCCCAGTTGGTTTATCTCCCTTTCAAAAAGAACTCTCAATTAATGATAGTGCTTAGATAAGTTAGATTTCAACTATCAAAGTCATTATTATCGTTTTCATAGCTACGTGTTTTTTTGAAAACTTCGTTTTGCAGTTAAACCGTGACATCATCGGGTATCTGTCAATGTGATTGGTCTAATCTTCAATCTGTGACATATCAGTTCAGAGTTTGACATCACAGTTAATGACAAAGGAATTTAAAACTGTCAGGCAATGTTACGATTTGTGTACAACCACAACAAACAACGCATGTCTAAGCTGAGTGTTTCACCTTATTAATTGTTTTTCATACAAAATGTGTTACTGTTTTTCACAGGACACCAGTCATCAAAATTTCAAACAACATTTTTTGTTAGTAATTGCAACTCTCCTTTGAGGCTAAGTAGTCTGTTGGTTCAGTTACAGCGCAGAGTAAAACATACATCATCCGTGTGTCACTGCACGTTGTCAGTTTGTTGAAATCTGTGCTTGTAATAAACGAAATTATTTAACTTAATCTCTGACATCACAGTTTTGGAATGAAGCAAATTGCAAACTTGAAAAACACGTAGCTATGAAAACGATAATAACACACCTTTGAATTTGCCAAGTTGTTGGTTTAACTTTTCAGGAATGCGTCATATTTCATCCAAAGTTACATTGTATGCAATAATTCATAAAATCTTAGAGTTCCGATAAGCAGTAATCATGAGAATTCCTGAACTGGTAATCATAGAAAGAGTGAAAGATATTTTGAAGGTAGAAATGAATTAGAACCCTTGAATAAAGCCCACTGCATGGTTAGATAGCATTGAAGAAAGAAGATCGATTTGGTTAAAATAGTCCCTTTGTAGGGTGGGCTAAATTTTTTTTTTCAAAATGCCAGCGGTATGGACAGTTAGCAATGCCCAAGAGATGAAAAATGATGGAAAGAAGAGTTTTTTTCAGTCCGCCATTATGGCTGCATTGGTTATACTTTTTGGGCCGTGAAAAGAATTTGATTTCATCTATTCGAGAAGGGTAACAATGTACCACATACCGAACCAAGCAGAATATCCGTTTTTATCAGAATCTATAATAAAACATCAAATTTTTATAACTGAGCCCTGAAGATTTTTAGAGAAAATGACAGAAATACAGGTTCTATTTATTGGACCAGTTGTGATATTAGTAGTTGATTAATTGGCTGTGTCTGAGAAAACCAGGCAGGGGCGTCTACGTGGCCCGACTCAGATTTTAATGATACTGGGTTTAATGACCCTTTGAATAGTTTGAAAAGTTGGGGTAAGGTTGGTTTTGACCAAAAAAATTTTTTAGGGGCCAAACTGGTACTCTAAAAATTAGATGTTTTACATAGCTGAAAATCTTCGGCAAAAACTCCCATTGGATTACATGTTAAATTTTGAAACTTTGAAGCTATGGAACGCAACGAGCAGCGGCTACAAAAAAATTCTGACAATGCAATTTGGTTGTATGACTCTTTAACTTATGGAAAGTGATGTCAGACCCGTGGGTTTTTTTGTTATGGGTTGTTTTGAGCGGCATTTCTGATGTAACCTTGGCGACAAAATGGAAATCTGTTTCTTTGACCATCAAAAAGATGAAACTGGTCTATCTCTGTCAGTAAAAATGATAGAAAAACAAGTAAAGCATGGTTTCCTGTATTTTAGGGTATGGGGAATTCATTTCTTAGGTCAATTCTATTTTTAGAACAACCCTTGGGCACATTTTAGGCCTATAAATGCAGAAAAAGTGTGATTTTTTAACTTTTTTCATTTTTCCGGCAGTATGATGCAAATTTGGTGACCTGAACATTAGCAATTAGTAATATCACACCGCCAAAACATATTTGTCTATCATTTGGTGTATGCAAATTTTAAATTTATGCATATTTCTAGCAAAAAAGGCCAAATTCGGTCATTTTTATGCCCAATTTGTGGTAAATTTTGAAAAAAGCCCAGAAGTTGATGTAGTTAAATGATGATAGCCTGAACTACAACAAAGAGGAACTCATGCCATATTTTTCAAAAAATGGTTTCAAGAAGGAACGAAAAAAGATTTTTTTGACCTACTTAACATTCAAGATGGCTGCCACAATTGGAATTGTCAGACCCGTGGGACAAATTGGAAATCTATTTCTTTGACCACCGAAAAGATGAAATTAGTCTATCTCTGTCAGTAAAAATGATAGAAAAACAAGTAAAGCATGGTTTCCTGTATTTTAGAGTATGGGGAATTCATTTCTTAGGTCAATTCTATTTTTAGAACAACCCTTGGGCGCATTTTAGGCCTATAAATGCAGAAAAAGTGTGATTTTTTAACTTTTTTCACTTTTCCGGCAGTATGATACAAATTTGGTGTCCTGAACATTAGCAATTAGGAATGTCACACCTACTAAACATATTTGTCTTTCATTTGGTGTATGCAATTTGTTAAATTTATGCATATTTCTTGTAAAAAAAGGCCAAATTCACCAATTTTATGCCCATTTTTTGGCAAATTTTGAAAAAAAGTCCAGAAGTTGATGTAATTTTTAATGATGATAGCCTGAACTACAACAAAGAGGAACTCATGCCATATTTTTCCAAATGTTGTTTCAAGAAGGTACGAAAAAAGATTTTTTGACCTACTTAACATTCATGATGGCTGCCACAACTGGAATTGAGATAAGATCACAAATTCTGCAGTAACAAGTGAACGGTGAAGTGAGATTTTTAAACAGTATTTAACTTTTTCTGCCGTATATGGGAATTGTGATAACTGGAACTCTCATAATTGTGCAAATAACATTAAATGGAATTTTTTATCTTTTATAAGTTGTAAAAATCTGCTAAATTAATGCTAATTTTCTTGCCAAAAAAGAACAAAGTGGGCTGATTTCAGGCATGTTTTGCGACAAATTATTGAAAAATGTTGGGAGTAACAGTTGATACATGACTAATAACTAAATGCAACCCATATTCAAAAACTGTTTCAAAGAAGAAGGTTTCAAAAAGAATGTTCTGAGCTACTTAAAATCCAGGATGGTAACCATATTTTGAATAAAAAAATAAAAGATGTATATACAAAGAATGTAAAGAGAACGGAAGATAAAAAAACAAAAAACAAAAACATATTTAAAAAAAGTTAAAAAGAAACATTCATAAAATAATTTTTACATTTAGCTTTTAAATCACACAGACTTCCTGAGGACTAAACATCTAAAGGCAAACTATTCCACACTAATGGTCCTCTAAGAGCAAAAGAATTACTACACAATTGTGAAGTACAGTTAGGAACATAAACATTATTTTCATCAAAACTCCACGTGACCCTCTGAGACACCTAATTTCAAATTTTGCATAATAATTTCATCATACAAGTAATAAGGGGCCAGTCCATGGATAGCTTTAAACATTAAAACAGCTGTAAAATAATCTCTACGTTGGCAAACATAAAGTAGTTTTAGCTGTTTGACTAAGTCAACACCTCTAGCATTCATAAAATCAAAATTATCACAAATAACCCTGGCAGCTCTATTTTGCATATGCTGTACCTTATCAACATTTGAATTACTAGTAAATCCCCATGCTGCAATACAATTGTCTATGATTATGTTTGGTTGAATAGTAGAACAATAAATATTAATTAGTTAACCACAAGTCTTTGTCAGCTAGGTTAGTTCCAGGTCTATTCCTTGCAAGACAATTTCTGCTGAACTCACTCTGTCTAATTCAAAAAATTTTTTTTCTTCATATAATGTCAAATCCACCATCTGTAGGCCTACAGTCTATGACCAAACAATTCGATTTCTCAGACAGGTTGATTGTTGTTTATTTGATAAAAACTGAGAAACTGAATGTAACATTGGTTGATGTAGCAATTAAAAACAAAGATAACTGTTTGACACAGTGTTTGTTTAATTTGGCTAATAAAATGACAATTTCTTCCAATTTTTTGCACAGTGCAAAGAAAACAAAGTTTTTGATGCACA
The DNA here is from genome assembly GCA_026936325.1 of Platynereis dumerilii. Taxonomy (NCBI): domain Eukaryota; kingdom Metazoa; phylum Annelida; class Polychaeta; order Phyllodocida; family Nereididae; genus Platynereis; species Platynereis dumerilii. Next base: position 1,296,347 of record JAPTHN010000053.1, on the reverse strand, counting down.
TATCTTCCGAAAAGCAGCTTTATCAAACAATTAAGAAAGAATTCAGGCCTAAGGGAAATCACCTACAGAAATTTGCTCTGCTGATGGCCTTCTGATTGTCAGGCTTTTCAATCTAGTCAATCTCTTATGAGTTATGGCATTTGAAATAGTAAATTGCTTTGTCTGGAAAGGTTTATTGTTCAATAAATAACAGAACTCTATGCAAGCAAACTAACATGCACATATATATTGAAATAGACAAATGAAATGCTGGTACAGCGTACTAATGTGGCTTCCAAAATCTATGCATATTTGCCAACACATCCTTACGGGAAAACCAACAGGTACTAAACACTTCTTGGAAGTCTTCTTGAATTTCTAGCAAGTTGGGCCCCATTCTGTGCATTCCTAATGATTTTAATTAATGTTTTTCCATCTGCTAGGGGGCAAAGATTTGAGCAAAATGACCAAGGTTTTCCTTTGTCTCACAATGAGATACTTGTGATTCATAACACAAAATAAATTGAATGTTCAAGCCTTTTTGGCTGCCATATTGGAACTTTTTACAAGATGCCATCATGTGAAATTTTTACAAAACATCCTGTTGCATTTTCTATACTTTAAGAGACAACCACGAGGCTCCCATGAATCTTTTTCAGAGTCATTGAATAATTTGTGTTCTAATCAAAATCTAAATTGGCATTTTACGACAGTCAAAACTTTTCTCTCATACTTTCATGATGGATGGATGATTGGCATTTTAGGTCCCTTATTTTTGCACTTGGTAGATAATTGGGACAGGAGGATGACACAACAATGAGGCAAATGATGATTGAAACTGCTGTCCAATATAAGTTTAGACAACACTGCAAAGCAGGTATCAAACCCTGGACCCAATGACTGGCAGCTCAGTGTGCTACTCACTGCTTATCCCCTTCTTTATACCTTCTTGAAACAGTATTTGGAACAAAATGGCATGAATGTATGCTTTGGGTTACCATCTCTTTCACTACATCAACTCCCAACATTTTTCAATAATTTGTCGCAAAACGTGCCAAAAACAGCCCACTTTGTTCTTTTTTGGCAAGAAAATTAGCATTAATTTAGCAGATTTTTACACCTAATAAAAGATTAAAAATTCCATTTAATGTTATTTGCACAATTATGAGAGTTCCAGTTATCACAATTCCCATATAAGGCAGAAAAAGTTAAATACTGTTTAAAAATCTCACTTCACTTGTTTCTGCAGAATTTGTAATCTTATCTCAATTCCCATTGTGGCAGCCATCTTTAATGTTAAGTAGGTCAAAAAATCTTTTTTCGTACTTTCTTGAAACAACATTTGGAAAAATATGGCATGAGTCTCACTTCGTTATAGTTCAGATTATCATCCATTTAGCAGTCAGGGAAATTATCACCAGCTGATGACAATCGATGTCCTCAGCCCCACAGGACAATAACCCTAGCACGGTCATCACCCTCCCATGACACTCTCACAGTGTCATGGCCTAGCCATGACTTTGGCAGTGCTCAAAATCATCTTTGACAGGCTATTTAAAAAGAACTACTGCAACTATCACTTCCAAACTTGGTATAAAGTTGTATCACAGTGTCAACTAACTCTATGAATTTTGTCAGACCTATTCATTACATAATGAGGAAAAGAACCCGAAGGCTCCAGAGAAATTAGGAAATTGTCATCAGCTGCTGATGACTTTGCAGTATTTAGTGAAATTGGATAGAATTAAGTCCCGCAACTGACATGCTGCTGTGTGGTGAGGATGGCTGCAAAGAGATCAGACTTTCTTCTGAGACCCAACTGATCAACCCCACACACTCAATCATCCTGTCAGGGCCAGGACTTGGCTGGAATTACAATTGTCCTCATATGCTGGTAATTTCCCTGACTGTTTAGTAACATAAACTTCTCGACATTTTTTCAAAATCTGCCACAAAATGGGCATAAAATTGGCGAATTTGGCCTTTATTTACAAGAAATATGCATAAATTTAACAAATTGCATACACCAAATGAAAAACAAAAATGTTTAGTAGGTGTGACATTCCTAATTGCCAATGTTCAGGTCACCAAATTTGCATCATACTGCCGGAAAAGTGAAAAAAGTTAAAAAATCACACTTTTTCTGCATTTATAGGCCTAAAATACGCCCAAGGGTTGTTCTAAAAATAGAATTGACCTGAGAAGTGAGTTCCCCATACTCTAAAATACAGGAAACCATGTTTTACATGTTTTTCTATCATTTTTACGGACAGAGATAGACCAATTTCATCTTTTTGGTGGTCAAAGAAATAGATTTCCATTTTGTCCAACGGGTCTGACAATTCCCATTGTGGCAGCCATCTTGAATGATAAGTAGGTCAAAAAATCATTTTTCGTACCTTCTTGAAACAACATTTGGAAAAATATGGCATGAGTTCCTCTTTGCTGTAGTTCAGGCTATCATCATTTAATTACCTTCTGGGCTTTTTTTTCAAAATTTAACGCAAATTGTGCATAAAAATGACCAAATTTGGCCTTTTTTGCTAGAAATATGCATAAATTTAACAAATTGTATACACCAAATGAAAGACAAAAATGTTTTGGTGGTGTGACATTCCTAATTGCCAATGTTCAGGTCACCAAATTTGCATCATACTGCTGAAAAAGTAAAAAAAGTTTAAAAAATCACACTTTTTCAGCATTTATAGGCCTAAAATGTGCCCAAGGGTTGTTCTAAAAATAGAATTGACCTAAGAAATAAATTCCCCATACTCTAAAATACAGGAAACCATGCTTTACATGTTTTTCTATCATTTTTACTGACAGAGATAGACCAATTTCATCTTTTTGGCGGTCAAAGAAATAGATTTCCATTTTGTCGCCATGGTTACATTAGAAATGCCCCTCAAAACAACCCATAACAAAAAAACCCACGGGTCTGACATCACTTTCCATAAGTTAAAGAGTCATACAACCAAATTGCATTGTCAGAATTTTTTTGTAGCCGCTGCTCGTTGCGTACCATAGCCTCAAAGTTTCAAAATTTAACATGTAATCCAATGGGAGTTTTTGCCGAAGATTTTCAGCTATGTAAAACATCTATTTTTTAGAGTACCAGTTTGGCCCCTAAAAAATTTTTTTGGTCAAAATCAACCTTACCCCAACTTTTCAAACTATTCAAAGGGTCATTAAACCCAGTATCATTAAATTCTGAGTCGGGCCACGTAGACACTATATGGGACTTCCGCCTGGTTTTCTCAGACACAGCCAATTAAAAGAAATCCAGTAAAAATGGCAGCTCATTCAGCTTTCACAAGCTCAAGAGAGCATTTTTACGTTACAGCCAGTTGTGGTCTTTGATGATAAGATTCCCTTGATGGTAAGAAGCAGCTGTGCACGTGTAAGATACTATAACTAAACGTACCTGTAATGTTTACGTTGATAATTGTGTTTATTACAGAAATTGCAGCGATTTAACCTGGTGCGATGGGGCGTCAACCTGCTGATCGGAGTGTACGTGGCTGTGATAGCTGTTATTGTGGCTGTCCTCATCACCTACATATCCCGCCTCAAGTTCATGGCTGTGTATAGTAGTATCCTTTTCTGTGGAATATCATGTTTAGTGATTTGTGCATATGATAAGAATTTCAAACCGTTCAAGGTGTTTTAATAGTGATTCTGTATTGTAGAAAATAGATTAACTAAGGATGGCTTTGTCTGTAGGCAGGATGAACTTGCAGATGCAGTCCCTGTTTTTCTTTTTATAATGTCATAGTTATTCTCAAGGTTTGTCTGTTATAACTGTTTTATTTTCAAAAGTCTGACATGCCGACTTTATTTTTTATGCTGGCTTGCAAGATAGGTATGAATAATGTTTCGAAAAAAAAAAAGGTATTTCACTGCAAGAGATCTGTGCAGCAAAACCTTCTGAAATATTTCTTTGGGCATAAGGTTGACTTAGACCTGTAGGAAATTTTATACGTAATGCCTTCTTTGAATCTCAAACCAATCTTATGTAAAGTTACTTAAGCAATGCGGTTACCATCAGCCTGCTTTCACAGCAGTTGATGTGCATTTAATTCTATACTGGAAAACTTTCTGATCCTTGTAGATGCTTTTACATTCTCCTCTGATACCCCAAGCCCTATTATATGTCATCTCGCTGAGTTCTGAGGCCTTGATTAAAGCAAGAAACTGCACATCCTGCCTTTTCAACTTCAACGAGATTCCCTCAACACGAAGGATGTTTTCAAGTTTCGGTGTGGAATGAAACACCAAAATATTCCTTTTGAAGTATTTTTAGAAAGTTGGGATATATTGGGAGTGGTCACACTGATCAGCATGACATTCCATGTGCTGTGTTTTGAGATTCTATGATATCTGGATGGGCGTTACAGTGCTGCCTGTAAGTAAGTGAAACGCCTGATATTGTGCCATTGCAACAATGCTAAACATCCTCAACCAAACTGCTTGTGGAGGCATGAATTCTCATCCGATGAGAGGAAAACATGTTGGGTCATAAAGGCTGATATGTGAGGCATATGGGATAACAATGGCAGCTAATTTTCTCTGCTGTAGTCGGAGTTAGGTATGGGTCAAAGTCTTTGATAAGTAAGTGAACCACCCTTCCCTATTAAATAACATAGGGCCTGTGTTTCACTTACTTATCAAAGACTTTGACCCATACTCCAACTACAGCAAAGAAAATTGACTGCCATTGTTATCCCACATGACTCACATATCGACCTTTATGACCCAATATGTTTTTCTCTCATCGGATGAGAATTCATGCTTTCACAAGCAGTTTTGCTGAGGATGTTTAGCATTAATGCAATGGCACCATTTCATGCGTTTCACTTACTTACAGGCAGCACTGTACATAAAAATCATGCAAAATTATATCCTCAGCATAATATTCATTATAGCCTATACTCAATCTGTAAATCATTATTCCTTCAATAAGCATGTAATGTTGTTGCAAACTACAGGATTCTTTACAGATTTTATTTCTCACTGATCCTGCCATCCAGGTAATGTTGATTGATATTTCCCATCCACCATATTTAAGCTTTGAAGCACCCATTTAACCCATTTAACCTTTAAAGCATAAACCTCTTTCACCTGCCGCTTGACAAACCCTCGATTAATGACATTTCTCCCAAAGTGTCTTCAGATCGAAAATCACAAAATTAATCATTCCTTTCATTCAATAATGCTTATCTTTCCTTCAGATGATTTATGTACGATTTCACGGATTAGTTTACAGTCGTGTTAACAGCATTCGAGGCTAATGTTTGTTTTTAACCCCTTTCAACAACTATAGATAAAATGATTTTATTTTGCTATGAGTTACTCTTCCAAATCGTAGAACTAGGCCTGAGTAATCATGCTGGTATTGCAATCCTGTACCCATTTTTCCCCTAACAGGAAGACAGCTCTTGTTTGCTTGAAAGGATCTGAAAAAAGGGATCTCAACTAAACTTGTCCATCCGCCTGCATCTATTGGTTGCATCGAATGATATTGACAGTATGGAATCTGTGGATATAAACTGTTATTCCCTTCGCCACACTGTCTGTAGCTGTTATCCCCTTTGCTTTGTGTCACATATTTCATCTTGGAGTCAGCATTTTCCTTTGTGATGAAAGAGGCGAACCCAATCTAACAACAGGGTAATGGATAAGACCCCCAATCATCTCCTATCTCATGTGGCCTGGCCCTGCCAGATATTTCTATCATATATTGTCATAAATATATATTTGCAATATGTCTCTGAATGATCTATGTGGTGTTAGTTGCTGAATAGTGGGATAAAAGGCAGTAAGTCATTTATGAAAAAAAGAAGCAACCAGATGGAGGTTTGCAGATATTGCCACCTTTTCCAACTAACATTTAGCATCTGTCAGTATCACTGATGCAACATTGTAATGTTATTTTCCACTTGGCCTTTTCTGGAAGGTCAAAGCATTTTCATGTGCCAAATTTAAACTCATTAATGGATTTCTTGCAGTTGAATTTTGATTTAGTACTGATATGAGAATGATAATGCAAAACGATAATGCAAAAATGGGCATGATCAAGGTTAATTGGGTCAATGTGAATGGAAATTGCATGAATCAGTGAATATTTTGGTGGTAACAGCATAAACATAACATAAACAAGATAAACTTGACATGTTTTGACACTTTTCTATAATTCAACAGAAGTAGCGAAGGACTGAAGTAACCCTTTAACCCTCAGTGCCACGTCTTTGTGTGACATTTTCACAGCCATGAATAATACATTTTAGAATTTCCCTTTGTTTGTGTCTTGTTTTGTCAGCTGCTGTTTCAACATTTCCTATTTTTCCCTCAACAAGTCCCCTAAATGCATAAAATATTAGCTTATCTGTAAAAATCTATGGAATCCAACACTCAATATGACCATGTGGGATGCTAAATAATGGGCTTCTTTGATTTATCTTTAACTGCACAACCATTTTTGGTTAATGTCACCTGGCCTTGAACTATAATTACTTTAGTAATCGATAAAGATTAAATCTGGAATGGTTTCTATAAAAATCAGCTGACTGATCATTTTAGCAAACTTGTGTCAGCACAATTTGTGTGAATAGATGACAGACTGATAGCAAATGTCAGGGACACTCCAATCAAGAAGACTAAGAACAAAGGCGATTGTTTACTGACTCCTCATTGTTGTAATGAGCATCATAAAGGAATACGATAATTTATGGCTGCCGGACCAATCAGTGAAGGATTTTACCTTGGTCCTCAGTATTGAGTCCCATGGACTGCGAAGAGAGAAACAGTCTAAATTTTTTGTCACAAACTCATATGTGGAGACACATTTCATTGGGATATCAATATAGCCCATGCTCACATTAAATACTGATTTATGCAACTATATGAGATCTAGCCAAACATATAAGCCCATAACTGTCTCTTATATAATAATATATTATATGAGTCCAGAACTCAGAACTCAGAACTTGTTTATTAACTTCCATAGTAAGAAGACTCAGTGAAAGAAGGTATTATCATAATGATCTACTTAATTATTAATTAATCGTTGACCCTTTCCTGAATCTGGTCATGCCTGTATAAGTGGTTTTCTGTACAGTATACAATCTGTCAGTTGATCTGTTCATCTCCCTTCATTATATTATGGATACTTTTCCTAACTTTCCTCCTATCCGCCCAAACAAACACAATCATTATTCCTGATATGAAGTACCTCCCAGCTGCGCACTGATTCTTTCCTGATTAGGTCTTGCGTAAATTGTTGCTTTGTGCGGGAGCCACGTGTTTACTGATAATGAGTGATAGCCGCTTACGACTTGTTAGACGAGACAACAAATTGGCGGTCCTCGTTAATGGTGTCTGTCGAGAGGCAAGTAAATGACCCACTTGTGCCATGAATGTAACTTTCGCATAACATTGGGATATTGGGTTGTTGTGTTCATCATATATATTTTGTCATAAGTGTATATAATTAAAATAAATCACCCCATGTCCATTAGTAAAATCGGGCCCCGTTTTGTCACTACTTGAGAACCTTTGATTGAGACCGTTTCCATAAGTGCAAGTGATGGCAAATTATTTCCAAGAAGGTGTTCAAGAATTAGTGAGTTCACGACAGAACAAAATTGCTTATGAAGTTGCCAAACTTTCTGATGCACGAAGGTGTATTGAGCAAAAATGAAAATTCAAGTCAAAAACTCTTAGTTGTAAATAGTCTTTGTTTGAAGTCTATTTATTGTTATAAGTTTATAATTGAACTTGGCATTGTTTCTGCACTGCATAGTGATGTTAGTAGTGCAGAAGAACAAAGCTGATTTTCTTGTGATCTTGCCCATAGATCTATTTCACTGACATCCTGATGGCATTTTGCCATGCTATAAGTCTCTTAAGTCCTGGTGTAACTGTTGTTTGTGCATTTTATTCATGCTGATTTTTTTTTCATGTAAATTGTAAAGACTAAGATTCAGACAAGATTCAGACTTGATGGAACCTTGACTTTTGTCAGTATTAAAAGACTGTGATACGGTGGCCTGTCTGCTGCCCGCCATCTTGGTTTGGATCATAATCAACATGACGCTTGTGACTCTCGGCTCCTACCTGGTTTGCTACCACGCGGTAAGTAGTAATAAGTACCATGCACTAATTGAAGATGATATAAAGAAAATTTAATAAACAAATATCAAATCTTTTACTTTAGCCTTTCTGTGACACTCGTAATTCTTTCATTGAAGTTTCTGCTCCACTCTGTAAGTAAATAAGAACAGATTCAAGAAGTAAGTTTGCCTTGCAAAACCATCCATCACAAACCGAACATGGCCAGGAAGTACTGAGTCACAGCAGACATACAGTGTAGTAGACATGTACTACATTGTACAGAGGCACAATAATACTGAAAGAGGCATGGGAAGACCTCATAAATACCAGATAAGACCAGTGCTTTCCTTCTAGCATTCCTGTACCAACAAGACTAACAAGGAAAATGGCATAGTGTTTGCTTGCATACATAGCTGCTGACTGTTTTGCCTCTTTGCATGTGGCCTCTTTGTACTAACCCTGCTGCACTAAAGTGTATTGACCTTTGGGTCAGATTCTAAAGTCATGATTAGTCATCGCTCTGAGTTGAAGTAATGATGGCCAAATGCAAGAAAGTCATCACGTAAAAAAATTGCTTTGCTGACTTAATATCAATATTCGTATAGGAGTGAATACGAGTTGCAAGACATTACAACAGAAAGAAACCTTGATGGAAATGATTATATGCCATGTCAGTACTCATGTGAATCTTTTGGGGGCATAATGTGCCTTTCGAATATTTTTTTTAAAGTATAAGTCGATGAACGAATCTATCTAGATCTATCTATCTATCTATCTATCTATCTATCTATCTATCTATCTATCTATCTATCTATCTATCTATCTATCTATCTATCTATCTATCTTTATATATACAGATAGCCAGCTATATATCCATTCAGGTCTCATGCTGCTTCAATATGCTTGTATAATTTTGAGATTCATCAGTCCTATAAACTGTCTCGGTAAATGGAGACATTTTTAAGTTGAACGCAGTGTGCTATTTGTTGAGGCGACTTTTTGTTTATTTATGTGTAGACCTGCATTGAATTTGTAAGCAAGAGTAGGTCGAAATTTGCAAATTGTCTAGGTGAGATTTCTTGCACGTATTTTCAGCCCCAGGCGGCCGGGAGTGGAATTCCTAACATAAAGTGTTACTTGAACGGAATACGCTTGCCTGGATTGCTTAGCTTGAAGACCTTGCTGGCCAAAGCAGGAGGAGTCGTGCTATCCGTGACCGGAGGGCTCGCCTGTGGAAAGGTAAGACTTTTTTAAATATAAAATACAGAGAGAATCTGGTTTACTGGAGCATTTGTTTCTCCGGTATATATTATACACTATGCACACTGAACAGTCTGAGTCTATGCAGCCTTTTGTTTGCGATGAACTGAAAAGGAGCATTTAGAACATAAGTCACATACGCTGTGAGCCTTGTTTGTTTGCATATACTTACTTGGGAAAGATGAAGCAACTTTTCTAAACCTTGGTTTTGATTTTGAATTCTGTACATGTACTGATCAGCAATTCAGCATCTACAAACTCTCTCATGAAAGTTATACCGAAGTTGATATTTCATGTTGGTGCAAGGCCTTGCAATGGAGGTTGCAGTCAGTACCTCCCCATATTTTCCATTGTCTTTCTCAATTCCTTGCTTCTTCCTTTGATTGCTGTCTTTCTCAATTGCTGAGACTGATGAGAACTACTTGTGTTCTTCTCCGTCTGTTTTCATCTGACGTAGGATGACTCAGGTCTTTTTAGATGGCTCAAATTTTTCACCAACTGCCCTCGTGCAGTGTTTGTCCAGTTGATAGCAAATACTTACAGGAACTTATCTGGTCAGTTCTCATGAATATCATGCATAAATAATGAGCAAAGCATATGCCAACCAAGGACATCTGCACAGAAACAGACATATGTATACTTGCAGATAGCTGAATGAAGTAGCAACTCTACATGTAGGAAATCATTATGAACAAGTCTGTATCATATCACAGTTTCTGTTTGCAGTGAAAGATAATTTCTCTTAATCGCAATTAAAGTACCGTACAAGGGCTTGACTTTGAACAGTCCGGGGTGACTTTGAACGCTTTTCTGAAAAAGATTGATCCTCTGTGAATGCAAAATTAAATAAGACACTGGAAGCTTATATACCGTACAAGGGTAGCTTATTTAATTTTGCATTCACAGAGGATCAATCTTTTTCAGAAAAGTGACCCGGACTGTTCAAAGTCACCCCCTTGTATGGTAGCTGATTTACTGAACTATTTGGAATTAATGCTATCAAAAAGCTGTGAAATTAATAGTGAAATACATACTTTAATATAAGTCTTTACAGACTAGATGGAATAACTAAAAGATCTACATCGAAGAAATCATTAATAACTTTACATTTAACAAATGAGGCTGAAGAAAGATTTTCCTTGGTTCTTCATGACACAATGAGGCTCTTTGGTACAGACATGGCTCCTTTATCATAGACTAATTCAATGTGTTCTCTAAAGCATTACATATTACCATACAGCTTAAATGTGCCCTTAACTTGCAGTTTTGGAATTACTATCATCTACCATCAAACTGAATTTATACCAAAATATATACAATTTCAATGCAAGGTCATAACTGAGTCAAATAACTAAAACATCTTACTCTTTCTACAATTACTAAATAGATATTTTATGACAATACTTGAGAATAAGGTAAACTATATAGATTATAGATGCTATACATCGGTCCCCCGTTAATAAAGACAAAACAAGTAAGGTTGAAGAAAGCTTTCCCTTGATTCTTCCAGACTCAATGAGACTATTTGGGACAGGCCTGGCTCCCTCATCACCCACAAATAAGACCTGCAGGTCTTTACAGTGTCACTAACGTCTTTACCACCTAGTAACATCTGTTGCCATGGCAATAACAAGAATAGTCCCTGTTAAGGGAAAATGTCATCGCAAGAGGGAGAAAGCACTGTGTGTGGTGTTGCAGATGTGCCATTGTGTGAATATGTTACAGTTGCAGATTGCAACATCACATTGTGAGATATTGAGTGTGTCAAAACGGGAGTAACTGAGTAAAGTTGCAATCAAGGTTTAATTCACTTACCTTTATTAGCAGGTCTAAATAAAAGTTTGCTTTGTGATTATGTTTTCAAACTTGAATAAGATGTTCATTGGTTTGGAAAAGACAGAAATAATTCAAGGAAGAAACAATTTGTCTTCTAAATGTGCTTGCATATTGAACTTTGGACCCCCATCAGTGTATTAGTATTCATGACAGCCTTTAACCTGGGAGAGCTAAGCTGAATTTTCTTCGGTTTTGGCATTTTCCCAGCCCAATTCTGGAGCTACTACTCCAGAAGAATCACACATTCCGGTTTGTGTCTGTCCTAATCCTTGTTTGAATTTTGCAGATCTTAGCTTGATGGAAATGGCCTTCTAATGCCTCTTTTAACCATTAGGCTTTTGTGAGCAAGACTTCTGTCCTGTCTTCTCCCTTTCTGGGATGTTTAGCAAGTGAAATTGAACCCTAAAAGATCGGCAAGCAACCCTGAGGTTTACATAACAATTGCCTTTTTAGACGGAGATTAAGTCATCTCATGCAGCAAAGTTAGGGAGTTTAACATTTGCACTGTTTCATTTTGGCCTTGTTTGGGTTTGGGATCCTTTCTTTCAAGGTTAACGTTCATTACCTCAGAGCTTTGATACCAGCAGTTTGGTTATTCCTCTGAAATTTAGAAATTTTCTCAACGATTTTCATGATACAGCAGGATTCATCTTAGTTTGGAATGAGGGTTAATATGTATATCGTAGTCTTCCTCAAGATGACATCGGAGTGATGTTCACATGTAATCACATCAGAGAACAATTTGCAGGACCAAACATCTTGTGCCGATCTTTGACAATGCTGTTATCATATTCAGCCGTCAGACGAAGTCGCGTCACGATGTTTGGCAGCAAGTCACCATTATGACACCATGAGTCATGAAGTTATGTGACCAGGTCAAAGGCCTAATACCTTGTCAGGGATAAGCTGGTCATGACAACCAGTGACAGCAGTGACATCAAAAGACTTTCCAGAGATGCTGTTGACTTGTGCTGACTAGTGTAGACTATCGCTGACTGTGATGTCCAGCAAAGTTGTTGGTAGTGGACTTCATCAAAGGTCATTGACTTCCATACGGAAAGTTGGCAAGTCAATGTGTCAAATATGCTACAGACATCTTTTAAGGTAGATCGTAGAATGGTTTTATGTATTGTAATATTCCCATTGACACTGCAGGTGACTTTTGATCTTTAAATGGACTGAAATATCTCCTTTTCCATTCCACCATTGTGCTTGTAGGGTTTCATATGGCAAAAATACAAAACATTGATTGGACCTGGAATCATAATTATACAATACCATCTACTGAGCATGCATGGTATTTTTAAAAACTAATGTGCAGATAAAGCACTTCAAACTTTTAAATTTGTAATTGAATACTGAATATAGAGTGGGTCGGGGCAAGAAGCCCGGGTTAGGTGAGAGGCCCCCCAGGTTTATGTCTAAACCTATATTTTTGGTGCTTTTTCTTATTGATAGGATTGAAGCTAGAGGGCTTTTAGGTGACGTCACAAATATTCAGGGCGAACAGCTCCAAACCATAGAAGTAATTAAAGAAAGAAAAAAAGGGTGCATATTTTTTGTAACTTTGATTAATTCTTTGAAAATGGTTTTCAGAAATTTTTTAAAGTATAATGGATATCTGCATTGCTTCACTTTGTGACGGTTACATATTAAATTATGATTTGGATCATATTTTTTTGCATTTTAGCTCAAAGTATATAGGTCAAATTAAAATATGTGAGTTTGGGGCCTCGAAGATGCTTCAGTAACCATTTCATAATGTGTACTTTATCTTAAATCTTCATAGCTAATTGAAATTTAAAAAAATTGGCCAAAATTAAAAAAGGGCAAAAAATATAGAAAAACCATGTGTGAACAGAAACATTCTTAAATTCAGAAAAAGTGAATAGAATGCCTTAAAAATGATGGAAGAACCCCAAAAAATAACTTTCAAGCTGGAGGCGCTCACAAAAAAAATTGTCATAGGATTATAATAGGGGGGCTTCTTGCCTGATGGGTGGGGAAAGAAGGTCATTTTACATTTTTTACAAAAGTGGCTTTAACTCCGTCATTAAAATTGGCAGACATTTGTTTAACTAGTTATAAGCATTTAAATGATCGACCAGAAAAAGTAGGTCAAATCTCACCTCGAAGTTAGGGGGGGGGGCTGCATGCCCCGCGCTACTCTATGCTGGTATTTGCTTTATGTCTTGGGCAGTCTTTGGAAAACTTAACTGACAGCTGCTCTGGTTTGTCTGCCTGATATCCAGACAGGCAAACTTGAACCAATTTGAGCTTTTATTGTAATTCTTCCATGAAGTAGAACGCAACATGATACAGGAATGGAACAATTTACATACACAATTGATAATTTGTCTCAGTCTGTTGTCAAAAATCCATAATTCATACAAAGTATGCCACCTGTAACATCATCAGAATCAAATGTTCATTGGTATAAGGCTATACTTCTGCCTGTATTTCCCAAAGTTTTTAGAGTGTGTCCAAATTAATTAAATTTGGAATAGATCAATTAAATGTAATTGATGCCAAACATTGATTTTACCTTCAGGCCAATTAAGATTAGCGACCGTCTTCATGAGTCAATGAAGTGTCACATTCCACTGGTTAAAATCTTTAGTACAAAATTGAGTTCTTCAAACAACGACCTGCAGGCATGTTGAAATGTCACATCAGTTTGTTAAGTAAGTGAGAGGTCTAGAGTTGATATTTGTCTAGCTTAAGAGTTTATTATTTTATCTTCAAATTGTAAAAGAATGAAAGTAATAACTATTTCTATATTTATTAACTTGAAAGGGTCAGAAAGGGACTGGATTTGGTTGTGCTTCGTAAAGAAAATGACGAAAAAAAATTTTCTTGTATGAGAATCGCCAAGTGATGTTTTCCACAGTGAATGACAAATGATTGCAACTGGACTTTCAAGAAATTTATTTGTATATATACATGTATATCACAATCCTTCCAGATTTGATCTGTAAATGCCCATTAATTTGTAACTGAAAAGGAAGCGAGGATCGTGTTGAATATCAAAGCAATTCTAATTTCTCTTGAAGGAATTAGATGTAAAAATTATATTCCATTTGAAATAGATATCCAAACTTGTCTCAGATGCCTTTAGATTAAGGTAAATTCTGAAAATCTGGATCTTAGTTCTTCAATGTCATCTCCGAAAAGTGAGACATTTATGCTGCTGCTCCTATGACTGATTAGTCCGTCTTTTAAAACTAAGTAAAGGAATTTAACTATGTAAGCAATAGATGAAATGAAAAGACAAATATTTAATCATTATCCTACTTATGCACTCACATGTATGAGTGAAAGCAGGTTGCAAGAGGAAATTGGCAACAGTAATCATGCAATCTACTTGGCCCCAGTTAGCTGAGGGGTGAACACATCTGTTTCGTTACCCTGTCAACTACTCCCAAGGGTCCCATACCCACTTTGCCCACTAGTTACACAATGCAAGGCAATTCAGCAACGCATTAGGCCTATTTAAGAGGACTGGCTTTTCTCACTCTCCTATTATGGCCTCAATAGGTGGTCTGATCATATGTATCATCGGTTGAGGAATACAATTTTTCATTAATAGGTCTTTGGAAGAAGTTTGGCATATTTGCTTTTGTAAAATTACGATTTGATTTGTATTATATTATTGTTATCAATATTTACCACAGGAACTTTTGATCATTATCAGGCAGTTTTTATTTTATAAATTTTTAGAAATATAAATTGTTTTCTTTCGAAGCAGATTTTGTTGGTGGTCTGAAGCTAGAATCAAAATAACATTGGGCACCGACATTTCTTCTTGAAAAATAAGTGAAATTTTTTCCCAGGCACTCCCTTACAGGTTGATCTAACCTGGGGTCTCGCACGGTCACACATCGAAAGAAGAAGTGGCCACTTCAATTTGGTGATGTTTTGTTTCTCTTTAGCAGCATTTCTGGAAGAGTCTTTATATTACGATGGATCTGTTCTTTTGTGTTGAGGATCACACTGACAGTGGACAGCTCTCTGCATCCTAGATTGCTGTTATTGTTTTCTGATGTGGTTTCTTTCACTTCCTGATGAAACTCTGTTTCCGGTAAAATCAGACAAAACTGTTCATTTTCTGTTGTGTTGATAATTTTCGAAAGATTCTCCAGCTATGCATTTAAAGTTGTGCTTTTCCTCACATGCCTTGAGCTTTTCTGACAATTTATTTTTTATCTTGCGCAAAAAAGCAGAAGCATCTTAGGAAGCCATGTCAAAATGGATGTTAAAGGAGCATGAGAGGAAGAGAAAGTCCGGTAGACTCACCACCACCTGGGCCTAGATCTTCGCACTTACTATCTTCATCAATAAATCTATCTATCAGTTTATCTATCTCTCTTTCTGTTTGTCTATGACACAATATCCATCTATCTTACAAGACTAGTGATGTTGCAAACAATGTGTGATGTGCCATCTGCTTGACACCGGCAAGACAAATTGGCGCTGGCACTGCTTTAACTTGCCACTACTGTTTTTGCAACATGTATGGACTATGATGATATCTATCATGGCTCATTTCATTGTGTTGGAAAGAAGACAAATTGCTGACACAATTAAGTGACAGATCAGGAAACCCCAGAACCACCTTCTGTTATCAACACCTAAAGAGTATGTTGTTGTTGAATGATGAATGATGACTGAGTTATTTTTGCAAGCTGAAAGCCATGACATAAAACAAGTCTATCTACCAGTGTGTTTCAGTATTTGTCGCCAAGCTCTTTTCACCCAGAAATGATAGTAACATGAAATGCAACAAGGGCTTGCAAGAAAATTATCAGACTTTCCATGTACAATATGCACTGTACGGTATGCACTGTGAATAGGCCGGGAGATATTCAGAGAAGATAAAAACCTGTTGAATCACACATTTTTGAAAACAGCTTTTTCTAGATCCAAGAAATGTATTATGGCCGAATGATAAATTTTGAGACATTTGGTAGCTGATAATCATTTTGCATATTAAAGATGTTTCATTGCTCAGCATAACCTTATGTTTTATTGTTTAAATGTCACTTTTATTAACGATATCTAAGATGTCCCGTATTCAATTCTTTATGTTCTGAATAGGCTTTAGTCGGAGGAAGTTTCAAATGACCATAGTCGAGGAACACTTCTCCTTCTTTCCTGTGTTTGAAGTGTTCCTATGGTAACCAGGGCCATCACATGTAATTTTTCCCTTGACCTTGACCAGATGCTTCCTGTGATTTCTGGACTTTCCCTGATGCTGAATTTGTAAAACTGATTTTTTAGTTTGTGTTGTTTAATAAGTACTAGTATCATGATATGCATAGGGGAATGTTAATAGTTAATCCTGTTATAAAACAAATCTTATCAAGGGTTTTGTTTTTTAAAAAGAGTGAGTCTGTTATTACAGTGTTATTACAGTTCGGTAACACTGAATCACTAATTCTTGAATTGTGAAAAAGTATACTTGAATAAATCGAATTCCACTTTAAATAGTTACTTGACAGAAATTGCTGAGTGATTAAGGAGGCTACGGTTAGTTAGTCTGTTTCTAACTCGATTCAGACAATGACGAAATATTCCATCAGGAGATTAAAGAAAGGAAATTGTCTATTATTTGCATTTCTACAGTATGCACCTTCTTGTTTGCAATGTACTAAAAAGGAGGAGGTGTTGCTTGTTTGCTTATACTCACTTGTGTAAGATGAAGCTACTTTTCTCAACCTTGGTCTTGATTTTGAATTCTGTACATGTAGGGGAGGCGGGGGTCAGAAGTCACAAAATTAAAAAAAAGCCCCAGAACAGAGCAGGTGTTTGTCAGATCTGAATGACCTTTGGCACAATTATGCAGTGTTTAGTTGACTATGTTTGTATCACATGATAGCTGCTGTGTTGTAAATAGGCTTTAGTCAGTTCACATTTATTTAAAGCAAAGTCTGATGTGACTTTTTACCCCATGCCAGGGTCAAGAAGTCACAACGGCGGGGTAACAAGTCACATGCAATTTTTGTGAACATACAGGACTATATGAGGTAACATGCAGACCTAGACTTGATAGTCATCCTTGTACATGAAATTTATAGTGAGCCTTCCAAAGCTATCGGCTCGCAATGACAATGCACCATCAGCAAAGCCTGCGTCAGAAATTGGCCAAAGTTTGCGAAATGAAAACTTGTTGCAATACTCTCTCAGATGTATTATTGATGATGGATGATGATAAGATTGTAAGCAAAAAGCCTCAAGTGTGGAATATTTTACTTTCTTTAGCACGGAATATTGAATTCACGGTACCCTATGGTAAAATATCACAGTGCTGGGGTGAAATGTCACACTGTGACATTTCACCCCTCAGCTGTTTTTTAAATTCAACACATGATCATGGCAACTTGGTAACCATATGGCCAAAAATGGGTTCACAGCATGAAAGACTATTATCCAAAAGGCCCTGAAACAGTAGCACAACTTCCTATGTCTCAGTGACCAGACATTAATAGGGAAAGTTCAGAGTCGATAAAACCTGTTTGGGCCCCTAAAAAGCATGGGGTGGGTAAAAACCCACTTTGCATAATGAGCATAGTTTTCATATTCCCTACAGATCTTCTTCTCATAAAAGCGTCCCAAATGATGATTTAAGCTTAATAATTATGTCCCTGCAAGTAGGTCAAAAAGGCCTGTGACTTTTTACCCCTGTGACTTGTCACCCCCTCTTCCCCTACTGATCATCAATTCAGCATCTACAAACTCTCTCAAGAAAGTAATATCGAAGTTGATATTTCATATTCTTACAAGGCCTTGCAATGGAGGTTGCAGTCAGAAACTCCCTATACTTTCCCTTGTCTTTCTCAATTTCTTGCTTCTTCCCTTGATTGCTGTCTTTCTCGATTGCTGAGACCGATAACTGTTTGTGTTCTTACTTCTGTCTTTCATCTGACAATGTAGAATGACTCAAGGCTTTTCAGATGACTCGAATTTTTCACCAGTTGTCCTCTTGCAGTGTTGGTCCAGTTGATAGCAAATACTTACAAGAACTTATCTGGTCAGTTCTCATGAATATCATTCATTAATAATGAGTAAGCATATGCCAACCAAGGACATCTGCACAGAAACAAACATATACTGACAGATAGCTGTATGTGTAAAGTAACAACTCTACATGTAGCAAATCATTATGAACAAGTCCGTATCATATCACAGTTTCTGTTTGTTGTGATATTAAATATGATTTCTCTAAAATTACAGTTTTAAAAGTAGCTCATTCACTGAAATATGCAGTCCTACACTAGTTGTTAATATGACTTGCTTTACTCATTGTCTAATCAAACACTACACCAAGACTTTTGGCCGTTGGCCTTGGGGAATTAAAAAGATATGAAATACTGATTGGAATAAACATTTCAAACTTTTGATATAAGTCATTGCCTACTAAATGGACAGACTGAAAGACCTGCTTTAAAGAAATAATTACATGTAATTCTTTATAACAATGCAAACTTTATAGATAAACGAAGGAGATTGAAGAAAGCTTTTCCTGGCTTCTTTCAGACTTTGTGAGACTATTTGGGACAGGCATGGCACCTTCACCATCCCCAAATACGACCTGGTTTTTACAGCATCACAAATATCTTTACCACCCAATAACATCTGTTGCCATCTGTTGCCATCTGTTGCCATGGCAATAACAAGAATAGTCCCTGTTTCTAAGGGAAAATGTCATCGCTGGAGGAGGAAGTGCACTGTGTGTGGTGTTGCAGATGTGCCATTGTGTGAATGTGTTACAGTCGCAGATAACAACATCAAATTGTGAGATACAGATAGCTGAGTTTGTTGAAGTTGGCTTTGTGAATATATTTCTAATCTTGAAAATAACGTTCATTTGTTTGGAAAATGTCACAAAATCTTTGTAACGGATTCCCAGGCTGAGAAATCCGTTACTGCAAGAGGTTATATCCAGACAGAAAAATTAAAGGAAGAAACAATTTGCCACTTAACATCTACTTGGATATTGAACCTTTGACTCTCATCAATGTATTAGTATTCACGAGAGCCTTTATACCCTGGGACAGGTCAGCTGAATTTCTTTGGTTGTGGCATTTTCCCAGCCCAATTCTGGAGCCACTACTCCTGAAGAATCACACATTCCGGTCTGTGTTTGTCCTAATCCTTGTTTGAGGTTGCAGATCTTAGCTTGATGGAAACGGCCTTCTAATGCCTTTCTTAGCCAGTAAGCTTTTGTGAGCAAGACTTCTGTCCTGTCTTCTCCCTGTCTGGGAAGTTTGGCAAGTGAGATTGAACCCCAAAAGATTTGCAAGCAACCCTGAGATTTACATGACATTTGCCTTTTTAGATGGAGATTAAGTCATCTCATGCGGCAATGGTTGAGGAGTTTAACATTTGCACTTGGTCTTGTTTGGGTTTGGAATCTTTTCCTTCAAGGTTAACGTTCGCTACCTCATAGTTTTTAAGTACCAGCAGTTTTGTTACTTTCTCTATGATTTTTATGATACAGTGATTCACCTTAGTGGGTAATATGTGTCTCATAGTTTGTCAAGAGTAATATTTTGATATTAACACATCAGAGAACAATTTGGTGCTAACTTTCTTGTGCCGATCTTTAACAATGCTGTTATCAGATTCAGCCATCAGACGAAGTCGGGTCACGATGTTTGGCAGCAAGTCACCATTAGTCATGAAGTTATGTGACCAGGTCAAAGGCCTAATACCTTGTCAGGGATAAGCTGGTCATGACAACCAGTGACAGAAATGACATCAAAAGACTTTCCAGAGATGCTGTTGACTTGTGCTGACTAGTGCAGACTATTTCTGACTGTTATGGCCAGCAAAACTGTTGGTGGTGGACTTCATCAAACGTTGTTGACTTCTCTGCAAGGAAAGTTGGCAAGTTGGTGTGACAAATGCTATAGACATCATTGAGACAAGCTGGGCAGGGCAGATAGCAGAATAGTTTTATGTTATTGATGTATTGCACTTTCCCTGTTAAGACAACATTTTGACTTTTGATCTTTAAATTGACAACACAATATTATATTTCTACATACTGCCATTGTGGTTGTTGGGCTTCACAAGTGCACATGACATCTAAGAATGAATTTGGGACTGCAATCTTATGAATCGCAAATTGTACAAAACTATCTGAACCCCTCCCCCACCCAAACTCTGTACGAGCAACTAGTGCACAGATATGACACTTGAAACTTTGTAATTGAATATTGAACAAAATATTGTTGGTATGTGTTAAATTTCTTGAGGAGTTGCCACAGAAACAAATAACTTAGAGCTGCCTTGGCTTGTCTGCCTCATATATTGGGAGAGACAAACAAATTTGAGCTTGTATTGTAATTCCTCCATGAAGCAGAAGGTAACATGATGCTTGGATGGAACAATTTACATACAATTGACAATTTGTCTCAATGTATTGTTGCAAAACCTTAATTTATACAAGGCATGCTACCTGTAACATCAACAGAATAAAATGTTCACTGATACAAAGGTTGTACTTCTACCTGTGTAATATATTTTCTGAAGTTTTTTTAAATGTTTTTCAATTTTTTAAACTTGCAATAGCCCAATTAGATGTTATTGATGCCAAATATTGATTTTCCCTTCAGGCCAATCAAGATAAGCTACCGTCTTTATGAGTCAATCTAGTGTCACATTCCACCGGTTAAAATCTTTAGTGCAAAATTAAGTTCTTGAATCAATGGCCTGCAGAAATGTCATTAGTTTTTTAAGTGATTTAAAGTTAAAAGGAAATAGTCAGTAGTATCTGCCTGTGAAATATACTCTTCTGGGGATAGACAGGGACTGAATTTAGTTGTGCTTTGTAAGAAAATTACAAAGGAAGTGTGCCTGTATGAGGAATTGAGGATAATTGAAAGATGTTTGTTACAGTGAATGGTCTGATTTCATTCTACAGCATTAACTGAGTACAACTGGAAACAAAGAAGTTTAACAATCAAATAAATAAAGATAAAATGAAATTGTATAATGAAAATGAAGTTTGGATAGCCCAGAAAAATTCAGAAACTTATTTCCAGCGGGTTCAGTGAGTGATATAAACACAAGATGACAACAGGAATTTCGAGAAATTTGTTTATATTTATGAATATCCTAATTCATCCAGATTTAATCAGTAAATGCCCATTAATATCTGATCGAAAATCATCTTGGACACTGTTGAACGTCAAAGAACTACTGATGTCTTTTGAGGCAATTAGGAAAAGCTAAATGTGGTGAAGTCCCCTTAGTTCCTGAAGGCCGTTCAAAAAACTGATAATGTTTGCTGCTGCTGCTATCACTGACAATTCTATCTTTCAAATGCTCAAAACATTTTAGATGAGTATGAAAATAAATTTGATCACAAACAGAATATGTCGTTCAGCTTTTTTTACTTCATTTTTTTAAATTGTCAATTGGAAGTTAAGTCCAGGATAGAAAGACAAATACTGAATGACATTGCTGTTGCATGCCATTAAGAAGAGACAATGCAGATGTATACGGCAGCATGTTGGATGTCTTGAATGCAAGGTGTGTTGAATATAGAAATCCTCAGACTGAAGTCTGTAAATATGGATGTTTACATGCAAAGCAGTTTTGTCAATAGGGAGGTAATTTCGGACCAACAATTAGGTTGTAATGTACAACGGTGCTTCAACCCAGGCAACAGTAATCATGCAATCTACTTGGCCCCAGTTAGCTGAGGGGTGAACACATCTGTTTCATTACTCCGTCAACTACTCCCAAGGGTCCCATACCCACTTTGCCCACTAGTTACACCCTGCAAGGCAATTCAGCAATGCATAAGGCCTATTTAAGAGGACTGGCTTTTCTCACTGTCCTATTATGACCTAAGTAAATATATATCTTTTCTTTTTCAAAACAGATGTTGTTGGTTGTCTAAAGCAAGATTGAAGATAACGTTTGGCATGGATATGTCTTCTTTAAAAATGGTGCTGATTCTTTTAAAAAATGAAGGCTTCAGTAAATTTCCCGGTGTTGGTTTGGTTTCCAGTTTCCATGAATCCCTTAAAAATCTATCTAACCTGATTTTAAAAAAGTCACACATCAAAAGAAAAAGTGGCTACTTTAATTGTTTCTCTTTAGCAGCATTTCTGGAAGAGCCTTAATATCACGATGGATCTGTTCCTTTGTGTTGTGGAACACAATGACAGTCGACAGCTCTCTGGAACCTAAATTGCTTTTCTTGTTTCCTAATGTAGTTTCTTTCATATCTTGATGAAACCTTTTTTCCAACTCCCATTTCCTGTAAAATCAGACATAACTGTTCATTTTATGTCATGTTGGTAATTTTCGAAAGCTCTCTCCAGCTGTGCATTAAAGTTGTACATTTGCTCACAAGTCTTAAGCCTTCCTGACGATTTTGTTCATCTTGAGCAAAACAGCAAAAGCTGTTTAGGAAGCCACGTCAAGATGGATCTTAAACTCAGAACTTGTTTATTAAAAGGAGCATTAGAGGAAGAGAAAGGCCTGTAGACTGGTTAGAATATGGGCCAGAAACTTCTCAAATGCATTCTGAGTGACAAATGACTCAAGAGATTCTCTACTGCTCCAAGATAGTGATAAGCATATGATTATTTTTACATAGTTGATATATGAACTACCCACAATTTCAACAACTTCCAGAAAAAGTAGAAGAACGATAAGCCTTAAATCGTCCAAGCAATAAGGTCTCACCAGGTACAAACAGACCCATGTGGTAATATAATAATAATAATAATATGGATTTATATAGCGCTAATTTCAGTAAACTGCTCATCAGCGCTTTTTCAGATCAAATCAATTGTAGGAATTCTGGAACAAATGAGTTTTCAGATTTTTATTGAAGCTTTCTAATGTTTGTGCAGTCCTCACCTTTTCAGGCAAACTGTTCCACAGCTTTGGAACTGCATAGGAAAATGCTCCATCTTCAAACTTGTTTTTGTTGCATTGGGCAGGTTTCGCCAACAGCAGTTTGTGGTAGCTCCTTGGGTTATGTTCTTGTTGAGATTTGACTTGAACAAGTTCTTGGATGTATTGTGGTGCCTGATTTTTCATTGCCTTCCATGTAGTTGTCATCAATTTGAACTGAATTCTTGCTGTGATTGGTAACCAGTGCAGTTGTTTCCTACTCTGGCTGACACTTTCGTGTTTTTTCAACCTCTCAATTAATCGCACTGCAACCTGAAGTTTATTTAACAGTCGGGTAGCAGTGCCATACCACAGCCCATTTCCGTAGTCTAAATGAGGAGTAGCAAGTGCATTGACAGCAGTTTTAACTATTTCCTTGTCCAGGCTTTTCGGATTTTTGACAGGTGGTAGAATGTCATAAGCCTCTCATGTCATTGAAATGATTCTTGTGGACACCTGGCAATATGAATAATGGTACCTGAAACTGAGGCAACTTGTCACCACTGTTTTGAAGAATGTAAAGTGGCATTCATCATGACAATGTGTTGGAGAGATGACAAATTACTCACAAAATGGAATGACACATCTGAAAACCCCCAGAACCACCTTCTGCTTTCAATCCCCGAAGAGTTGTTGTTGCAACAAGATGAATGAATGACGACTGAGTTATTTTGCAAACTCAAAACCACAATATCATGGGACATATCAGTCTGCCTGTGTGTTTTTATAGTCACAATCAACCTTTTCACAAAAATGAAAGTAACATGAATAGCAACAAGGAGAAGTAATATTTCCATGTATTCTTATTCACATTATCGTGGGCCAAATGTGTCTCTTTTTATTATCCATAATAGTACACCATGAACAATAACATCTCACCAAAGTTCTGAGCACTTGTAATGCATAGTGATCTTATCATCTGATTGGAATGCCTTGCACTGTGCATCATTGCCTCCGAGATTTAGATTATAGAAATATCACAATGGACATCTAAAGCTGTACACCGTTAGTATCAGTGGCGTACTTAGGGGGGGGGCATTGGGCCATGGCCCCCCCTCAGGCCAAAAATTAACATGGATGAGATAGGAAAAGCCGCGGAGGGGCCCGTATTCACCCCATGTAATGCCCCCCCCCTCAGGCCATTTCTAGATTCGCCCCTGGTTAGTATGCAGTGTCGGTCACATCCTTCCTATTACATTGTAGGAAGAGGAATGCTTGTTGGATCACACATTAAAGAATACATACCATGTTGTGCAAAGGTATAAAACCAATTGCTGAAAAATATGGTTGTCATTGATGAATAAAGACAATCATGTTGTTCTGAATCAGTGAGAAATATGGTGACCGAATGAATCAATGTGAATGAACCAAAAAAGGAGCACAATCATTTTCAGAGTTTCTTCTTTTTTTTTGTCTTAATTCCTCGGATACCATTCTAAAATCATACACTTTATATACCTTTTCTGGATAGGTTCTCGTTCTAAGTTGGTCTAATTGCAGAAAATCCTGAGTGACTGCATGCAGTCGTTGAATACTTCTCCTTCGTTCCTGTGTTTGAAGTGTTGTTATGGTAACCAGGGCCATGACAGGTCATTCTCCCCTTGACCTTGACCAGGTGCTTCCTGTGATGTCTGGGCTTGAGTCGTGAATGGCAGAACTTCTCTTAATGCTGAACCACGTGTCTGCAATTCTATTTGCTTTTTTGAATGTTATTCCCAATGGTAAACTACATTAACTACATGCATGGCCTTAACATGTTGCTGTTTAGCTACTTCATAGATGAGAAGAATGTCCAAAATAGTTTTATAAAAGTTATAAAATAATCACACTATTATGATAAATGTTAGATAAAATTGGTTAAATAGTGATACTGATTCAATGCACTTTCTTTATTTGTTGACACATTTTTCTTACAGAATAAATGCCCTCGTGTTTTCTGCCAGCTCAAAGAGACAATTTACATTACATGTACTTTCGGTCTCAACGTTTTATTATTCAGAAAATCATTTGTAGAGGCCTAGAAGGAGGCCACCATATGTGCATAAAATTTGTTTCTGGTTTAATTTTGGCATCTAGAGCTCGGAGAAAATTAGGAAAGGAAATCAGATGTCAAAATGCATTGTGACTTTTTCAAAATTTGGCCAGCTTCTTTTTTCAAAAGAACATAACAGAATGGAAGAGACAGGCATAATGGGTGCCACCTGGCAAGGAGCCACTCCGAAGCATTCTTAATAGCTGATGACCTTTGCAGACCTTCTGCTCACCAGCCGTTGGCACAGAAAAAGTCAGAAATAGAATGTATATATATATTGACTTTTTAAAGAGATATATGTATCACATACGGTGTATATGAATGAAAATCTTTATTAAAGTGACATGTGTATAAATACAATTAAGAAACAGTTATTTACAGTAGTTTTTTACACCCAGCCCTTCATGTGGGCTTATATGTCACAAAGGTAAACATAAGTTTAATCATTGAAGCGCAGCACTGTTATTATACAATAGTGTCTGTCTGATTTTCCAAGCATTACACACAAATTTTGCAGTCAGAATTTGACAGTCTCTATTCAAATAAACAAATTTTTCAAAATCATCTAGATCTACAAAGGAGGAGTAGGAATCAGACACATCATTATACAATTTTACTCTAATATCATTGTAATGCATACATTTACAGAGAAAGTGGAATTCGTCCTCGACGACATTTTGATTGTATTCTTTACAGAGTGGACAGAATCTTTCTTCCACTGTCAGACCATGGTAACGTCCGATCTCGATCATCATTGGGAGAATGCCTCCTCTAAATTGAGCATAAAGTGATCTTGCATATTTGCTAAGGGAGAGTTTTACATATGTTTCAGCACTCATGTCTGCTTTATATAGGTTGTAATTTCTCAATTTAAGCTTATCAAAACGCTGTATTGGCATCTCTGGCAAAAATTATAGACTTCAACGGAAGTGATTGCAGTGTCAGCAATAGTCCTAAACATAAGAATATTGACTACGCTCTAAAAAAATTCAGACAAAATTGGTTTTTTAGATTCAAAATAGTTTTTTGAAAAACCAAATTTCAATGCAAAAAACCAACATGGATTTCTTTTAAAAATCCATGTTGGTTTTGCATTGAAATTTGGTTTTTCAAAAAAACATTTTGAATCTAAAAAATCAATTTTGTCCGGACATTTTTTTAGAGTGTATAAACAAGAAGCAATTGAAACATTTATGAGATCAATCCATAATAATACCATTTTTAATTACATTTGGATCATTGAAGTTAAATTTGGATCACTTAAATGTTCAATTTTTGCTAGTATGCCGATTAGATGAACATATCACAATAAAGTTAAGTACCTGAACACTGAAGAGTAGTTGATTGATATCAATTTTTGCATGAGAGTCTTCTTTGTTGTTGTCAAATGTCTGTTGAGGTATGACTGTGGTATCACAAAAGTGTTCGTTTTTAGTGCAATAGACACATTTGGACATGAGACTGAACTGGAACAAACGTTTTGACCAGTGGAATAGTTGCCAATAGGCATGCAATCCACTTGGCCCCAGTTGGCTGAGGGGTGAACACATCTGTTTCATTACTCCTTCAACTACTCCCAAGGGTCTCATACCCACTTTGCCCCTCAGTTACACCCTGTAAGCCTTGTAAGGCATTTTGGTAATGCATTAGATCAGTTTGAGAGATGAGATCCAGTTGGGTTATTGTGGCCTGAATATATTCGATCCTCAGTATTTTATATGCATCTCTAAACCGTGACTTTGGTAGAATTTTCATCTCTGGCTCCGAGGTAATATTTGCACACTCCAGAAAGGCAGGCTTTTCAGTTTCACTGACATTTAGTTTCTCTAACTTTTTCAATCTACTGCAAAAACAAGCTTACAGTCCTTGTCATACTTATGTGGAATCTCAAGTTTTTTTTCTATGCTGTTGAACTGTGATGTCAGAGATGACTCTATTCTAGCATTGCAATATATGTAAATTAACTACAAGCTGTGATGTCATTTCAATCTGGGTCAGATTCCCCAGCTTCTAGCCAATGTTGATCCTCCTAAAATGAGCGTCACAGTTTCAACACAGTGTCAGAGTAAGAGTTTTATCAGGGATAGCCCCTACAACTACGTCATCACAGCTTGACAGCCAATGGGCTGACTGTAAACTACGTCATCACAGTTCAAACATTGATATATTGAAGGAAGCATTACATTTTTGATCCCAATGATTTATCACAGCAATCACCAGTCTAATCCTACCAAATGGCAGCTTTGTGAGCATTCACAGTAGACAACTGTTATAATTCCCACAGAGTTGTTTGATAAATGTACAAACTTGCTAACTTACAACTTTAAACTTTGATGGAAGTTGGTATAAACAGAAGGCTTTGAAATTTTGCTTGTAAACACATGGCTCATGTTATGTATATTTGTTCTGGCAGCCCATTGGCTGAGAGGCTGTGATGTCAAACTTGCATGGGTTTTTCCCAGACCCAATTTTAACTCTGACACTGAGTTGAAACTGTGATGCTCAGTTTGGTGGATTCGCATTGGTTAGAAGCTGGGGAATCTGACCCAGTTTGAAATGACATCACAGCTTGTAGTTAATTTACATATATTGCAATGCTAGAATAGAATCATCTCTGACATCACAGTTCAACAGCATTGAAAAAAACTTGAGATTCCACGTAAATATGACAAGGACTATAAACAATTGACAATTGCCTTCACAGTTTGACTCAATCTTGCTCAACAACCACAACAAAGGAAGTCTGAATGATTCTGAAAATGAGGAGAGATCTGTTCCTCTCTGAGTTGAGGAAAACTCTGACAGCTCTTGCATCCTAGACTGCTTTCCTTGTGATATTGCTTCTTTTGCTTCCTGATAAAACCTTTTTCCAACTCCATTTCCTTTAAAACCAGAAGCAGCCATTTATTATTTTTTTTGTTGTGACAATGATTTCCTAAAATCCTCGCCAGATGTGCATTTACAAATTTGCTTTCACTCACATGTCTCATGTCTTTCAGTTGACAGGAGTTGTAACTATTCTTGAAGTTTGAGCGAAAGAGCAAAATGGGAAAGAAAATCAGATGTCAAGATGCATTGTGTCCTTTTTATTATTAATTTTCCATGTGTAAAAAACAGCATTATAGGGGAAAAGGATCCTGCAAATGGCCACTTGGGCCAAGAGCCGCCAAGACAGGCATTCTGGAAAGCTTGTGACCTGGAAAGATTCCCACTTTGCAGACATGCATCCACTTAAATTTGTTTTTGAATGTCAATTGTTTGATGCCGGAAGTAGTCTCAATTTTTAACATTTTTATATTCGTCACTCTTTTAGATACTCTTTTTTTGTTTATTATCATTTTTAATTTATGTTGTTAGATATTCATTTATACCTGCATGGTTATAATTGATCTCAATAGCTCTGTGAGCTAATTTTCTATGTTGTAAAAACCGATTGAAAATGAAACTTTGTACCTATCTTGTTCCTTGTATCACTTGATTGATTCATTGGTAATGGATATTGCTTGAGTTTTGTGTGATAATATTGGTTGTATTTCTTTCTGAAAATGTAACCAGCCATAAAAATTCCACTGCATTTGTCTACCCCGTGGGTGGACACTTAAAGCTTGTTATATCAAAAATTACTTCCTACTTGACATCGGTCAGGATAAATCATAGCTGGAGACCCCAACATCTTGGTAGTGAACTGGTTTGTGCAGACAGGATGACATTTATCTTGACATTGAGTCAGGAGGATGACACATTGCTGACAAAATGAATTGACACATCTGAAACCAACCACTGCTTCTGACAATGGTTAGATGGGTTGCTCTTTGATGAATAAGGATGTGAGGAGCCAGAACGAAGACTAATAATATAATTTACCCTTGCCACCAGGTAACGATGATGGTAAACAGTTAAAGGCACAGTTGCACACCAGCCAAAGATTCAGTGAAGAATGCACGTGTATGAAGTAAAATATTTGACTGAGCATTGCAAGAGCAAGTGATCTCATCAATTGATTGGAATGCCACAAATTTTTAGGGATTTAGATTGCATCACAGTTGATCTGTTTAAGCAGTTATGTAACATGCATGATGCGATATCAGTTGGTCCTCTTTGGACAGTGCATTCAGAATGCACATGTTGTTGAATTAAAATATCAATCCCCACTGCCTTACTTTGTCGCACTCTTATTGACAGATTGGTCGATCTCTATAACGTATCTTCCAAATTTAAAAGATATTCGAGTGACTGCAGACAGGAAGTATTTTTCCTATTTTGTTTTGTGGCTGTATGCAGCATTGCATGGTATTTTGAAGGTCATGAAGGGCGTGTTGTTTCCCATTACAGGTGATTTCATTAGTACGCGATTCTAAGATTCTATACACTCCTAATACATAGCATTTTTGCTTAATCTGATTGGTTTAGGGACAACAGAACGTCACACAGCCAATATAGCAAACGTAGCAAGTGCATGTATAGCATTGAATTATCACAGGCAACTGTGATTGACAAGAATCGCGTGGTAATGAAAACACCTGTAACTTCAAGAAATGATTTCTGTGATATCTGTAACCATGGTTACCATTTGCAGCAGCTATTCAGTTGGACTTACAAGAGTGTAGTAGGACATCCCTTTAGAAGTATTTTTAGAAGTGCTTGTCCCAAGTCTACTTTGAAAGCACCTGCCAATGGCAGCCATTTACTTCTATAATAGCAATGTACACGATTTTTGGGGTCATGTGTAATGATGAGCATGGTCCTTGTGAATTTATAACCATATGATCCTGTTCAATACAGACACTTCAAAGCTCTGTTAAAAATTGGCTTCTATTTCTATGGCTAGCTTAAATCTTCTTTCCACACAACTGTGACACAAAGCACAAAGAATTGTTCCACATTTATTTTTCCTACACATAGAGTTTGATATAATAGAAGGCAAATCCTTGTAAGTCAATTATTGGTTCAAGATGAATATATCACATTAAAGACTAACATGAACATATATATAAGGACTGCATCAAAGAAAAGTATCAAATTGAACCTTCTTATTGTGTGTTCCTGGGTAATAAATGTAATAAATGGAATGAAGTCATACAAAATGGCGAGCTTTCAAAGGATATCAAATGAGTTCCATTTTCATCCTTTAATAGTTGATGAGGTAGAGTCTCTACTTCTGACTTTTGATAAGACAATATTTTGCTGGAAGCTGCAACATCTTGAGACTGAACTATTGGGCTGACAGATGTTTATCCAGACATTGTGTCAGCTGAATGAGAAAGTGCTGAAAAAACTTTAAAATGACACATCCAGGAACCACCTACGACTACCAAACACCTACGGGACTCATCGTTTCTCCAGGATGGATGATGATTTTCATTTTGCAGGAAAGGCAAATAAGAATCATGATGATCAGTAGGAAAAAAGATGATATATTTATCTAAAATGTATTTTTGCTGTGGCCATGAAGCGTTTGTCGAAAACGCCAACAGACACAATATTTTCTTTTGTGAAGCGATGAAGCTTTCAGACAGTTAGCCTTATGGGACATGCTAATGAGGGTATTCTGAATCACACATTTCGAGTGGTTAAACATCAACAAACCCTCACTTCGAAAGTATCATGCTGCACTGCAAATGTATACAGATGCTCTCATCAGCTAATTGGTATGCCATAATGCTCTGGCGGACTTATGGTATCATAATGCACATCTAAAGCCCTGAATTGGCCTGAGGCAGCTAGCATCCAATGCATGTTTGGCAGCTTTGGCTGTCAGCCTTTGATTTAATGTGGATTGCTGAGGAACGGGAATAGCTTTGATAAACGTTTTCATTCCCACAGTATAATTTTCAATTCTTTTTGGTTAGATTTATAATGCTTGATGAATACTCCTGTCCGAAAGTTTGGATTGACTGCAGGCATGAAATAGTCATCCTCCTTCTGTGTATTTGATGTGTTGCCATGGTAACCAGTGTCATCATGGGTCATTTTCCCCTTGACCTCGACTAGATGCTTCCTTTCATGTCCGTGAAGATGTGAGTAGTAGGACTTCGTTCTCCTGAGTTGCAGACTATTTCAGGCATGTTTATAATTTGAGGCAGCCATTCATTTGGGTCTTACAGGAATGAATAGAGTGGTTCTAGTAGAATGGTCTACTAGGAAGTCGGAGCCCATTTCTATTTGTGATCACTCTCACACTTTCACACAGAGCTTGATAAATTGTACATACATGTGTCACAATTAAAATTGGCATCACGGCCTAAACATTGAAGAGTTACTGATTAATATTACAATCGCAGTCTTGAAGTTGGTAATTCTTTGCTCAGGTATGAATAATAAAGTTGATGTATTTTTTGGAGCAAATGTATTTGACATGTGAAATCAACTTGGCAGCAGTTAGCTGAGGGGTGAACACATATGATTTATTTTCCTGTCAACAACCCCAAAGGGTCCCATAACTTGCCTTGCCCCTCAGTTACACCCTGAATCGGATTTTGGTAATTCATTAGGCCTGTTTGAGAGAATACATTTGTCTTGTTCAGTGATGGCAATGGGGGGAGCTTGGGGGAGCTGAGCTCGCTTGACTAGAAAACTGGGGGAGCTGCGCTCCCTTGACCAGAAAACTGGGGGAGCTCTTCAGTCTTCACTGCTATAGCTCCCCAATGATCAGTGGTGAAAATAAAATTTCCTGTTTATTTTTTCAGTCCTCCAAGTACCATCAGCCAAAACTATACCCTGGTGGCAGAACTTTTTTTCCTGTTTAAAAATTTGGAATGGCTCGACGCCACCAGACCAGCCAAGAGCTCCTTTGACAAAAATTTTCCATTTCCATCACTGGTCTTGTCTGGGTAATTGTGGCCTGATTATATTTGACTAATGCTGATCATTACAGTGTAGTTGATGAAGAATCATTGAACAATAGATCTATGTCTGATGAGCACACTTTACTTTGCATAGTAACTGGCATGCATCACGTTTAGCCACTGACTTTGGCCGAATTATTATCACTGGCTTGGAGGTGATATTATTCCGGAAAAGGCTGGCATTTCACTGATTTTATCTTCTTCACTGATTTTATCTTCTTCTTCTTTGTATCTATAATGCAAGAACGAGCTCAGGCTTTTGACAATTGTCTTTACTGCTTGACTCCTTGCTCAACAACCACAACAAAGATTTTCTGGATGACTCTCAAAATGAGGAGAGATTTGTCCCCCTCTAAGTTTAGGAAGACACTGACAGCTCTTGCGTCTTAATTGCTTTTCTTATTTCCTATTGTGGTTTCTTTTTCTCCCTGATGAAGCTTTTTTCCAACTCCATTTCCTGTAAAAACAGACACAACCATTCATTTTTGTTGTGACAATGATTTGCTGAAAGCTCTCACCAGATGTGCATTTACAATTTGCTTTTACTCACAAGCCTCATGTGTGTCAGCTGACAAGAGTTGTAACTATTCTTGGCATCTTGAGCAAAAGAGGAAGATAGGAACGGAAATCAAATGTCAAGATGCATTTTGTCTTTTTTTTTCAATTATTTATTTTCATGTGTAAAAACTGCATAACAGATAAGAAGGTACCTTTAAATGAGCACAACCTTGGCCACAAGCCACTAACAAGAATTCTGGAAGTCTAGTGATCTGGAAAGATTCCCTACTTGGTAAATTTTTGAGGTATATATTTTTCAATATTTTGCATGTGGACGAATTTGTAAACCTGCAAAAACGAACATGTACACGAATTTGGCATTCGTATAAGTGTCAAATATTGTCATTCACGAGTTTGTATAGATGTAATAACGAACATACTAACCTCAAACCTGACCTAAACCTAATTTTAACACTAAACCCTAATCATATAGCACTTCCACGAATGTTAGTTTTAGCAGATACACGAATGAACAATAAAGCACATTCACGAGTGTTAGTTATTACATATATACATGAGCACTTATGCTCGTTTTTACACATCTACAAATTCGTACATGCTCGTTTTTGCACCTCCATGAATTCGTGAACATGCCAAATAATGAAAAATATATATATGAAATTTTTAGGTAATGGATAATGCAATACTTTTGAAAGATGATATCTATTGGTTATATCTAAATTTATCCAGTCAGTTATTAAACTTCCACTACATGTTTTTCCCCCGTTGGTGGATACTGGACACTAAATTCTCAGTCAAAAAACATTGCCTTACTTCCTGCTTGACATCTGTCAGGATGAATGGAGTGGAAACCCCAACATCTTGGTAGTGAACTGGTTTGTGCAGACAGGATGACATTTATCTTGACATCTAGTCAGGAGGATGACACATTGCTGACAAAATGAATTGACACATCTGAAACCACCCACTGCTGACAATGGTCAGATAAGTTGCTCTTTCATGAATAAGGATGTCAGCCAGAACTAAGTCAGACTAATGATAATGTACCAATGGCAATTGGAAATGATGATGGTGAAGGTATAGTGGCACACCAGCCAATGATTCAGCAAGAAGTGCACATGTAAGAAATAAAACATGTATTCAGGGATTTAGATTGCTTCTGAATTGCTGACCTAAAATCATACAGCTAACATGCTGACGCAGTGTCAGATTGTCCTTTCGAATTCGGGAAAACTGGTTGTTGAATTAAGTGAAACATCAATCCCTGTACATTAGTTTGTTGCACTTTGTTGACTGGTTGGTTGATCTCCATTGTGTGTGTTCCCTGTGAAAAAGATCACATATTTGATTCAGAAAAGTTATTATTCAGCAACATCAGAGTGACTACACACATGAACTCGATGAAGTGTTTTCCATTTTTATTTTGTGGCCGTATACAGCATTTCCATGGTATTTCAAAGGGCATGAAGAACTGTTTTCCCCTTGACTTCTATCAATGTTTCTGTGATTTTTGCACAAAATGCTAATTGCAAGACTTCAATTCTGCTGAGCTTCTGACTATTTCAACCATTTGCGGCAGCTGCTCAGTTGGACTGACACGTGTAGTGGGACATTCCTTAAGTATTTTTAGAAGTGCTGGTCCCTAGTTCGGTTTGGAAATTACCTGCCATTTATTTCTATAGTGGCAGGTGACTTCAATCAGTGCTTCCTGTGATGTCTGCAAAAAGCCTCTAATTGTAAGACTTCAATTCTGTTGAGCTGCTGACCACTTAAATCATGGTTATCATTTGCTGCAACTATTCAGTTGGACTTGCAAAGGAAGACTTTTAAGGGACTTTCTTTGAGTATTTTTTAATACTGTCCTTAGTCTGTTTGGAAGCTACAGTGTACCTGCCATTTATATGAATGTCAGCAAAATTGCGAGGTTTCAAAGGCTACCCAACCTCTCTATTCTTACCCTTTTAAACGGTTGATAATGACAGTCTCATGTTCGGCTTTTAGAAAAGTCAGTACTCTCTTGGAAGCTGCAACATCTTGAGATTGACCTATTGGGTAGATAGATATTTATCAAGACATTGTGTCAACTGAATCAGAGAGTTCTGAAAAACCCACCACCTCCAAACACCTGAGGGACTCATGCAGTTGCTCCAAGATGGGTGATGACTTTCATTTTGCAGGCAAGACAAATAAGAATAATGGGACTGAGTAGAAAGAAAAATGATATATTTATCTAACAATGTATTTTAGCAGCTGTCATAAAACTGGAAGTAACATCAATGGACACAATGTTTTTCTTTTGTGATGTGTTAAAGCTTTCAGACTGATGGTCTTGTGGGACATGCTAATGGCAGTATTCTGAAGCACATATTTCAAGCATTTATACACCAACAAAACTTTCATGTTGATTTCACTTCAATATCAAACTGCACTGCCAATACAAATGCTCTCATCGGCCAATTGGTATGCCAAAATGCTCTAGAGGACTTTTCAGGTATCGTTGTGTACATCTGGAGCCTAGAATTGGTCAGTGGCAGCTAGTGTCCATTGCATGTTTGGCCAGTTTGGGTGTCAGACTTTCATTTGAACAATGTGCATGAATTGCTGAGGAACTGTCACAGCTTTGATAAATATTGTCATTCCCTGAGAATAATTTTCAATTCTTTATGGTTAGGTTTATTGTGCATGATGAACACTCCCGTATATGTTCTGGAAGTTTTCTGTCTGAAAGTTTGGATTGACTGCAGGCATGAAATTGTCATCGTCCTTCCGTGTATTTGATGTGTTGCCATGGTAACCAGTATCATCATGGGTCATTTTTCCCTTGACCTCGACTAGATGCTTCCTTTCATGTCCGTGAAGATGCGAGCAGTAGGACTTTGTTCTCCTGAGTTGCAGACTATTTCAGGCATGTTTATCATTTGAGGCAGCTATTCATTTGGGTCTTACATGAAAGTGTCATTAGGTTGTTGTAGAATAGTCTGCTCAGACAGCTTATTAAAAAGCACAAAAGTATTTGTTTTAGTACGATAGGCACTTTTGGATAAGACTGGAGCAAAGGTATTTGACAAATGCTATCCATTTGGCCCATGCATGTTAGCTGAGGGGTTAACACATCTATTTCATTACACTGGCAACCACTCCCAAGGGTCCTATAATACTTTGCCCCTCAGTTACACCCTGTAAGGCATTTTGGTAATGCGTTAGGCCTGTTTGAGAGAATGCATTTGTCTTGCTTTGTTATAATGGCCTGATTATATTTGACTACCTGTTATCATTACAGTGTAATTGGTGATGATGAAGTTAACATTGAACTATAGTTTGATGAGCACACATTAGCTTGTTAATCCCAGCTGTTCCCCTTAGTATTTGATGTCCATCATGTTTTAGCAACTTTGGCAGAATTATCGTCACTGGCATGGAGGTGATATTGTTCCGGAAAAGGCTGGAATTTCACAGATTTTTATCTTTTTTTCGTATCTTTATTGACAGAACAAGCTCAGACTGTTGACAATTGTCTTTACTGCTCGACTCCTCTTGCCCAACAACCACAACAAAAATTTTCTGGATGACTCTCAAAATGAGGAGAGATTTGTCCCTCCTCTATATTTAGGAAAACACTGACAGCTCTTGCATCCTAAATTGCTTTTCTTGTTTCCTATTGTGGTTTCTTTCGCTTCCTGATGAAACTTTTTTCCAACTCCATTTCCTGTAAAATCAGATGCAACCATTCATTTTTTCTTGTGACAATGATTTGCTGAAAGCTCTCACCAGATGTGCATTTACAAATTCGCTTTCACTCACATGTCTCATGTGTTTCAGTTGACAGGAGTTGTAACTATTCATGGCATCTTGAGCGAAAGAGGAAAATAGGAACGGAAATCAAATGTCAAGATGCATTTTGTCTCTTTTTATAGAATAACTGCATAACAAATAGGAACGGACCTTTGAATTGGCATCACCTCACCTGGGCCACGAGCCACTAACAAGAATTCTGAAAGGCTTGTGATCTGAAAAGATTCCCTGGTTTTTTTGACAATATTCATTCAAATTCTTTCTGCAAAATATAAACGTAACCAGTCAGCCATAGGTCTTCCGTTACATTTCCTTTTTTTTGCCCAGTGGGTGGATACTCAATGCTTTCATGTCAAACAATGTTGACTTACATTCTGCTTGAAACCACAACACCTTGATAGTGAAGTAGTTTCTGAAATAAAGGATGACATTTGTGTTGACATCTGGTCATGGGGATGACACATTGCTGACAAAATGAATGGACGCAACTTAAACCAAAAACCCACGCACTGCTTCTAACAACAGTCAGATAAGTTGCTCTTTGATAAATGATCGATTGATAGACATGGCGTCAGCTTCTGTCCCAGCTGAAGAGCTCCAATATTTGATTCAGAAGAGTTTTTAGTAAGCAAAAGTCTTGACTCTAACATTATTCTTTGAAGTGCAGCACTGCCAAGTTACTGAAGGTCAGCTAGCAGTCATCATGGGTCATTTTCGGATTGAGTTTGACTAGATGGTTCCTGTGATGTTTGTAAAATAGCATGGATGGCAAGACTTTGCTTCTGCCATATGACTGACCATTTTAGGCATGGATACACATTTTCCGTAGCTATTTAGTAGGTCTCACAAGTTTTTTCAAAGTGCTAGTCATTAGTCTCTTCAGAAGTTAAATCGTCGCTATATCTGTTGAGTAGCATTGTACTAAACTACCTCTCTAACATCGTTGCATGCACCAGCAATGATTATACTTTTTGCCCTCGTTTGCGATACAAACATGGTCCTTATGTCAATTTATAACCACACGGCTCTGAATACATGACTATAAAACTTGCTTTTATTTTGCAGCTAACAGAATGTGTTCTACATGGTATACATTATGGCAATGCTCATTTCAAGTCATGTTCATACACAAAACTCATAAAAGTGTGGCTGCGAAAACCGCAAACATGAATCACCTTGTTTTGTACGCATAAAATATAACCTTGTGTTGGAGTTGCCACAAAGCCTGACAAAGACCACTAATGCTTGTTGCAACATTTACTAGGACTAGATAAATTCACTTTAAAGACAAACATGTACATAACAGACCTAGTACATCCAAAATGAGTATCACATAGTGCCACGGTGTTTTATGCTCTTGGGCAATAGATGCAAAAATGAAATAATTCCACATGGCAATGGTGTTTCAAAAAGATGCAACTAGATGAAATTCTTTAATATATATGCACGGAACAGTTCAATACTTTACATGTGGTTCCTGTCAATACATTGCCAGAGAAGGCTATATTTAGGATAAGGAGCTTTTGCGGAATGCTGGGGATTAATATACCAAATAATGCCCTGCCATACAGGATCCCCAAGTTATACCAATAAATCCATTGTTAGTCTGGTCGGATAGCTTCGGATCTCATTGCCTCACATTAATTTAGTTCGGCTCATCTCACCAAAGAGTTCCCAACTTTCAGGTTCGGATGATATAACTTTTATTAGAAATGGTTAATTTCATCATTATAGGGAATGACATCCAGTAACAAGCGGGAATAGACAGCCCACCTCAAAAGAATACCACCAAAGACTTCATGTATCACAAGATTTTTTTTCATAAAGCCTCATTTCAATTTTTCAAATCAATATTTTGAAAGACAGAAGTACCACTCAAGATCCAATCACCACAGGGCAGAAATCTATGATATATGACTATTTATTCCCACATTGTATACATGGGCTTTTGGCCACAGTATACCATCTATCTATATTCATCTCATGTATTCCCTTTGTATAGGGTTGTGTGTCCAATAAATCGGCCTAAGTACCTTGTTTATGAGTTATTTGCAAGCACACTGCTGCAATCAAGGCCGCTGTTAGATTGACTGTGATGTCAATGTGGGGTCTTGGGCCTCGGTGTGGACAGTGGCAACATTGGGAAAGGGGGGGGTGTATTTATGGGTCTCCTGCTGTATTGTCCTGTTACCTGTTATGAGTTACTTCGGATTCCTTGTAATACTTTATTACCAACCAAATATACTCTGATTTGTATGTATTTGTTTGACAATACCATGACTTCAATGGCAGGTCTTGCCAAGTCTGGTCAGACATTATGTTTATTGGTATTAACCTAGTGGTGGCTTGTCCTCTTGTTGTGCGTAGGTAGTCTGGTGAGTTCAAAGGGAAGGGAGCTTTCTTTATGAACAAAGCTTAACTTGTAGTGTTCCGTAGAAGTGTGGAATATCCAGA
The DNA here is from genome assembly GCA_026936325.1 of Platynereis dumerilii. NCBI lineage: Eukaryota > Metazoa > Annelida > Polychaeta > Phyllodocida > Nereididae > Platynereis > Platynereis dumerilii. The sequence continues at coordinate 1,257,599 of JAPTHN010000053.1, read as the reverse complement.
ATAGGAATACATCACAAGCATCTCATTAAAAAATTGTATAATGCATTTTGAAGCTATTCAAATCAAAAAAAATATCAATCTCTACCTTAACGATTATTTTCCTCCTTATTTTGTTGAATTTTGTTGATCTTTGTTTTGTCAAAATTAAATCCTGCCTTATTTGATTCAGAAAGTTTTTAGTAGTCAAAAGTCTAGAGGCTCTAGTAGAGTTACTGTAGGCATGGAGTTTTCCTTTCTTATTCTTTCAATGCTGGAAGTACAGTATTGACATGTTATTGAAGGTTAGCTAGCAGTCATCATGGGTCAATGGGACATTTTCCAGTTGAGTATGACTAGACGATGTCCATGAAATGGTGTGAATGGCAAGACATTGCTTCTGCCAACTTACCGTTTCAGGCATGGTTACGATTTGCAGCAGCTTTTCAGTTTGTCTCGCACAAATATAGTTAGGCATACTTCAGTATTTCCAAAGCGCTAGTCATTAGTCTCTTCAGAAGTTAAATCCTTGCTCTAGCTGTGGAGTAAAGTTGTAAACTACCTTACTGACATGACTCTGTGCACTAAACAGCATTTACTACAGTTTTTGGCCTTGTCTGTGATGACAAGCATTGTCCTTACGTCAACTTGCAACCACACGATTCTGCACATCATGATGCATGAAAGTTTCATGCAACAATTGCATTTGTCATGTAGCTAACACACTGTGTTCTGCGTGGTATACATTATGGCATTGCTCATTTTAAGTCATGTTCACTCATAAAAATGTGGCTGAAAAAGCCATAAAAATAAATAATCTTGTTTCATACACATGAAATATATAACCTTGTGTAGGAGTAAACACTAAATCTGGAACAGAACACGAAGGCTTTTTGCAACATTATAGTCCATCATTATTCTAGATAAATTCCATTTAAAGACATACATGAACATAGTGGGCTTGTATCCAAGATAAGTATCAAATGGTGCCACTGTTTTTCATGCTCTTAGGCGATAAATAAAAACAATGAAATAATGCTACATGGTAATAGTGTTATGAAAGGTGCAACTGGATATATGGACAGAACAGTACAATACTTTACATGTGGTTCCTGTCACAACATTGTTAGAGAAGGCTATACTTAGGATAAGGAGCTTTAGGGGAACGTTGCGGATTAAGATACCAAATAATGCCCCTGTCATGCTGGATCCCTTGGTTATACCAACAAATCCGTTGTTAGTCTGGTTGGTTCACGTCAGATCTTATTACCTGATATTAATTTAGTTCTGCTCATTTCACCCAGTAGTTTATGACCTCGATCCAGGTCTGAAGATAGAACTTTTGGAAGTGGTTAATTTCATCAGTATATTGAATAAAGTATCTTTGAAGTAGCAAGAATATGAACATTTTACTTTTTCAATTCAATGATTATAAGAAGACCACCAAAGACTTCATGTATCACAAGATTTATTTTCACATAAGCCTCATGTCAATTTTCCAAATCAACATTTTAACAGACTCAACTGTAACTCAAGAGTCAATCACCACAGAAATATTTTATGATAAGTCATCATAAGACCATTTATTCCCACATTGTGAACATGGGCATAGTACGTCTATACCATCTATTTATATTCATGGCATGTATTCCCTTTGTATAGGGTTGTGTGTCCAATAAATCGGCCTAAGTACCCTGTTTATGAGTTATTCTGCAAGCACACTGCTGCAATCAAGGCTGCTGTTATATTGACTGTGATGTCAGTGTGGGGTCTTGGGGCTTCTGGTGTGGACAGTGGGACATTGGGAACGGGAAAGGGTCTTCTTGTGATATAGTGATGGGTCTCCTGCTGAATTGTCCTGTTTCCTGTCATGAGCTACTTCAGATACCTTACAATACTTCAGCACCAGCCAGATATACTCTTGATTTATATGTTTTCTTCTGACAATACCCTGACTTCAAAGGCAAGTCTTGTCAGATCTGGTCAGACATCATGTTTATTGGAATTAACCTGATGATGGCTTGCCGTCGGTTGTCTGGTCAATTCAAAGAAGCTTTTGTGAACTTGACACATTTCAAAGATTTCAGAAATGCTGATTCAATAATAAAAGTATAACCAAATGTGAATATTTCAATCAGAAATACATCTAAACAACAAAAGGAATCGATTGGTGTCTATTTTGTCCCTACATCTCATAGAGTCTTTTTGGATGCACAAAATTCCTTTTATCTCCCTCAGTGCTAAGTGAACCTATATGCTTGAATAGTGTAAGTGTTCAGACAAAAAAAAGTCGACTTGTAAGCATGCAGTTCTCTAATTACATTAACCAAGGGTTGACCCACATTGCATACAAACTTCTCCCAGCTATATCTTTTCAAGGTTCTGGCACCATAAAGAAATGCCTACTTCGTAAATCTACATTTGAATCGTCAGCTGTATACATATGATAAGATTTGAAGATATTTTATTCAGAATGACATGACCATGATCTGTATATTAAGATGTGGGAATGTGACTTCAAAATAATAATAAATCTTGCGGTCCTATATGTGCAATGTCTTTGGACATACAACAGGAGGGTAAAGAATAATGCGTGTACCACAAACATGCTCATTCGCTTGAGTAATATAATCTCATTACTCCCAGAGAGGTCACTTCTTCCATCCATGTCACCGGGTTTACCAAGCCTCATATTAATACTACATGTACTCCCTGTCCTTAGCTGGACAAAAACATGTGTGACAAGCAGTGATCCCCCCTGGGCAAACAAGAGATGCAATTACAGTAATTGCTCCTAATAATATTCTCTTCTCTCTTGTGCTTTCCCCATGACATTCTTACAATTTCTTGTACTTCTGTTGGCCTGTGGAATGGACAACTATGTATGCCTGCTTCTGTAATTTGGTTTCATTGTGAGATTATGCCTTGTTTTCTAGCTGGAGGAAGTTTATACCTTTTAAATCAGTGGTTCTGACAGTTACTGCACAGAAGATACTTTCATTGTCTTACACTTTACTAGGGCTAGAAGTGGACAAGTTTATGATGATAGATGCACAGTTACTGCCTTGCTTTGATCAGATTCATAACCTGGACTTTTTAGTACATTTAATTGTTACTTCCCATGCTTTGTACAAAGTTTAGCATCAGCAGGATAGTCAAGGAGGCTCAAATAAACGCCAATGAAAGCGGGTTGAATAATTGTAACAATGGCACTCCCTCACCATAAAGCCATAATTGGCAGCTCTCATTTCTTGTAAATCCTTCTGCCGGACTGATCAGGACTTGAAAGATAACTTTGGAGCATGTGGCTTGTCTGATCACTCACAGCTTGATGGCTCTTAATAAGAGGGCTGTCTGAGACTGTGAGTGGCATGTCGCTCTTCCACAAAGAAAGTACTGCTCACATATAGCACTATTGTGAGCAATCTCGTCTCTGGTTGAATTGACAAACAGAATGATGAGATGTATTGGCAAGTCCCACCTGTTCTCTTTCTTTCTGAAAAAATACTAAGTGTGCGTATAATTGATAATTATGCATATTTAGTGGTCCCTGCTTTATTAGATACCTTCTTGTTAGACCGATTACTGTAACTATACCTTCCTTGTGCTCTATCTAGTATTTTTACCATTTTACACCCCGAGTGGAGACTGCACCTAAACGACTGAGCAAGAGACGGTTTCAAGACTTTAGAAGGGACAGAATAAAGTTCGATGCCAGTTACAGGAATTGCTCTGGTATTTTAGAATATTTAGATGTGTAGGCCTACATGTTTTGTTAGCATCTTCGCCTGCACTAGCACAGGCATTTTCACCACAAAAAACTCGACATCTTGGTCTCAAGAATGAGAAAAGTTGCTTCATTTGCCAAAGAATCTATTCAGCAGTAAACACCATAGGAGAATATAATGTTGTTTGTCTATGCATTTGTGGGTATGAGGGATAGCGACCTTTCATGACGGAATCGCGTGACAGAATGATGTGACGAATCTCCGTAAATTGCTGCTTATTTGCAAGAGCTATGTTTTATGTGTGCCACTAGATAATACAGAACAATCCTATATTCCTGCTGTTTTCTTTCTGATCTTTCATAATGTTATAGAAAATATCTTGCCTTTGAGATGTGAATGAAAATGATTTGTGACACTTAAAAAATTAGTAAACCTCAATCTCTTTAGGTGAATTTTATCAAGCCAACTGAGCTTATGAGCAACTCGTGAGGTAGAAAAAGTTAATTATACTATTCTACCAAGCATCCTTTGTCACACTAAACCCTGCTCCTTCAAGAAAGAAAGGAGCACATTCTCCGGTCTTTCAATTTGAGACAAGATCACGAGGTATGGCCGCCCGGGAATTTCGGACTAGTTTGAAGTGCTCTTTGAAGTTCAGTTCTGAGGACGGAATAAATTGGGATTGTTGGTTGGCCTTGAGGCGTCTTTTTGAACGAAAGGGCAATGACTCTTGTCTTGACTCTTGTCTTGTATGATTAAGTGGTTTTTCTTTTTCCTTCAGGAAGGGCCCATGATTCACTCTGGAGCTATCTGCGCTTCCGGCCTGGCTAACGGGGAGTTTGGTTGCTTCGGGAGAAAATGGCGACCAACGGTAACCGACTTTAGTTGGTCAACCAGTATAATAACTCGCTTTTTAAGACTAATTGTTATTGGACTAAGAGCTGCAATTATCTACTAAATGTTTTGTTGTTGCCATTTTCTTCAAATTATAAAAAGATTTAACTGCAGCTAGTCTTTAGTCTCTTATATGGTCTAAATGTAATTTGAAAGCAGTTGACTTATGCACCATGTTACTGACAGAGAGTGTAATTGTATGTATTCATTTGTAAAGTAAACTCAACTGGAGATTAAGCATCCATATGTTATATAATTTTATTATGTAATATTATATGTAATATTGTTTTGTCTTATTAAGTGCATGGACGCACTGCGCTCAGATGAAGAGAGGAGGGATTTTGTGACGGCCGGTGCTGCTTCAGGGGTATCAGCAGCATTTGCCAGTCCTGTCGGTAAGCTCAACAAATTTGTTTACTATATACTGCCTAAAATTAGATTATTTCTGCAGATTTATTTGTTATTACTTTAGACAAGTGATCTTTTTCTATAGAAACAAGAATGATGCATGTAAAAGGTTCATCCCAAGAATCTGATATTAGCTATGAGTATGTATTTTCTTTAAAGTCCCTCGACAAATGCGATTATTTCTGTTTATAAATGTGCCGAGCAATGCCCGTTTGAATAATTCAAAGTGTTAAGTTGTACCGTCTGCCCCAGAGATGCTTAATACAGTTGATGTTGGTTTATTTTTTCAGGGGGAGTGCTCTTCAGTTTGGAGGAAGGAGCGAGTTTCTTGAAGCAGATGCTCACTTGGCGGATGGTGAGTTGTCCTCACTTATTTATCAGAGGGTTAACGTCCATCAATCTTTGCTGCTTGCTTCTGGCGATCACCGCCATGAAATTCAATTTGTGTTTCCGCGCCCTAATGTTCCTTGTGAGTGACTTCCTTTGCGGAGGCCTATGTGCACTGATCCTGTGGTTGATTACCGGACCAAAACCGATTACAACAGATTATGAAAGAGATTACTAAAAGCAATTAAAGGTGCTAAAAGGCATTTAATATTCAGGGCGATAACTTTGTTTCATTCTCTAACTGCAGGCATGGCAGACTTGGTAGTTCTTGAATAGGTCAGGGAGTGGGTGTTTATGCTATTTCTGTTGGTTGCAGTTGTTCTCATCAATGACAGCTTCTCTGGTGTTAAACATCATCATGAGCGCAATGAAGGGCCACCCGGAGGACCTCTCCAATCCTGGCTTAACGAGCTTCGGTTACATTGGGGTGAGTTGATGGATGGCATAATAAGGCGGCCACTGCGAGGTATATGTGTCTCTAGCTCTAATGAGATACTTCGCAGTCGTGTTGTGTCCTGCCGCTGCAATGTACTTGCTTTCAGACTGTTTGTTTAGTTTCGTTCTGATGTTTATATGTTCATATAGACTTAAATTGTATTTATGTTTGAAGTTGAAAGTTGTTTTTTCAAAGTAGACATTAAAAAATGAAATTCTTCTTGCCAGAAAATTGAGAGGCTAAATCGAATTTTGCAATGTAACCGGCATCCTCAAATATCTTCTTTCCCATCTTGAGAGTTATCAAATAGTGCCATTGTGTAGATAATTGACAGAGGAACACTCTATTCACAGCCTATGGTAATCCATACTTCATGTACAATGCTGCCACTATAGGTGAGGCAGCCGATGGTTCTAGCCTGCCATGCTGTCTTCCATATTTATTGACCTTGCCCAAATTGCAGCCTTGCTCAGCGCACCCTTATCAGATTACCTTCTCTTTCAGGATATACATTTCCAGACGTATGACATTCCGATATTTATCATCATGGCTCTGATTGGTAAGCTCTCTCACCGGTAGCGGATCTAGAGGGGGGTAGTTAAGAGGATTCAACCCCCCCCCCGGCCCTTGAGCGTGTAGATTTTAATGTGTAAAAAAAGTGAATCCCATTATGTTATATTTTTGGTGCATTTTATTTGTAAACAGCCGCCCCCCCCCCATCTGACATTTTCTGGATCCGCCCCTGCTCCCCTCTAGATCTAAGGAAATTTCCAACCTTGTTGGATGAATCGGCATCATTTGTGCTTTGAGAATTTTTTTAGGTCAAAAGAAGAAAAAGTCATAGATTTTCATTTATCGCCTTATGCCATTTTGATCTGCAATAACAGAATCAGCGTGACTGAAAAATGTCAGCCTTTCACCAGAATCAGACTGTTCTCAATAGACCGCTGTAAGTCACGCAAATGTGATTTTGAAACTGCTCGTTTAGCAAATTCCTGACGGTCCTAACTGAGGGAAATTGCAAAGTCAATTCCACAGGATGCAACGTCATAAATTCCTCAAAACACCAAATCTATTTACAGGTTGTGTAAACAAAGGCTTTCATTTGCTATATTTTTAGAAATTTCCATTCATATCAGCTGATTCTTGTTTGGGACATAATACCATTGGTGTGATCTAGATAGAAAGTAGCAATTAATGAAATCTGCAGTAATACACGGTAGAAACACAACAAGGAAAGCAATTCTTATCAGTTACAGACATCATCCAATGGGCTAGCCAACAATTTTCACACAAATAACAAAGACTCTTTAAAGTTTAATATCTTAAAAGACCCATACCATCATCAACAATGTACAACATCTATTGCGGTCGTGGAGGTATGCCATTATGAATTCATCACTCTAAATGTCACTGTTGCAGGAAACTAAGGCAAAAAGTTAGAGCTTGTTTCTCCAATACATTTTTGATGAATGTTCATGAAAAAAAAACACAGTCTATAACACTTCCAGTATGCTGTACTGATTAATATTATATATCTGTCTGGCAGGAAACTGAATGGATAACAGAAAGATTTCAGTTTTGTGTCTTCGTTTCAATATTTTTTAGTCTCCAATTCAAACTTCCAGAGAGGAAATTGTTACAATCAGCCCCGCAGTATCTTCTTATTTTTTTTTCAATAATAGGCACAATTAGTCTGAATGTGTAATTGTAAACCAATTATTAGGCAGGAAAATTGCACTTGCTGAAGAAATCCAATCTTCTTCTGAATTTCGGTTGCTGGAGGCGAGAGGCCAGCAAAAGCCAACTCAACTGCTGCAATTACTCCTGTATAGTTCTTTTTACTGAATGTCTGTGCTATGACCTATGTACAAGAGGGAAGAATAGTTTCTGAGTGAACAGGTCGTAATGTTTATGTAGTAGGAATGTCAACAACAACATACTACTGCTACTACTACATCACAAAAAATGGAAAGCAAAAAAGCCAGGAGCTGCAGCCATACTACCTACAAACAAAGAGTGAAGGAAAACAGGGAAGAAGAAGCTGCCTGAGGGAACCTAAATTGTTGAGCAGCAACTGGTTGTAGTTATGACGAATAGGCTTGTACTTGAAATGGTCTAACCTTATTAGTTGCCAACCTTGTGCCCTCCTTGCTCTTAATAATGGTAGAACGTCATTTCCATGACAAACTGCGTCCTTAAACAACTATTTCGGATGACACCGGGTGCTCCAAATTTCAGACTTTCAAAAGGCGTAATGAGTTATGAGTTAAAACTCTGAAATGGAAATTGATGTCTCCCAAAACAAATTGGGAGTCACATAACCAAGGTGAACATTGGCTCTTTTAATGAGGATTTTAAAATCTCCAATAACTTTGGAAATCCCTGTTGTACCTCCTGTTGCCTCGGCTGAACTTGGCCATCCATCTGGCCAATAAGTCAAATTTATAAAAGCGGTATATTTTCTTGTCATCGTTGACATTTGATACTCTGCCTTAATTCTGGGAATATGTTTTATAATTAGGAGCTTCGGTTTTGAATGAAGTTGGATTACTTACTGTAGTTTGAAAAAATGCCATACCGCTTTAGGCAAACATGTGCTTTGCTCGATATCACCTTGGCTCCGCGAGTAACCTTTCGTCGCTGGCAATTACTGAGCAGATATCAATTTTAGAAGAACCGCCATCAATATCTGTTAGTTCTCAATATCTCTTGCATATAGAGTCCTTCATTTGCGGCCATGCATCAATATATCTATATCTGAGAACTGTTTTTTTCCATTGCCTACTCTACATTGCATCTGTCTCTTGGTGATATGTTATCCTTATCTCAAAATATATCCATCCAACATATCTAAAGGAAAATGGTTATGGTATGTCAGTCACACCGGAGATGTGTCTGCTGCGAAAACTAATTTGGGGAAATAATTACTGGACGGCAGTTGAGCAAATGAGAATAAATTAAGAGGTTTAATTTCAGAACATTACAGCTTGCCACAACCCATTGAATCGATACTATTGAGTCAATGGAACACAGTACATATAGATAAGTCTAATCCAAAACTACATCAACAGACAACTAGAAAATATGTAAATGCATATCATATTAATCACAAAAACTATTTTTTAAATCTTTAGCTCTTTGCAAATGTATGACACAAACTATTTATACCAACTGCATTGGTTAGATTCCTATCATCGATTTTACCATAAGTTGCCCAAAATACCCTCATCTCAAAAACAGCAAATGACCTACAATAGATTATCTGATTGATTGCAATTGATTACAGATTAATGTAATCACTTACGATAAATCTACAAAGTATACCTCAAGGCGGTGTGCTTATCCTAATATAACATACACGTGATTAAGTATATTGAGTATGATAATTTCAGGTACAGTGGGTTGAAAAAGTATACACCTCCCAGGAGTGGTCTTCCAATTTTCTGTCATATCTTCCGTCAGAAATGCATCATCAATCCCATACTTCTACATGCTCATACTAACCTCTCTTGTAACCTATATTCACCATAAAATTCTGGGTGGTAAGTCATGGACGAGTAGAAAAAAATAATTCATTGAAAATCAGTGTTGCAAAAGTATACACCCCCTTCATGTAGTGAGATTGTATGCTGCTATAAGAAGTCCAAGAGAGCATTATGTGAATGATTATCTATATTGTTTTAAGTAATTTTTTAGAAACTTCCTTCTTGTGTAGACTGGTCCAAAATATGTATTCTAGGTGCCAGTTTCGCCTGTCATACAAATTTGGAACCAGCCTCTCAGATAAATGAGAAAATTTCAAGGAAATGAGCTGGACAAGTGTATACTAACCCTGATAGCACCCAAGACACTCTCCAGTTTGATATCTTTGATAGAACTAAAAAATGAGTATGATCAAAATTTTTGATAATTTTCATATTATATCACAAATGGGGAAATGAGCATTGTCAAACCGCACCTACTTTATATTCACAGCTGATAGAACCATACATGGATAATAGCATAATTGAAAACATACATTAAAAGACACAGACATCAAATGGCAGAGGGCCAAAACTAAGCATCGCTGCAGGTTCCTATGACCATATGCATTTCCAAACTCTGTTGCAGCCACTGAAGTGAAACTTTTTCTAGGTTGTATCAGAGTGTGTCCCTGCCTGTCCGGCCCTTTTCTTGCTTTTTGGGGGCTTCCCAAGGAAAGAGTATCCCAACACCTTTTTTCAGGTACAAATGTCAGTTCATTCTGACACTGCTCTGGAGGGCTCAAAATATTATTTGTTCTCCATTCAACCTCTAAAATTCTCAAATGCAGCTTATCAACATCATTAGATATCTGTTTTATTTTCATATTGAATTTTTTACAATTTTTATTTACATTAGGTTGACTTTGTGATATTGTCCATCCACAGTCGACCACAGAAGTTACAGAAATTGGGTAAAACAATCCAAGATGTTAAAAACCAATCAGAGATCATGTATTTATATCATAATTTTACCTTTTCAGGTCAAAACATCATTATTGTCACTGAAAAAACATCAACAACTTAAAAAGGGTGTATACTTTTGCAACACAAATTTTTGCTTGTTTCATTTTTTCTACTCTTCCATGACTTACCACCCAGAATTTTATGGTGAATACCGGTTACAAGAGAGGTCAGTATCAGCATGTAGAACTATAGGATTGATGATCCATTTCTGACGGAAGATATGACAGAAAATTGGAAGACCACTCCAGGGGGGTGTATACTTTTTCAACCCACTGTATATGGAGGGCCAGTATACTATAAGTGTTTTATAAATTGTTAATTGAAAGTTGTATATATATAATATATATTTTAAGAACTCCAGAAATAAAATATCAGATGTAATTTTTCTAATAGAAAACCAGATTTTAAAACTGTCTATCAAATGTCTGTATGAACTGATTCCCTGAAATAGTGATGCATTGATACATTTTATCTTATTCCAGGTGGGCTATCTGGGGCCTTATTTGTACAACTCAACTATCACAATACTTTATTCAGGAGAAGGTAAGTCAATTATAATATTATACTTTGCATAATGCCCACATTATAAATATAAAATCCATATTTTCTTGAGTGTCTGATGAAGCTCCCTGCATCATCTTTGGTCCCCTATGCTATTTAAACGGAAATCACAACAGGCAATGTAATATTGGTGATTACATCATTTACATGTGAAGAGCTTAATATGGCATCAAATTTCTTCACTTGATAAAATCTTCAAGATTTCCTTGTTATGCCATAGAACAGGAAGCCAATAAGCAATTAGCTGACAGTTATCTCTGAAGAGATATTGCCCAAGAGAGATTGTGGATGAGCAGACAGAACTTCTTGGAAGCCAGAGGAGTAACCACTGAGGGAATGGGATTTGTACAAGGATGTGACATGACATTTGCAAAGCAAACGCAGGCTTCACTTTCATCCTGCCATGATGTGTAAACACATGGACTACCTCAGAAATTAATTGTCCCAAATAAATGCTACCTATCCGAAGCTTACAAATGTAAAAAAAAATTATAACAATGACCTCCAAAAGAGACCTCGAACCCACAAAAGTCGTTCAATGCTTGTTTTGACTTTTTCATAATCTCACAATGTGACCATGTTATCTACAACAGCTACATGCAAACACAATTGATGTCTTGAGAACACCGCACAATATAGTACCAATTATGGCAAGCAAATTTCTGCTAACAACGCGCGCTATTATTGCTATTGCTGTGGGTGATAAAGACATTCGTGCTGTTGTAAAGACCAGCCATATATTTGCTCATGATGATGGTGTTACGTCTGTGCCTAAGAGCCTCCTAAATTATTATTTTCTTGTCGATCTATCTATCAGTCTTCTAGTCTCCTAGTATAAGTGTCTGCGTATCTATATATAGTTCATAGGTGTATGAGACGGCCGCTTCGCGGGGGTCTGTCGCTATTTGTCTGAAATGTTCAAATGGTACAGATGTGACCAGGCCAGTGGATCTGCCCTGATATTGGTCAGGATTTCCCCTGATGCCGGGGGGGGGGGGGAGTGCAGCCCCTCCCTGTCCCCCCCCGTGAAATATGCATGTAATATAGACATATGTCTATCTATCTTTTTGCCACTCTTCTGCACTTCCAATATGTCTCAATGCCTACTCACAAATGCCAAGCAGAGCACTTCTAATTCATTATTCATCCTTTTAAAATACTGCTGCATTATGTAAGCCACAGAGATGGCCTGCAATTCCTGTACACTTATCATCTGCCTTTTTTGTGTGTTCAGCTTTAAACATTCAGACCAACATAGAGTTGCAAAGGTTGGCATGTCTCAAGGTTGGCTGGCAAAAGATGCAAATCTGGTGAATCAAGCAATGGCATGATGAAAAATCTCACTACATAAGTGTATCCCGGCTTATGAAGAGAGACCCAAAGAGAAACACACAATCGCCAGAGGTTGACGACTCTCTGATGTGGTTTCAATTGTGTTTTTACGTTGTAATTTTATGTGGGAATATCTTTGATGGTGTACAACAAAAAATCATCAAAATGAATTTAGCTTTTTCGGACCTTTGGAAGTAAATTTTAAAACATCTGCCTGCATTTAAAACCATTGCCTGTGAACAGTTTTTCACCGAATCGGTCAGGTCAACACAACACGCAATGAAAGTGCCGCCTCTCATGAACGTCGAGAATGGGGATCATGAAAGGATAAATATTTGTACACAGTATCTAAGACCGGCGACCTGTCAATAAAGTAATGGTTAAAAGCCAGTTTGCTAGTGATTAATGATTCAAATTAATCTGGAACTATGAAGAGACGATAACCATACAGTCCATACCCTATCAGCGTGCCTCGGTGGTCCAACGTCGGCCCGAAGCTGGTCCGATGCTACTGACATCGGACTGACGCTGGGCCAACGTTGGACCGCCGAGGCATGCTGACAGGGTACTGTGTCACTGTATCCACTTTTGTCCAGGGTTATCACTGTTTTAGGTGCCGGAAAGGAATCCCCAAATTGCAACACTTATAACGGAGGCTCCCTGTTTGCTTTTTCACCCGTTCCCTTTTTACTTTGCTGCACGCCTGATGTTCTATGTTTTCCGTTTCAGATTTCTCACCAAAAAGTGGCACAAAATACTTGAAGCGGCAGTAGTGGCGGGTTGCAGCGCTATCATTTTAGTTATTTTGATATACAGTGTCCCTGACTGCCACCCAATAAAGGGCTTCCATCCGCCAAACTCCACCAACCTCACAGATCACATATCCCTTAATGAAAGTACTTTCAACGACCACCACCAGTTGCACAAACGCAGTGCGCCCTCTGATGGACATGACGACAGTGAAGGTCATGAGGAAGGTCATGCAGAAGGTCATGCAGCAGACGGTCACCATGGCGACCCTTATGGCTTCCATGGAGCCCACGGCTATGTTTTCAGGGTGAGTTATTCGGCTTCACATTGGATGATCTTGGAGATCACTTTCAATGCCACGAAGCATTCTAAATGTTACATTCCTGAAATACTTGCGGAATAGCTTTTTTACTATGATTTGTGTATTTGATTTTGTAAAAATTTTGCAGGGTTTCTGTCCATATGGCGAACATAACAGAATGGCTGACATCCTCTTCAAGACACCCGAGGGAGGACTGCACGCAATGATTCACGCGCCTTATGGTAAGGAGAATGATACATGTATTTTTCATTTGTCAGACCGCTGTCTTTAAACTTTTATAATTATTCACTTAAAAACTGAAACAAAACTTGAATGCTGAAGTTGTACACTTGTGAAATGACCGTTATAGATGCCGTTGAGAGTTATATCAGTTATCCCACTTTTCTGATTATTGATGTTTCTCTGCTTCCCTTCCAGATGGTTGGGGCTTTGTTCCGTTGTTTGTCCTGCTCATTGTCTACCACCTGCTGGCCACCTGGACCTACGGCCTCATGGTCTCCAGTGGGGTCTTCATCCCTTCTTTGCTCATTGGCGCCATCTGGGGAAGACTTGTTGGACTGCTGGTCGTCAAGCTCATTCCCGACGCTGTAAGTGAAATATATACCACTAGAAAATACCCATTGGAAGTGGAACTGTGGAGATATATATGTCTGAACTGGGTGCATAAATTGAGGATGTAAAGCCATGATCATCCATCAGACGACCATGACAAATGAAGTAATGCAACATGACATCCTGTGCAAATGTTTATGTACTATCTTTTGAAGAAACAATAGATGTTCAGCAGACTTGCTTCATTTATTTGTGAGGGTCATTTGTAGTAAATATATTGTTAATCAGTCAATGGGGCGGCAATGTTTGTTTTGTGTTATTGAAAGTAAGAATTGTAATAAATATAAATGTAATGGAACATGAGAACAATGAAACTGAACACTTGTAAGTGCAGCACAGAATGAGTACAGTGATGTGAAGGAGTAAGACTTGAATTGCTATCAAGTAATTTATCAGTTAGCCTACACTGTGATATAGCTGAAGCATTACAGGGAGGTGTGAAAGTGAATTGCACTTGAAAGTGTCAGTGTAAGCCTTCAAGTTACCCTTGAGTGGGCTGGATCCACAGAACTCTGTGGGCTGGATCGTTTTGGCGGGAAACGCTATGGTGGCGCCACGAAATAAGGTGAGCAATAAGAGAACTACGTCGCAAAACATTGTCATGAATCGGTGGAATCGAAGGGGAATTTGGAGAAGGGAGGTAGTGGAATAGAGTCTGACAGGAAAGGGATACTACCAAAAATAGGAAGTAATGTATATGAGAGGTGTTGAGAAGAGTGGAAGAGTCGGTTTGCAGGCACATAAAAAAGGTGAGCTGGGATGACTCATGTCACGTGCGTTGTTGTAATATGATGTTAGATAAAAGAGATATAAATTCAAAATTGAAATGATACGTTAAATGAGGGACAGCATACGTTTGTTGTTGTTTTCATTTCTGACATTTCATCCACACCAAGCAGTGAAATAATTCCACAAATTGTTGGCAAAACTTTTTCAAGAAGTTTGGAGGCCTGGCCCAAAATCTTTCACCAACATAAAGTATGGCACAACCATCTATAGGTTCCAACTTCCAACTTCCAAACAAAAAACTTATTTTCTTACTGTAACATACAAGTGAGCATGTATAATGCCTTCGTAAACCACTCCACCCAAAATTCAGACAAAATTGGTTTTTTAGATTCAAAATGGTTTTTTGAAAAACCAAATTTCAATGCAAAAAACCTAAATGGATTTTTTTAAAAATCCATTTTGGTTTTGCATTGAAATTTGGTTTTTCAAAAAACCATTTTGAATCTAAAAAACCAATTTTGTCCCGACATTTTTTAGAGTGCATGTAATTGTTATCGGCCTTGCCTTCTGGTTTTTAGGTATCAAGGACCACATGCATGTTGATCCATTGTACTATTGTCATTCGCATTAAAGTTTATGGAAATAAAATGGCCCTCAAATTAAAAGTAAAAGAACCATACAATTATATACAAAGCAATTTAACATTTGTGCGTCCAAGGCCACGTGTAATCGCTGTATGCTCTGCTCTTCGCTTTTGATTACCGTCGTTTTTTGTTCCTATTTACTCACGTACAATACTTGATATCAATAATTTCCCAAGGGTACTTTGTTATGGACAATTCGTCCTCCATCAAATTCGGCTCCATGCCAAATGGTCCAACCTTGGATTAGAAGCCAACTGTCATCTTTCTGGTGATATGACTTGGCAAATGGCGTACGATCATGTGGTTGCAGATCGTCTGCCTCTTCTCGTCCGACCACCTGACTTCAATTCAGGTCGCAAGGACATTCCACAGCCGCCGCCAAGCTGCCTGGTTTGCTCTGTAATTGATTTGCACTCTTGCAAACAGAACTTGTTGAACTTATTTCAATAATTGTGAAAGTTAATTGGCAGTGACGTCTGTTATTGAACAAATGGAAGGTCATCAGAACAATGCATCATTCCGACCTGTAACTGCTGAGTCACACATTTGATTTGTGGTGGTGCCACATTTTGTTCACTGCTCATCAGCTTTTTCCAATGGGCTTAGAATGAAGGAAGAAAATTCTCAAATGCAGAGTGATAAAATGTTAAACTTTCTTTTGCCAAGTTTACATTGAAAGGATGCTAGTGCGATCCATTTATGAACGCAGAAACTTTCCGGTCACTTCTTTTGCCTGATTTTATGTTGGCATATCAATGAGAACGAAATATTCACTTGATAGGGATTACACACTTGAACTTGTTGAAGTTCCTAATAAATTTGTAATGAATTCCATTCCAGGGTACAAACATAGCACGATACATCATCATTGGAGCAGCGTGTCAACTTGGCGGGACCGTGCGAATGACCATCAGTTTGACGGTCATCATCATCGAGTGCACGGGAGACATTACCTTTGGCATCCCAATTATGCTCAGCCTCATCATCGCCAAGTGGATGGGAGACTACTTCAACCCTGTAAGAATCATTTGTCATAATTCTGTTAATTAGTTATGGCAGGTTTTTTGTGAACTCTGATGCATTCCCGTTTTTACAGCTGCTTGCAGCCTGTATTGCACAAGGATTTTTGGTAAGGTTCTGACCATATAGGAGGTCGCACTATTTCACCTATCACTTTGAAACTTAGTATACAGTCTCAATATAATTTTCTCTTGCTTCCATCAACTTTTGGTGAACTTCTGTGACATTAAACCTTTTATTTACGAAACTAAAATGTTCGTTTTTGGCACGAATTTCAAATGACCAGCTGCAGTGAAACCAGCACCAACAGCAGCAGTCAAATCCAGTGTCTACAGATTCAATGAAAGAATGAAGGAAGGGATGAAGGAAGGAATTTTATGAAGGAAGGAGGGAGGATATACATGTAGATAGATAGATGGATAGATAGAAAGATAGAAAGATAGATAGATAATCTATCTACAAGCAGCTGTTAAAGTGCTTGCACGTTATTTTTAACGTTAATGTTGGCTATCATCTGATCTTGCCTTTAACATTCCCATATGCCAATAATATGACATATTCATCTGCTCATTACTAGGCATTATAGGCATTAGCTGTCAATTAACCCTAGTTTTTTGGTTATCAATATTACTGTTTATTAAAGCTAGGGATTCTCTTCAAAAGATTATGTATTTGCAATAGCTTTTATCTTAACCAGGTGGCAAATTAACTAACGTTACGTACAGTATGTGAGCTGAGAAATACACGAAATTATAACTACATGTATACTACTGGGGTGTTTTCCATTTCTCCACATCCGCTTAGATCCAAGAAATCCTTCATTTCCTGAGTGTAACTGTGGCGCTTGCAAGCGTTAAGTAATATTAATAGTACGACTTCCTCCGTCTGTCAACAGGGACCCATCAGATTAATCGCGTACACCAAATATTGACATTGGTTGACCTTGTGAGTTGACCCTTAGATCAATTTCATGGTCAGTTGACATGTACACAGCCTTAAGTTATGCTGACCTTCTGGGCATTGCACTGTTACTGACCTTTCCATCCTGATGCCTTGTAGTACAGTAACTATCCATTTCAACTGCCTATATTTGCTTCACGTTACTTTTTCCCGTACGCAATCTAAAATTACCAAACCCATTTCCTGCCAAGGACTGGACATCCTGTTCCTGCTTCTCGCTGTCGGAAGAGTGATGGTGAAGCTGGTTATAAAGTAGCCTCTAAACGACATGGCTTAAATGAAGTTTTTGTCTGTCCTCAGTAGTAGGAGTCTATAAAAAGAAGGTCTAACCAGTTCAGAAATGTAAATTAGTTGCGATGAAACTTGACTTTGGTTTATTTTTCAGGGAATTTATGATCTCCACATTGAGATTCTGGGGATTCCCCTTTTGCCATGGGATCCCCCAGAGATGTGCTATGCAGTCAAAGCAAGGTGGGTGGAACACATGTGTAATGTAAGGCAAACTATATATTCAGTGCAAGCTCAACAGAATGTATATGACTTATGGTATACGCATCTTTGCAATACTTGCTGAAATGCAACAACAACCCACTGTCCGATTTCAGTGTCTCTGAACGAATTGTGAAATGAGGCTGAGTAGTGAGGGTCTGCATGGGGGTTATGGGGGACAGGGAATTCAAAGTAAAATGTCCAAGGGACATGGGGACATAAAACCCCTTCCAGAGCTGAGGGACAGGGAATTCAAAATGCAATTAGAAAAATTGAAAAGGGACAAGGATTTCAATTTCAAAAGTAAAATGGCCAAGGGATAGGGAGTTGCAAAACCCCATCCAGAGCCTCAGTAATATTTTACTTCAAACTGGAAGTCTCAGGAGATACCAAGGATGATTGCTGAAGGGGTGGTCTTACAATGGAAGGAATGTAAACCTTTATCTGATTTATTTCAGTGAGATGATGAGCACTCCTGTGAAGGTCCTTCGCACCGTCGAGCAAATTGGGAAGATCGTGGAGATCATGGACAACCACACGCACAATGGCTACCCGGTGGTGGAGGACTATGAGCACAACGGAAAGGAGTCTGTAAGTGCAATATGCTATAACTCTCTGAGAAAATCCCTCACATTAGAAACGTAATGTATTGAAATTGAAATGAATTAATATATTAAATTCTAAAACCGCAGTGTGGCTGCCAGATGGGAGTAAAGTTTGTCTCCAATACTTACTTTGAACAATATTGTCAGAAGTTTAATCAAGGGTAATAATAAAAAGAAGGAGAGATAGAGGCTACCTTTCTCAAATAAATCTGGAGATAAATGACAATCTGAAATATTTGTCGCCACAAAAAACAGGTCCTGCAATATGTCACCAATGACATATTTTGCATGTAAGAATACCAACTACCTGCAAAGTTTTGCAATTTCAAGTGGATGTCAGTGCCTATCTTCTCATGAGCTTGTTTTGCTTCCTTTGTGATTCTCTCTAATCAAAAACTTTTGGATGCAATCTTATTAGGAGATGGGAGAATCCTTCGGGCGCCTCAAGGGCTTCATCCTCCGATCCCAGCTTCAAGAAATTCTCCGAAGTTCGGTGTGTATCAGATATTCTCTTTCATCTAAATTAGCTTTTAACAAATAACTTCCTAAAAATAACTTTATTTCTGTAATTCAGAATTACCGTATATTCTTTTAATCACATCAAACAAAACTTCGGATGTTAATTAAAAAATAGGTGTTCTTTGAAAGTGTTTGATGTTTGTAATAACATTTTTAAAATTTGGAGACAGCTTGCAACAAGGTATTATTACATGAATATTATATTAAAAAGTATAAATGCTGATTTTGGTTTATATATTCTAGGGTCAAGAAGTGTCAGAAGCAGAAATGGAATCAAACATCGATTTACGGATGCACATGGACAGGGCACCTTTCACGATTCATGAGGTAGACTGAGCTTATGACTTTCTTAACATTGTACTTAAATGGAAAGTGAATCTCAAGATTAGCAAGCGGTGAAAAAATTATAATGCCTTCTCCTATTTTTCAGAACGTCTCCTTACCAAGGATTTTCAAATTGTTCAGGGGTCTGGGACTTCGTCATTTGATTGTTGTCAACGATCACAACAGGGTCAGTATTGATATTCTATGCTACATGCTTAACAGCAAATAATTCGATGCTGCTGGTTGCATCTACCTGTGTCAAAGTTTGACTCAAATTGTCAAACACAACCGAAAAATACGAACAAGAGGTAGAGCCAAGTATGTTTAGTATTGTTTATGTCTGAAGCAATGATTGCTGTACTAGTGAATCACAAAGATTTAGAATGTTTTCCATCAACGCTTTTTGGCATTCGTTTTTGACTCATTTAGAGATTTGCTCTGCTTCAGGTATCTGGGGTCATCACTCGAATAAACCTCGCTCGATTCCGCGAAGAGAACGTCAAAGGAAAATTCAAGTTGGAAGAACTGGAAGTTTTTGATCATTAGATCACTCACCTTTTTCCAGCGAATAATATATATCTATGCAGCTGTGGGAGTGCCATCCACCAGGGGTCACTTAGCCTATGTCATAATACATCGAAAACTCCTAGTGGCATCTCGAAGAACTATCCGCACTTCTTGGTAAACAATCAGACGACACTGGTTCCTGTTTGCAGTGATTCATGAATCTTTGTCTTGTTGAAAATATGTTGCTCAATTAAATTGTTTGGGCTGCTAATTCAGTCATTGCCACCATATGTACATTAGAATGTTTGTTGAAAATGTATTAACTTCTTCAACAAATCTGAACCAACCATCTTCGACGCGTGTTTACCAAGAAGTGGGCAGATAGCTGAACCATTCCTGGACTGATGGCCTTCCCATTTTTATCAATTTCTATTGTAATTTTAGCTCGACGACAGCAGGGATTGTCAATATTATGTAATATACAGAATTTTTGTATTTTCTGTGATAGCACCGATACTTTTGTCAGCCAGTTTTCTTGTCACATTATTCGATAGATGTAAAAGACATTCCTGTTTTAGGTATATATATAGATATATCTATGTGTAGTTTTTCATATTTTATTATATTTTATCTTTACAGTACACATTTTATAGCTTTATTGTTTTAATTGAACTTTAATTATTTACTTTTGATTGTAATATATTAGGAATATCATATACATAATTTAATATTATACACATGTAAATATTAGTACACTGTTGTTATACATTGTACATTAATGATTTACTGTAAATAATGGTGGGAATTGCATTATTGAAAGATTGTAATTATGTGAATAATCACAACTCAGTAATATATATGCAATTTTGTCTTGCATTTAATCACAATGAAATTTTTATTACTAAGCTTCATCTTAGTGATATCTGTAGCTCCTCTTTGATACTTTGTAATCAGATATCGAATAATCATGTAAATATTTGTTACACTATTCCATAGTGGAATAAAATCATTCTGCAATTGTATTGCAAAATCACTGAATAAAAGTTTAACACACAGAATCAGTGCTCGCCATTTCTCTCTGCGAAGCTTTCTAACTTATGGAATTACCTGGGAAGGTAGAGACTTGGCTTTCACAGATGATTTCATAACTGTAGACACTGAGACTGAATGTGAATTTTTTTCTCGGGCATGCATTCGATTGGGAAAAGTGACATCAATAAACTTATGGCATCACTTTTCCCAACACAAATGTTCTAGAAAAAGAAAATCACATTCAGTCTCCGGGTCTACAATTATGAAATCATCCGTAAAGCCAAGTCAAAGCCACATTACAAATTAAGAATGAAGTAGTCTTGATTAGCAATGTGTTTGTCTTCACACAGAAACCCTAGTGGCAGTCCTTGAACTTGAGTGTCAGAAAAATACAGACTGAAACTGTTGTGGAAGAAGTGATTCAATAAATATATAAAATACATTGGAAATACGCTGTATAGGAGAGCATCAATTAGGCCTACCTATTTATATACTGTCACTAGGTATACACAATTTATGGAACAAAATTGACAAATAGATCACAGTTAACACAAACTAGTCGTCCTGAGTTCTGAAGAGTCTCGTGTTCACAGGAATAACCTCAGGGTCAACACCAAAGTTCCGCGTTTGCCAAGTGTTAAGATAAACGCCAAATTCATCTTCCGTGTAAGGCTTCTTTTTCTTCTTGGTTTTCTTGGCTCTCTCCAAGGACACCGCCTCAGGCAGCTGGAACTTCTGAATGTCTTTGTGAATAGAAGGGGTAAAAGGAATACGAGGCGTTCCAGTTTGTATGATTTGCGGGAGGTTGAAAATATGAACGTCACTCTGTTCGAATTGTCTCTTGCGGTCTCGTCTGCTGCGGATCTTTTTAATGGCTTCCTCTACTTCGTAAGAATAGCGAAACTCCTTACTGACCCACCTGGTAATCCCAAGGTCATCGTCATAAGCGTCGTCTTTGTCCTCAATTGTTGTAGCCTCTGACTTCAAGTCAAGGAGGTGTCTCACGTCCACTGAATCTACGCTGGATGCTCTCCGTGGGATGACCGGGCGTTGTTTTACATCTGGAGAGGGAGTCCGCTTTTCATCCTGCTCGTTCGGAGATTCCATCGGAGACTGATTTGCCTTTGGCTGTCTCTTCATAGGAGACAGCACGGGTCCCTTGGTGAGGAGTCTGTGAGGCGACTTTTTCGGAGATCTCTTGGGCGAAAGAGGATTCTTGTCCAGGGCTGAATCCACACTGCCCCTCACCATCGATTTGATGGCCGCTCTCTGATTATCCACATCCTTATCCTCTCCCGCCATGGTTACTCTCTCACTTTTATGAGTTTAATTAAAACTGGCCAGATTCACAGAGTCATGCGATCCAAACATGCTTATCGCGCCTTCTGATCACACTCGGTTAAGGTCGGTGAGTGCCTATCCAATCTTTGGCAACTGCTACCAAGAAAGTGTATCCAATCTTGTTAATGGAATAATTGATGCGGACTGAAAGCATTGTGCAACTCCCATGGGATGGAAATCATTTTGAGCTTATAGAAAAATCCTTCAGATTCAAATGGAGTGTCTATCATTGCCAAATGGGTTTTTTCAAGTGAAGATAATTCAATTTCACATGATACTCCTATTTCACTCCGACTGCCAAGTTGTCTTTCTCGAGATTGGAGAAAAAGCAATTCAGTAAAAAGTGAGGCTCTGACATAAGCCAGAATGTCCATTCAATCAGACTAATTAGGTAAATTGGTGATCTTGTACCAGTGTACCTGTTGGTTACACTGATATAACTTTATCCTGTCTGTTGTGGTATACAGTTTCAATAACCAAGGATTTCACTGCATGTGGTCTAAAATGTAACTGGTCAGTGTTTGTTCGAACTGAGATCTATACTCACACGCAGATTAATCACTAATCAATACAGATTATTTCGATAGTGTAAATCTCAGGTGCCTGACACTGCTTTAATAGTATGGTTCACTGCCCACCAGATCTCAACTAAATGCCTCTGCCCACATGTTATATCAAACTATTTTAATTAAATTGGATCAAGATTCTTAAACATAATTTATTCGATAAACTATAAGTATTGTAAAGCTCACCAGACTTATCTTCAAATATACACACCATGATTCCTGAAATAGCACATATTTACAGGTGTTCCAGGATGTTATGGTTCCTTGAATATTGTGCAACACGAAAATATATATCTATTGCTTAAATAGCAATCAAAGGACAGAACTTCAGCATGAAGATAGCAATATTATTGGTATAATATAATATGTCTTGATTTACCAAAATATTCCTTCACCACTTCACCTTTTTCTAACTATGCTGTCTCTGTCCGGACAATGGCGGAGAAGCAAGGATTACATTTACCCAAGTTGAATAGGATTACAAATTTGGTGGAGAAGAACTCGAAACAAAGGATACCAAATGGTCAAAATCGTGGCGACACTGGTTTCAAGGGACAGCCATATCAAAGACTTGTTAAAGTTACCCGGTTTGTTCCACTAGAACCCGTGACAAAAGTAGAACGTTCTGTTACACACAATGGAAAACCAAATCTCAGAACAAACCTTCCATTTAGTGACGTCAGAGCACCACAGAGGTCGCTGCTTCCACCGATAAAACATGGCGGACACCTTGTGAGAAAAACTATTTATTATACACAACGCCCAATTTCAATGTCAACAAATCCCTTGACCCCAACATTGTTGTCTTACAAGAATGACTTAGCTTACCAGATGTATTTACTCAAAAGGAAGCGAAGGATTATTGATCAAGATTTACGAGATCACCGAAATAGCATCAAGTCTCTGGAAGACCAGTGGAAATCTTGAAGGTTCGAACAAAAAAAAAGTTACCTGGATTGCAAATATTTCAAACCGATTTGTGAATGTTGAAATTGCAAAATTACGTTTCAGTGACACCAGAAATTATTGTATTTCCTGAGTCCTGAGCTGCACTCCTTTATTCATTGTAATGAGTGAATCAGGAATGTCCGAATATTGAAATTTCAGCAGACAGTCATAATTACCATGGTTTTTCTCAGATAACGATTTTTTTTCCTATGTGATAACTTTTGGAATTTTCCAAATTGTTTATTTCACATTTGAATCTTTTAGTTCCATGCACACAGGAAGAATGGCTATAAAGTACAAAACAAAAAAAAAGGAAAGAAAAAAAGGAACTTGTATTCTTGTATTTGTTTCATAAAATATATTTAACTTTTTTGTCACATTGTACATAGATAAATGTCTGTTGCAAAAAAATGATTTACTTGAGCTTGCCTTAAGCTCCACCTTCTGGAAAAATTTTCAAACAAAATACAGATTTGAGTAGCAAGACATCATTCTGTGGGATTTCTATGCTGGCCTGCAAATCAACAATTCACTAATGATGCAAGTCTCTGATTGGCCACTTTTTTAAAAGGCCGATATCAAGCAAGGCAGGAAATGGAGGCCTCAAGAGAACATTCCACCTTCTTCTGATGTTCTTAAATGTGCATAATCAAGTTACTTCATATGCCTCCAATTCCTGCCTTGCTCTTAAATCTCAAAGATTCCACAATGTTATGGTGCACATCGGTGTGAATATTTTTTCCCCAATGCAATGCAATGCACGTGGCTTGGTGGCTGAGTTGTTTGAAACTATCCTTGTAATTTGGTGGGGGGTTCAAACTGCATGGCAATACTTGATTGCTAAATTTAGATACTGACAGGGAGCCATCTGGTGATAGACATGCTGCAAATGGAACTCAGTTGGGCTTGAAACTCCTAAATGCATCTTTGTATGCGTGTTCAGTCATTAATTTAAAAATAGTTATTCTTTTACGGTTTTTCTGCAAGTGACTATGCACTAGATCTGTGGGCTAGAAAGTTTGTAGATGCAAGACATAAAAGATACAGATTTCTATTAAGAAAATAGTCAAATTACAAGCAGAGGAGCCTCTTCTGACAATACATCATGAGCATTTGGCACCTGTAAATACTTCATCCTTTGCTTTTTTGCAGTGAAAACTTTCTTACTAGCATCATGTCCAATTAATTCCTTTCTTCCTTTTGTCACTTCTGCATTCTCTACCCTATTTGAGTTTTGGACATTTTGAATGTCTTCTCTGGTGTGAGTCTCATCTGAGCATGTATCTACACTTTCTCCTTCCATAGCAGCATCTCCATTTTCTGCTTCATTGCCTTCGCTGCAATCATCTTTGTCTTGAGCAGGCTTAACCGATTTGGCCACAGTTTGAGACTTGTTATTGTCAATTTCAGGAAGTTTCACTCGCGCAATTTTCCTCTTTCTCAGAACTTTGATGAATTCCATCTCCTCTATGATCTTTGGCAGTTGTTCAATTTCCGCCTCCAGTTGAGTAATTTTTTCCGTCGGTTGGGGTCGGGCTGACCAAACCCCAGATTCACGGAACACTCGCTCAACTTTCTTCGAGTAAACAAATTCATAACTCTTCATCAGCCTTGGGTTGAATGCTGGTGACTTCCTCACAAAAAGTGGATGGATTCTGGTAGGCTTGTTGGCAGTCGCATAGCTTGTCCTCTGAAAAGTGTTCCGTTTTGTGTCAGGCCCATTTTTTCTACCCGGTGGAGGTTGTTTGGTGTTCCCTTTCACATTTTGAACAGTTTTGTTGACTCTCTGTCCTGATTGAGTCGGCTTGTTTGAAACCCCAGTTTTCCCAGATTGTTTCTGCACCATATCCACAAAACTGGCCGACTCTAACCTGCAAGTAACAAATAAAGCTTAATTTATTAACCGAGGAAAAATGTATCGTGTTGAACAAGTCATGAATTGTCACTTTACAATGTTGATTGTGGGATTGGCTTTCACACAGCATATATATTTATTAATACTCGGATGCATCATTATAAATCATATCAAGCAGGGGACCTGGAAGTTAAAATGGGACATACATACAAGGAGAGTTCTGAAAGTTCTGACCAATTTTTCTGACAGACCTTTCTTTTTAATTATCTGAAGGAAAATTTCCCAGAACAAATTTCAGGTATTTTACTCAAATTCTGAAAATGTCATACCTGTTGGAGGTATTTAAGTCACCTTTTGAAATGAAACCACAATGCAACAGTGCAACATATATATACCATGGGAACCTTGTGCAATGTTCCCCTTGTCTCCGACCATGGGCGCTATCTAAGGCTGCTCTGAGCTTTATTATTGTGGGTCACCCCAAATTGCATGTCTGCATGCAGTGTGTAACAATAAATACATAATGTATATATATATAATATATATGCAGTAAACTAATTATAATGCCAAGGAAGTTCTCTCTTTTATCAGATGTCAATCTCTTACAATGCCTTTAATATTCATATAATGTAATCTAAACATTTTGATTTGCAACAAATCATTTATTGTTTTGAAGCTCTATTTTCTCGTGAATTTTGTTCTAGTTAATTCAAAAACAGCCAAAACAATATTAGGGCAATTCCGAAAAGTCCGATTTGCAGATTTGGCACTTTAGAAGCTTATGTAGCCCTACTATTACACCTCAGCTATTTCATTGTTAAACAGGGATGAGGCCAGGTACATATTGTAATAGGGGTATCAGACAAACCATTAACCAAAGCTCCAAGTGCAACAGGAGCTGAGCTACGTCAAAATGTCATTGTGTCGGACATACATCATGTGAGTACGTCCGATAAGGAGACATTTTGTAGCTTTGGTTGATGGGTCATTCCATGCAAAATCAACCAATGGTCCCTGCATGACCACCTCCGATTTCTTTCAAACTTTCCACGTTTCAAATACATTATTAGGAAAGACCAAATCCAAAATTACAGGGCAATAGCTCAATTATTTTCAGAGTTATGACAAAAAGAAGTTTGAAAAATCGGAAAAATGCTGAAAAACGTCCATTTGTGAAATTGTTATTGCACTTCAAATTTGGACCTGAACTTTTGGATTTTTTTATACAATGCCAGTAACACCCTAAACTAATTAATAGAAGCAGTAAAGTGGTTTTCTACAAGAATGCCTGTCGAACAGAAATTTTCAAAGTTGATTGATTTATCACACTAAAATCCAATATTCATGATTTTTTTTGCCTGTCTTAAACAGATCAGAAAACCGTCATATTTTGCATGGTAGTTCTTTGCCATATAGTGCATGAGTAAAATAAGTATCATTGTCCAAAAACCACTGTTTATTAATATATTGTACTCTGAATTTTAGAATTTCACAAAATAACTCATTTTCAAGCCACAAAATGGCCATGTGGCGTAGGTGATATGGAAAAAACAAGTACCCAGCATGAAAGAACTTGGAAAGAGCTTTAAAATGATGTAAAGAAATGTGTGTGTATTTGAGTTCTTCATACTGAATATCCACATTCAAGTTGAGTCATTTTTGGATTGAACAAAAATTTTAAAAATAGACAGATGAGTATTTTATCACACATTACATATTGTATTTTGTTATATTAATCATTATAAATGAGTTTTCCTTGTTCTTGATGACAATTTTTGGAAATAAATGAACTAAAATTGTCAACAAATCAATATTCTCAAAAGGTTTCATTGGGCCTAAATTATAAAAGATAAATTCATTGTTTAGCAGAGGTCATATTGATGAAAGGCGTCTGACAACCGTATTCATCTCATGTAAATGAGACCTATCCATTGGCTACTGCAATTATATATTTAGCAGCAAGAACTACCACACGAGACGTTAAAACTGGGAAAAATACATATAATATATGATTTATTTATTTATTTTTTAATCATATTTTGAATGGATTACACTTCATCACAGAAGTTTTTCAGGTAGCTAAAAAAAGTTTGCTGTAAGTGCTACCACACCTAAACAACCTAATAGAAAAACCCAGAGCTGGCATTTTGTTAAGATGGTGGTTTGTATCTTAGTAATTTTATAGACATCTCATGGCATTGTGTGGATGTTTCCTGATGTCAAAAGGTACAGACATCAATGTTGGTTGCCTGTTGACCGTATAATTGTTGAAATCAGTGACTTATCATTAGCTGCCAGCAAAAAACACAATTTTAGCAAATTAAAAACAGTTTCATGTGTAATATGTTTGGTAGCTACCCCACTGAAGCCCTAGTTCACCTATATTACTTGAAATTGTTTTAAATTGGACATCTATTATAAATTCAATTTTAATCATGGTATGATGATTGAAGTATTGAGAAAAAGTTGCGAAAATTGTTGGCTTCATCCCAGATGACAAGTAGTTAAGAATTTCAGACAGTGTTATTTTACACAACAAATTCTTACTATTTATTTTATTACATGACTGGAAATGACATTTGTCTTGTTACATGACTACTACAACCCACTTACACAATTTTTTCTCCATTTGCAAAAAAAAATAAGCAAATTCTCAAAGTTGAAAAAAACTCAACTTGAGTGCTGATTTTCAGAATGAAGGACTCAAATACACACGTATTTCTATATATCATTTTAAAGGTCATTCCAAGTACTTTTATGCCATGTAGTTGTCTTTTCTGTATCACCTACGCCACATGGTCGTTTTTTTGCTTGAAAATGGGTTGTTTTGTGAAATTCATACATTAAATGCACTGTATATCAATAACCACAAATTTTGGAACATTAATACTTATTGTACTTATGCTCTATATAGCAAAGTAATACCATACAAAGTATTAACATTGTGGGATGTATTTAACGTGACCAAAAAAAATCATGTATATTGGATTTTGGCGTGATAAATCAGTAAACTTTGTAAATTTCTGTGGGACAAGCAACTGCTTGTAAAGCCATTTTTCTGCTTCTGTTTATTACCTTTGGGTGTCTTATACTTTGAAAAAAAATATTAAAAAGTTTAGGACGGTATTGAAAATTTGATAGCTATTTTAAAAATGGACGATTTTTGATATTTTTTTCAATTTTTCATGATTCATTTGATCATAACTCCAAAAATATTTGAGATATCGTCCTGCAATTTTGGATTTGCTCTTTCCTGATAATGTTCTTGAAGTGTGGAAAGTTTGAATGGAATCAGAGACGGTCATGCTGGAGATTTTCGGAAATTTGGTTGATTTGGTGTGGAATGACCCATATGACTTGTCTGATACCCCTACCTGGCCTCATTCCTGTTTAGCAATGGAATAGCTTAGGTTTAACGGTAGGGCTACACAAGCTGCTACAGTGCCAAATCTTTAAATTAGACTTTACGGAATTGCCCATCAACGAACAATATGAATTATGATGTTAAATCTAAACTGTACCTACGGAGTTAGAGTCCCTCTCCATTCAGGTATCCTGAAGTGTGTGTGTTAATCGCACTGCTGCGGCTGATTCCAGTTCACCTCCAAACTCCAGACCTTGCATGCGATAAAATCCTCTTTGATTGATTGACTACATCTCAGCAAATTAGAATCACAGTCGATATCGCTCTCAATTAATTTCGCTGATAAGGCGGAGGTTGCCGCTTTAAGTAATTAGATGAGATTAGCATGAAATCAGGATCTCAGGATTTTACCTTGCCACGGACTAGAAACAATGACTGCCCACGAGACATCAATTTACTTGTTTTGCACATTTATAACATCGTTCAATGGTCATATAGCGCATGTTAAAATCCAAGTGGTATTGTTTACTAGGCTAGCCTTTTATGTTATACAACAAAAAGATTACTGACAGACTGACCTCCTCCAGACTCTTCAAAGCATTAGGTGAACTTGTGTAATTCCACAGACTCCACGAGTCCCTCTAGTATTTTTGCCGATGACACGCAATGTCAGAAGGACATCTCAGAGTGGATGGTTTGGATTCTCCAAAAATGTTAACTGATTGACTATACAACTTTTCATAAACATTTGCTTTTTGTTTATGTCCAAAAACACCCTGTGTGATTTAAAATTATCAAAACTTGTTGTCGTGTCACTTTGTTTTTATTCTCCCGTTGTCGCTGTATTTATTATTTATTTGCAGAGGCACTGATAACTTAAAAAGTATAAACATTCGTATTGTTATCCAATATTATTGTTATTATACTATAACAATTAAAGATTCTCACAGTGTGAAAGAAAACTATTTTGTTTCAAGTTCACTCTCCATATCCTGCTCATTGGTAAGCTGCTTACGGTCATATACACAACCAGTTCCTGCAGACTGAAAATTCCACATTTATTTTTAGACGGGTAAAGTAAAAATATATTGCAGGTCAATGAAGGTAAACTAGTCTTTCAAGTCAGTCAAGTCAAGTCAAGTCACCAGCGGCTCTGGCTCCAGGCTCTGAAACAGGAAGAGTGAGACATTTCTTGGTGGGAAATCTAATTTTTCTGCAGGATGTGAAACAACAATTGGCAGGCCTACATTTTTGGAGGAATCTGCGAGGCCTTCACAGGCATTCGAAAAGATAAATATCAACTCAAGCTCCCATGAGGGTATTTAAATGGATGGGTGTAAGACAGTGTTATAAGATAGGATCAAAATTGAGAGTCGTTGGTTGACAGTCATTGGTTGACAGTCATTGGTTGACAGTCATTGGTTGACAGTCATTGGTTGACAGTCATTGACAGTCATTGATTGACAGTCCACTTCTTTTTTTCAAAGGTTGTATTTTGTGCTTAAATTTTTATAGCATGACACTTTATTTGAAGTTAGTTGACAGATTGCATGACATTTTTAGAAGGTTGCACATGTCATACATGTGACAAGCGATATGGCGATTTGTTTCAGAACAAGTGGATATATCTACAAAGTCTGTTTTCGGTTATTCTCGCAATGATGGGGATTATGAGGATCGAGCATTTTGGACCACCTGACAAACCGGTTCCTGTCAGAGTGTCTGTTTTGGTTTTAGGCGGCTCTTGGGAGTTTTCTGAAAATAATAATTTGTTACCAGCATTAACCTTGTGACACAAGCACCGTTATTCTAAAATGCCTTAACTTTGATTATCAAGTATGCGTTCATTTCGGTTAATTCTAAAATATCTTTTGACCATGCAGTCCACAAATATATGTGGTATATGCAAAGCTCAGAAATTTCATTAAGATATTTTACATAGCACTTCCATTATTCTTTAATGATACCTTTCTTGATTCAAAAGATGTGTTGTGTTTACACCAGGATACCCAAACTGCAGAATATTCCCAATGGGTACTTACTCCGTGGCTACTCATGGCCGAAGATGTTGCTGTTGGTGGGCCAGCAAATTTAAATATGAAAAATTCCCAGGTTGGGCTTGTCTTTGCACCAGTCTTTTTTGTAAAAAAAAAATCTTATATAGATAGTAATACAGTGAACACAATTTTCTGAAAAGTCTGGGTGGCCATTTTCGTTACTCCAGCTTGTTATGAATTTGTGTGAGTGAAAACTGATGGCACCAAGTTTTATTCTCGTATAATTAGCTTCTTTGGTGTCAATGTTGTAAGCATCAATCTCATCTTCTTCACTGCAAGCCCCTGTCGAATTTCTATTCCATCAGGTTGAGTCCCCTTCGGCATTTTGTACCTTGAAAAAAATGTTTGGCACAAGTTCAGTTGTCACACAATGTCTTGACATGCAGCACAATGTTGCTACAAAAATTGTTATGTATGTTGAGAGCTTTTTAAGGTATCAAATACTCTTTTTTGTGTCACAATGTCTTTTTATTAGTGTACAGTCTTTAGATAATAAATAGTTTGCATTGAAATGTACTTTAGTGAGTTTTAACAAATTTAAAAGGATCCAAATAGAATGTCTTGTGGCCTTGCTCAACTTAAAGAGCTATCTCCGCCAAAGATGCCGGTTAAATAATTAAAATTGAAGTATAATTCGAACTTGAGACTTTGTTTTAGTTATTGTCAACCTTCTTTCACAAATAGCTTTGACTATAATTTCACAAAAAACCTTTTCTTACCTGTACTACGATTTCTGGGTCAAATCCATAGTCACAATGTGTTTAGATGAACATGACCTGGTTCTATAACAATAGGTGCGACATTGTGTTAAGTGCATTCGGTGCATGTAAACTAAATTATGTCATGCTGAAATATTGTGCATATGTGAATTTGAATTTCACATGCATCAGTTAGCCAATTATAGGCAAATTTGAAATGTTTGGTTAAAAATGTACTTATGGATGTTGAACCCTTTTTTAAAAATAGTTGCCCATTAGAGTGAAATTTATGAGATTGTGTTTATGCCTGTTACGAAATGCTTAATGTTAATGGTAATCAATATTTCATATAAGAATGTAAGAACCAATAATCGGCAGTGCGATTATGTCAGCCACAAACTTTTCATTTGCCAAAATCTCTCTTTTGCAAGATGTCTGACATGAGATAAAGTATTAAACTATTAAAGAGTCTGAAAGTCATTATAACTTACCAGATATTCTGTAAACTATTTCCTATTTTTACCACCAATTAAGTGATACAAGAATTGAATAAGTAGTTATGGAGAAAGTATTTGTGAACATTTAATAAACAGTTAAAACATAAAGTAAATATAATTTAATCAACTGTTTGGATAACCCACTCTTTGTTTTGTTTAGACACAGCTTTTAGGAACATTTGCTGAACTTGAAATATACCCTTTTTCTTGTAAGAGAACTAAAAATGAAAATTTTTTAAGGAGTATGGCAACGAGCAATTTAAATGGCAGTATCGTTATTTACAAGTTCTGAGATCCAACCTGAGACTCCCCAAACAGGATCATTTCATATCCAAGCCAGAGCCAAAAATACTTGGAATCATTTCTCGGATTATATATATTTCCTGCATAAAACTTCTCATCAGATATCCATGCAATGATAAAACAAGTCCTCTCAATTAAGGACGATATAATTATTCCTCAAGGAATTCCAAGTCACTGTTTCCTAAATGGCAAT
This sequence comes from Platynereis dumerilii, assembly GCA_026936325.1. NCBI lineage: Eukaryota > Metazoa > Annelida > Polychaeta > Phyllodocida > Nereididae > Platynereis > Platynereis dumerilii. The sequence goes on along the minus strand of JAPTHN010000053.1, from coordinate 1,225,052 downwards.
CAGGGGAGCAATATAGACAAAATACATATAAAATAGCCCAGTCGATTTTTAACCCATAATACACAATATCTATAATTCAATGCAGATCGGTTTCAGTGATTAATATTTCATATGAAAATGCACAGACCAACCAGCAGTCGTAAGTGCTAAATTGCGTGAAATATAATGCATGTTCATTTTACCCACATCTCCTTGCCGGCATCTTATCAGAAACGAGTTAAGTATTGGCAAATTATCGCAGAAGTCTCAGAGTATAATCATGTTTGCAATTTCCCTTCTGATAATAGTTGCCATCAATTTGCAATTCGTGGAAGTAAAAGGTAAGTTTTTTTCTGCTTATTTTTTATTGTCATGGCCAAAAAAAGACACCTCTTCTATGTGAATAATTATTAAAATAGATCAGTTTTTGTAACAAATGGCAAACATAGGCTGCATAGCAGCAAACCTTCATCGAAAGACGTCTTTAAAAGACAATTACATGTACACCATAAAAGTGATATGTGTACCAAATCGCATGTAAGAATAATGCAGTTGTTGCCGAGCCATGGGCTGAAATTATCTATCTGCCCGCTGCCCTGACATCTTCCTGCCTGCCTACTGGTGTATGTAAAACCAGGAAAGGCCTAACTAGACTAAATTCCACATATATTAAGATGCAGTTTTATGCATGCAAGATATAGGTTGTGAGTTGTGGGTCGGAAACCCAAAAGTAGATTTATTTTATATTTTTCAAAATATTTGTAAATATATATTTTTTTAAATCACTTTCATCCAGGTAAATGCAAGACTGGCCTAGTTTTGGCCTGAAAAGAAAAAATAATGGTTTGTAATAATTATTTTTCCCTCAATATTTTAAAAAGTATAGAACATGGATGAATCATACCATCAAAAGATGCACTCTACATCATATAGGTGATATGTACATCAAATTTCATCTATGTACATGCAATAGCGGCCAAGTGTTTGCCCAGAAATGAAAAAGGAAAATTTTCTCAATATTTCAAAAACTATAGAATACTCATCAATCATACCATCAAAAGACGCAATCGCACGATATAGGCTATATGTGTACCAAATTTCGTCAACTCATATTTAATAGTGACCGAGTCTTCATCCGGAAACGAAAAAAATGTATATATTTTTTTTCAATACTTGGACAAATATTCAATATTCATCAATCAGATCATACAAGCGATATTTGGACTTTAATCAACGTACATGCAATGGGGGCTGAGTTCTAGCCTGAAAACTATATATCCACCCCCGCCCAGACGCCCCACCGCCCGCCTGGCGGACGGACATTTTACGGAAGTGATTACAATATACCTTCTTTGAACTTTATTCGCTGAAGGGATAAATGGTGATTACTCGATTCAACGTTGATATGGGTAATATAAATTTATTAATATACAAACATATTGGAGAAGTGATGAGCACTGTTCTCGTAAAAATGTCAACATTACTCAAATTAGAAGTATAGGTAGTCCAGTTGAATTACATGTTCTTTTTGATATCAATGGATGTGTGCGGCTGTAGGGGAGACCGGGGTAAATTGTGCCATTTTTTTCGTCAGGCTGATTTTCCGAAAAACCAAAGTTTGATCATGCAATCTGAAAATCAGACATCAAAATATGATAAGTTGGCCAGAATCAACCAAAGTTTCAGGGCAGTACGACCATTGGGAAGGTCATGGCAGGCATTTGAAAAAAGTAGGTCAAGTGGCACAACTTGCCCCGGTGCCGGGGTAAGTTTTGCCGCTTGACGGGGTAAGTTGTGCCGCCTAATTTGTTCCAAAAAAAGCTTGTATTTCACCCGTTTCTTGAGACAGATCATTTGTATCATGTTTTTAACGTATGACTGACATGTTACATGAAACTAATCAAACATTTATGAGCCATTTTATACACAAATAAAAAATGCTGAAAAAAACGGAACTATTTATTGTTTAGAGGGTGTTATAACTCTTTTAACACATGTTCCTTTCAGTGTAACATTTTTAGGCCTTGCGTAAAATTAAAACAAAAAAAGATGAATAAAATATTAATTCCTATGTCATACCATTGGCACAACTCACCCCAATCAAAACGGCACAACTTACCCCAAATTGATTTTCTGGATGAAACTGGTTGTCAAAAATAAACAAACAAAGCAAAATGAAATCTAACAACAGAAATGTCTAGATATACCTCTTATCTCAATCCTACCAGAGGGACATCATCTTATTACAAATACCAAATGACTGAGAAACCAGTATCTCAGTCCTCGGCACTTTAAGTTTTCAGCAACAAAATTGAATTTATTAGTTTAGCTTTTCATATCATTATATTTGGTTGTTTTTTTTCTTTGTGCCTCATGATTTTGGCCAAGTGGGTTTATATGGGTGGCATTGCCTTTTTTGCCCAGTTCTTCATTTAACCCCAACAGTGGGCGGCACAACTTACCCCGCGGCACAACTTACCCCGGTCTCCCCTATGTAACACACCCTGGATGTGTTCATATCTTTTTCTTTTTTTACCTTCAGCGAACAAAGTTTGAAGAAGGTATTGTATTCACATGAGTAAAATGTTGTCCATCAGCCGGGCTGGGGGTCGGGCATCCTGGCGTCCGGGCGTCCGGGCGGTCAGGCTAGACCTCTCCAGAATTAGACTTTATGCATTTCAATGCCTGTTTGTAACTTTTCCCATGCTTTCGGACATAGGGAAGCCAAACATGTCAACCATTTTGATCTGAGATGATGGGAAGCATTGCCGCATGGGCCCTGAAGTTTTATCATAGTTCATGCTCGAAATTTGTCAAAATCGCCCCCAGGGGTGAAAACAGTGATTTTCAGTTTGCCATAGGGTGATCGCCCTTATGATGGCTTCCTGGTTCAAGGCTTTTTAACCCCTCGTTTCTGTATCATCCTTTCCATATTATCCTTTTCATCCCATCCTTTCCATTCCATCCCATCCTCCCATTCCATCCTTTACATCTCATCCCCTCCACTTCATTGCCTCTTTCTCAAACTCTCAATGCATATATTTGGATACAGTAAACATTGTACATAAACATGTTTCTGTTATTTTTTCTGTAACTTTATGTATATATGTTTATGCTTTAAAAATGCCCTATTGGTTCTTAAGTTTTTTTTTTCTTTTTATTATTTATTTATTTTCTTACTTACCTCTTTCTACTTTTCTAATTAATTTATTATTTTTTTCTTATTCATCTTTTTTTCTTTTTCTTTTTTTACCTATACTTTGAAACATCTGTTGAAATAATATTACTTCGTAACGCTGTTGTATATATGTAAAATGCTTTCACTGGTCTACACCCTGTTTTAACTTAAACATGTTAAACAGAATTGATGTTTCATGTTTAGTTGAAGGACATTCACATTATACAGCATTGTCAGGAAGACTACAGTTGTGAAATAAATATGTTATAACAACATTCTACATTTGATGACTCACATTTATGCAATCTTACGCCTTTTTCCACGCCTAATAGCTTGACATTGCTAAGATCACATAAGGTATTGACTGGAAACCTAAAATTTAATTATGTATTAATATTGACAATTTTTCCATGGCTAATAGCTTGACATACATAAGGTATTGACTGGCAATCTAAAATTTAATTATGCATATTATTGATCACCAAGGAACAGAAGACAAACAAGCAGGATCTAAGTGGAATGGCAACAGTGCCTTTAATGGCTAAACTTGACACACAAATCATACACACGCACAATGAGACGGAGAACACACAGACAGACAGATAAACATAGATGTTTGGTGAGCTGCTCTGGACCGGATCAATAAAATTCTTTATGATAATATGTGAAGTTACAAAACAAATTACATAGAAGCTACAGGTTACGAAATGAAATTGCAATAGATGCAATAGAGGCTACAAGTCTAATGCGTCCTAGTGACGACCAGTCAGACTAGGTGATAGCGGAACCGAAGTATGAGTCACATGAATATAACAAATCCAAGTACATGAAAGTTACACATTTTTAAATATATAAAACTATGGTTACAATTTAAGACCAGACATGATACACCGTAAACCGGGGCTTAAGGCCCAAATAAATTTCATGGAACCCAGTTTTATGAAATGGCATAGGCTATAAGACGTAAAAATTTGAGTTTTACAAAAAGAGGGGAAAATTGCCAAAGGGCTGGGTGGGCGGCGAAATTTTGAAGTGCGACCCAGAGGCCACTGACTGATGGTATTTATATGAAATAGAAATTTATCACAGCTTGACCGACAACCGCCAACCACGCATCCAACACAGAAGTGAGCGAGGACAACAAGAGATAATCAGCAAACAACAAGGAAAAAGCAAACAACACCAAGAGAGAGAGGAAAATGAACTCAAAGCACTGAGAGTAAGTGCAGTACACTAGCATAAAGACGGCGCAGCCAGCCTACCCAGCATAACCCCAAACGAGGGACCTTCTTGCTGTTCCTGTTCAACATCTTTTAATGCTCTAACCACTAAATTTCTAATATTGAGTTTTAAAACTGTGTTGCTGTCTACCACATGTAGCATTACCAGTCCATATGTAATGAACTGAGTTTAAATAATCCTTGTATCGTGCATCTTGCAACATAGAACAGAAGAATAAGAACTATTCTTAAATAAAAGATCAGAATACACAATACCATTACACATGAAGAAGTGCAAGGTTGTTCCAACCTGTTCATTGAATCCACATACATGATAAACGAGCTAAAAAAACGACTGAATTTTGAGATTTACAGACCACGCATGTCTCTTTTTTAATAAGCCAGATGTCTGCTAGACAGAATTTCCAGCTTTTTACAGACAGTCTGGATGCCATCAATTTTACATACCCTGTACATAGACGTCTGAGAAATATATTTCTGACTTAAAACAGACGTCGGTCAGATAAAATTTCCAGCTCTTTCCAGACTGTCTGTATGTATATCAATTTTTCATTCTTACAGACACAATTCTAATAATTTTACTCATCACAAATAACATCAACAGATATCTGCATTTTGCCAAAAACAACTAATTACAGGCCAATGAATGCAAAGTGATCCAGACGTCTGTATGTATATCAATTTTTCATTCTTACAGACACAATTCGAATAATTTTACTCATCATAAATAACATCAACAGATATCTGCATTTTGCCAAAACCAACTAATTACAGGCCAATGAATACAAAGTGATCCAGATGTCTGTATGTATATCAATTTTTCATTCTTACAGACACAATTCGAATAATTTTACTCATCATAAATAACATCAACAGATATCTGCATTTTGCCAAAACCAACTAATTACAGGCCAATGAATACAAAGTGATCCAGACGTCTGTATTCTATCAATCTTTCATTCTTACAGACACAATTCTAATAATTTTAAGCATCATAAATAGCAACAACAGATATCTGCATTTTGCCAAAACCAACTAATTACAGGCCAATGAATACAAAGTGATCCAGACGTCTGTATTCTATCAATCTTTCATTCTTACAGACACAATTCTAATAATTTTAAGCATCATAACTAGCAACAACAGATATCTGCATTTTGCCAAAACCAACTAATTACAGGCCAATGAATACAAAGTGATCCAGACGTCTGTATTCTATCAATCTTTCATTCTTACAGACACAATTCTAATAATTTTAAGCATCATAAATAGCAACAACAGATATCTGCATCTTGCCAAAACCAACTAATTACAGGCCAATGAATACCAAGTGATCCAGACGTCTGTATTCTATCAATCTTTCATTCTTACAGACACATTTCTAATAATTTTAAGCATCATAAATAGCAACAACAGATATCTGCATTTCGCCAAAACCAACTAATTACAGACCAATGAATACAAAGTGATCAAGACGTCTGTATTCTATCAATCTTTCATTCTTACAGACACAATTCTAATAATTTTAAGCATCATAAATAGCAACAACAGATATCTGCATTTCGCCAAAACCAACTAATTACAGACCAATGAATTCAAGGTGATCCAGACGTCTTTATCCCCTGTATTTCTGATGATCCAGACGGTATTTAAAACGACATGAGAAGTCCATTTGATTGCCCGTACAGATGTCTTGAATTTCTTAAATCATTATCTGCGCCGACTGTCTGTTATATCCTTTAAAAGTGTAAAAGGCGTTTGCCGGTAGTGTACAAAACTGTTCAATACAGCTGTTCGATTCACTATGAAAAAAAAAGGCAAAAAAAAAACATCATGCAGACGTCTCAACACAGGTAAAATATGAGCCTACAGACATCTAGAAAACAGGCGAAGTATGTACTGCTTATAGATGTCTAAAAATAGCCTGTGTCTCTTCCACTTCTTGTCTGTAACTGGTTCGAATAGTCACAGTAGAGACGCCTGTAAAATGGTTAAAATTAAAGCCTACAAACGTCTACAAAAAGGCAGAAAACACATTCTACAGACGTCTGAAAGCAGGCTCATAAATGGCCTGCGGACGTCTGCATGGTCTGTAAATCTCAAAAATGGCACCGTTTTTTATATGAGTACAAAGGCGTTTGAATCATTTTTGGTAAACTTCTCAGTTCTGTTACAATAAATTTTTATTTTTTCTAAACTTATATGTATGTTTTTCCCGCGAATTTTAAATGTTCTGCTGCAGCGACAGCCAAGTGCATGCTGGCCATGGGGATAGTTTGCAAATTCATTAAAAAGCTTACAACTATAAAAGAAGACAAGGGACGGAAGGAAGGAAGGAAGAAAGGAAGGGAGATATACACTCACCAGCAAAAGAAACGCATCACTTGATTTTGGATTTTTGGAAAGTTTTTTGGACAAAACAAATTATGTGGTATTGATCCTTAAATCAACTAGTGTCTTTGTGGCAAAAATCATTCAGCTGTTACCATTTCCCGTCTGCCTTTTGACTTGTTTATCACATTTCAGTTTTTGCAATAAAATATGACCTTACCAACAAGTTACACCAAAAATAAAGGTTCCATTTTAAATAATGGCCAAACAGATGATAAAAGCCAAAAAATTAGTGCAGCAACAATATTTTTGAATTTTACAGGACAATTTAAAAATTGGAGTTTTGCACATTTCAAAATGTAGCAGAAAAATCTAAAGCTATGGTTCGGGCCTCAGAATTGAGCTTTTTTAATGAAATTTTCAGACAATTCACTATGCTGTCTGAAAATTGCCACAATTTGTTTCAGAGCAAAATTCTTAAGAATATTCTGCAACTTGAAACAAATAACAAAAAGGAGTTTTGGGGATATGTTGGTAATATTGGTATTGCAAGTGAGAGACGTCCCAATATACCATGGGAAGTGGACTTCTTTAATCTCCTAAATGGCGAACAGAGGTCTGACCCAGCTGAGGCAAGTGAGCTTCATGCATTAGGCCAAGGTGAAAGACTCCATACTACCATGCTGACTAGGCCACTTGAATTGAGAGAGGTTCAACAAGCTGTCAATGAAGAATGGTAAATCTGCAGGCTTTGATGGTATTCCCATCGAGGTCCTACGCAACCCAACTGCCATTGAGTTCCTGCATCAGTTATTCTCCTTGTGTTTTGAAAAAGGACAAGTACCAGACATGTGGAATAAGAATATTATTTGTCCAATTCCAAAGGACAGTAATAAAGACCAGAGATGCCCACTGAATTACAGAGGGATTTCACTGGCCTCTGTTGTTAACAAACTTTACTGCTCAATTCTGAATAACCGTCTTGTCTCTTGGGTAGAAGGAAACAGTTTACTGGAAGACAACCAAAATGGATTCCGCAAAATCGTAGCTGCCAAGATCAGCTATCATCACTGACTTCTATAATTGACAATAGGAGAACACAACGTAAGTCAACATTCGTAGCCTTTGTGGATTTTAGTAAGGCGTACAATCCGATAAATAGGCAAAAGCTCTGGACTCTCTTAAATAACGTATGCTTACCAACCAAGTTTCAAGATGCTCTTCGTTCTCTGTACAATAATGTTGAGTGCAGTGTCCGCCTTAATGGTCAGCTAACAGACTGGTTCCCTGTTAATGTAGTAGTGAAGCAAGGCTGTACCATGTCTCCTTTATTGTTTAACATGTATCTGAATAACTTTGTTGTGCAAGTAAAGTCAAGTGGACTTAGTGTTGATGTCTACAGTGAAAATGTCCCAATCTTGTTGTACGCAGATGATGTAGCGCTTGTTGGAGAATCTGAGGAGGAATGCATGTCAGGAGATGATCAACTTGATGTTTTCACGGTGCTCAACATAGGATATGATGGTGAACATCGAAAAAACTAAAGTTGTCCTGACTCAACTTTAAGAGAGGTCCCGCCACGCAGCGTAGGGATTATGTCTTCATGTATGGTGATCACCAAATTGAAACCTGTGAGAAGTACCTTGGATTGGTACTAACAGAACACCTGGACTATACTGTCACTGCCAAGAATGTTGTACAAGCTGCCCACAGAGCCCTTGGATCCCTCATTGCAAAGGCACAGGCACACGGTGGGTTCCCATACAAAAATATTCTCAAAATTGTACAATGCAGTTGTTCAGCCTATCTTGGACTATGGCTCACAAGTATGGGGACACAAATGTCATCAAAATGTGGAAGCAGTACAAAATTGTGCTTTGAGATTCTTCCTCGGAGTGGGAAAACGTACCCCATTGCTGCAATGCAAAGAGATATGGGCTGGAGTTCCCACATGAATGACCATCGTGTGAACCAGCAAGTTTTCCAATGGTGTATGAAGTCTGCATCTGAATGAGTGAAGAATACAGTGTCCCAAATACAGCATTTTTCTATAGAATCGGCCTCCATCAACTGACAAGTGGGAGAATACTCCACTGTTTGAGACTGTAAAGGGATCAGTTGAACAGCATCTGACAAATCACTTTGTATCAATTTGGGACGAGAAGATCCAGAGGGAAGGTGCAGTCAATGGCAAGGGACAAAACAAATTGAGAACGTACAGACTGTTCAAGCATGTATATGGAGTGGAAGAATATGTCAACATAATGTCCAAGCGTCAAAGAAGAGCTATAGCAAAATTTCGTTTTGGGACTGCACCACTGAGAATAGAGACTGGTCGCTACACAGGGGAACCTGAAGAAAATAGGCTTTGTCGCTTTTGTAGTTTGAATGACATTGAAAATGAGTTGCATGTGCTGGTAAACTGTCCTCAATATAATGAAATACGGACTACATTATTTGAAGTGCTGTTAATATCTGTGATAATTTTAATGATCTCCAAGACTGTGATAAGATGATTTTTTTGTTAGGTAGCCTACTCCAGAAATTGCCAGAAGTTCTGCCTATGCATGCCAATCAATTTTAGATAAAAGATCAAGACTTATGGTGCTACCTTAAATTAATTTTTAGTATGATATACCTGTATGCAAGTGTGATTGCCCTTTTATCCAAGTTTTTAAATGTTTTAACATGTTATTTAATTTGTTTTATATATTTTAGATGCTGTAAATGTGAATTCCTTATACCAATAGTCTCTCATAACTCTTTGCAAAGTGGTCTGCCAGTTTTTATCTGATTTATTGTACTGTATTTTACTCTTGTTAGCAGAGTGAGACTTTAATAAATATATCAATATCAATATCAATAATATATATATATATATATATAAATTATACACTTTTTGGTTTCTGACCCACCCCTCACAACCTATTCCTTGTACATGTATGAAACTGCACCATAATATGAGTAAATTAGTCTAGTTGGGCCTTTCCATGGTTTTACATACCCCAGCAGGCAGGTGGACAGATGGCAGGGCAGTGGGCATATAGATAATTTCAGACGAAGGCTCGGCCGGCCACAATTGCATTATACCAATTTGGTACACATCACTTTTACGGCATTACTTTATCTTTTACAGATGTCTTTCACTGTGTTTAAGTAATGATGGTAATACAAGTCTGCTATTGTATTTCCTCACATGGTCTCACAATCAAGTAATTATCAAATTCTACAAGGGAAACGTTCATAAAACATCACATTTTATGAATTTGTTTCCTCGCTTAAATTATTGATTGTTTCCTGGAATTTGTGTTTTAAACCAACCAACTATATGCATTGTACGTGATATAACTCCTCCAATTCACATTTCATTCAAATCTTCCTCTTGTTCCTCATAGTTATGAAATACAAGAAAACACATTTGAGAAACCCTGCTGTGTTGTTTCAGGCCTGTCTGTCATTGCCTGCCATGGACAAGGTTGGGCAGTTAATGTGTCATGTCCGGTCTCCAAAGTAATACGAGTCAACTTCGCAAATTACGGAAGAAGAGTTCCTGATGCAGAGCTGTGTCCTTATGGCAGATTCCATAACAATGACACAAACTGCACCTCAGAGATGGCAGGTTACACAGAAGATGCAATCACTAAGTGCAATGGGAAAAACTCATGCAGGATTGATTTCCTTGGGCGGGATCCATGCCGAGGCACCGCAAAGTATCTGGAAGTGAACTATTACTGCATAAGTAAGTTTATCTATTTATTTACGCCCAAAACTAAAGCATTCTTCATCGGAGAATGGTACAGATGATTTCCTAATTCCACATTGAGTCTCATGACAAATAAAAGGGTGTAGTAAGTTTTTGGTCTGACAATCGTAATTTGCTGAGAAGCCCCAGCTTTAAGTAGTAACGAGCTTCAATTCCATAAAATAAAGCAAGTGAGGTTTGATGGAAAGTACAGTAAAAATTTCTAAAAGTGGCTTGTCATTTAAAATTTAGCCTCAGCTATCTATCCATAGCCATTTTAAGCTAAACGTAGCTACACGTATCCATACCTATCCATAGCTATCCACAATTACTATTGTTTAAACAAGGGGTAAAGGGATTACAGTGTATACAAAAGAATAGAAATGGATAGCTAAGGATAGATATGGATAGAACAAGCAATAAATAGCTATAGACAGGTAAGCTGAGCCACATTTAGAAATTTGTACTGTAAGATGTCTGAACACTGGTTAGACACTCTGAAGCCCTACCATGCCAACCTGGCACCATGACTATTATTTGACTGCAAGTAACTTGCAAAGCAAAATTGTGGTAGCATAATGTAATATTTTCAGGTCGAAAACCTAAAGAACTGAATTTTGGCTGCTCTGAAGGAAAGGCCCTGCGGCCCCTGCCAAGTAGAGTGCTCCAGCTAATCACAACATGCAGCCAACTCGCCTGCAGCGTCCTGTGTTCAACTGATGACAGATGCAATGGATTCAACTTCAAGATCGTCAACTGTGTTTGTGAAACTCATGGCCTAATAATTGAAACTTCAATCAAGGCAGACACAACTAGCAAATTTTGTCAACTGGCTTAGGTCTAACTAAGCAAAAAATTAAAGGAATGTACAATGCACTGTCACAGGACAATTCCATTGCCATTTTTGCAATATTCAATAAATTTTCAGCCGTATCATAAAGATAATGATGTTTTTTTCACTCAACACATATACCTTTCTCAGTGTTTAAGGTGACACAAATGATGACACCAATGATAGAACATCCTTTTCTGACTCGAGGCTTCGTTTTTTAACAAACTCTTTAATTTTGTGTTTAATGTTACTGGTGTGGCTAAATTAAAACTCAGTCATATTTAATGAATGTCTTGATTGCTTTACCACAAGGCACGGATGTGGAGTAAAATTGCATCATAGTCTCCACATGAGATGTTTGTCGAACTTTGTTGTTGGGTCTTCAAATTGCATAATACCAAGCATCCTTAAACAGTGGTGCAGACTTGGTCAGAATATCGATGGGGATAACGTGCTCCGTACTAAAGGGTATGGGGAACCTGCTTTTATTGCATTCATGCCGTTTTGGATACTTATCAAAAATGTAACAACATATTTTCATTGCATTCTGATTTTCAAAATTTTTCAAAGAAAAAAAACAAAATATTTTATTATAGTCTCACCCTCTTACATAAATCTATTGATAAAAACAATACATAGAGGCCATTCTTCAAGAATTATGAGAGACTCTAAAAATTGCAAAAAAGTTAAGATCAATTATCACAGTTTATAATATATAATAAAATTGATATCACAGACTGAAAAAACTGGATTAAAAACTGGTTAAAAACCTAAACACCTGTTCAAAGGAATTGCAATGTTTTTTTTATGTACACTCTTGCTCATAAATATGGAATATACTGAAATAACCACGATATTTGTTTTATTTTTTAGACTTGTTTTTGGTTAATCCACATTTATTAAAATTAACTTTAACATGCTGAGAAGAGGCTCAACTAGCCCGATATGAATGGCTGGATCGGATTTTGTCTATTTTGATGTTTTCGTGAACAATTGTGATAAACCAACTTTGTTCATTGTGATAAACTCTCAATTGCGAGCAGCCAAAACAATTTCTAGTTGAAATTATAGTACATTTTGGTAGAGCACACATTGGGTGTAAGATTCAATAGCAAAAACATTCCTGGTTATCATGCAGTCTTGGAATTTGAAAATGTAAAAAACTGTTCCATTGGACCAAGCATAAATATGACCCATTTTGTCTGTGCTCTGATTATTTGTCTCGGAGGTTTCACATGCTAATGACCATTGAATTGACTCATTTAAAGGTTAATCTTTCCTTTGATGCCAGTAACTTTCACAAATCAACAATTTTGGATGGATTTCTAACCCTACAGAAAATTCATATTTTGGCCTTTTTTGCATCTCTTTTTCAATTTCCTCCAGCCTCCCAAATTTTCAAAGATTTAAGTAAATATTCAAGTTAGGACTTCAAATAACTCGTCAGGAATCCACTTACGTTCTTAAAAGTGCGATTTTAACCATTGAATTAAAATGGGGTAGCTACAATTCAATGGTAGTTTTCGTGTTTTCCTATATTCCATATTTATGAGCAAGAGTGTATTTGAGCTTCATGAAATAATCTTATAATTAATGTGAGGAGTTTTGATATTATATGCTTTTTTCAACACACACTACCCGCAGATCCATAGGAGACTGAAAACTCTACAACTCAATAAGGATTCAGTTAAATAAAACACAGTGATGCATGCATAATGTATCACAGCATTTTTGTGTGTGCAGAATGAATGAGCCAATTAATGCAAGAATTAAAGGCTTTTAAGTCCTTGAAAAGCAGGAGGGGGGATATAGTGTTGATGAAAATGCGCTTAAAAGTGTTAGTCTTTTTTTTTTTGCACATTGAAATCTACGGCCAAACGACAGCATAAATGACCTCACCTGCCGGATCCGCTGAAAAGAGGCAACCGCATGATTTGCGATGCAAATAATGTCATAAACAATATTCAGCACAAAGGTTTTCAGCAAAAAAAAATTAACATAAAACATAATAATATCCAATTAGCTATTTAGAATGAATAATCAATTTTCCTGGAGGTCACATTTGCTGAGAACAGTTTTAGCAATTTACAAAAACATTTTTGACTCAGACACAGGTCAATCAGCACAGGTGCCACAGGATGAAGTTGGTGTTCTTCTACGTCATCTCTATATTTTCTACTCTGATGTGAGAGGTGAGTATCATTCAACAGCTGTTAACTGTTTTTTTTTTCAAAACTGATATATGTGATATTCTGAATGAAAATTGTTGAAATTGTATATTGCAGGTCATTCGGCCATTGCCTGTGAAGGACATGGCAATGGGGTCAATGTGTCGTGCCCAATTTCTCAGGTGATAAAGGTCAATTTCGCAAATTATGGGAGGCTAGTTTCAGATACAACATTGTGTCATCCCAGTCATGCGCATAACAATGGTGTAAACTGCAACCACAACATGAAGGCATACACAGAATATGCAGGGAATGCATGCAACAGGAAATAGTCTAGTCATTATGTGAAAAAACCAAGAACAAATTGCAACACAAATGGTTCGAGAGGCATTAAATTTTGGTCCCTAAATATGTTAAGAAAGACATACTAAAAGCCCTGGAAAATCCATGTGGTGGAACACCCCGAATTAGCCATAAATCCAAGATGGCCGACATAAAAATCATGTTTTTTGCATATAACTCAGAAACTATTAGATATAGACCCTATATGTGTATGAAACTTGAATATAAACTTGGGTATTACGGACATTTTGACACTATTCCCATGTCTCTATCTCTAATAGTTCTCAAGATATATCATATTTGAATATGTCTGATTTTGCATAAAAAGCTGGAAATCGACAAAAGTGTCATTTATGAGTCTTGATTCTGAATACTGGAAGTACGACTTTTACCTTACCTATTAAAGATACAAAAGGAATAACTTGTGTTTAATTTAAGACCCCAATCATGTCTCTACCTCTCTTCAATCCCCTATTGTGCCATATTTTGCATTTGGAAGTGTTCTCTCGAAATTCCATTTATTTTGCTAAAATTGGCATTTTATGTGAAGGAAAGTCCTCATTTTGGGTCTGAAATGTACGAAATATGGTGGGTATGGAATTAAGCCTTTTCTGAGTTACTGCATGTGCAATGCTGGACATTATTAAACTAAAATCACTAACGAATCACTCTGAGAATCTGAAATAGACAAATTTTTCCAAACCACACATTATCATTGATTTACGTCAAGAGCGTCAATCAGCGCCCAGGAACAAAAGTTTACCGGCAATTTATAAAGCAACTGTTTACTTCTCTGAGACGTATGGCATATCATTTTAAAGCTCTCCGAAAGATCTATCTATCCACGTGAGAATCACACATGTAACCGGTAATGTAGTTGAGGCGGGACCATTAAAGACTGAGGCATCAGCCTCCAAGACCGAGACCATCTAAGTGTAGCCTCAAGGCCGGCCTCGAGGACCTCCAACACTGGCCCAAAGACACCCGAGACCGAGGCAATACCAAGGATTTGGAACCGAGACTGAGCCAAGGCTGAGGCCATCAAAATATGGCTCCGAGGCTGGCCTTGAGACATTCAACTGAGTCTCTAACCGTTACGGAAGTGCGAAATTGCAAAATTGGCCTAATTTGATTACACAAGTGAAGGCCTGTTCATTGGCTAGCTTTTGGAGTGTGTCTGGCTTAACACTCAATTCTGTGTAAATTAAGAATATACGTAAGTCTATATAGCTGACAAAATTAGAAGTATAAAAATAATAATAAATTTTGTATTTAGATGTCTAAATTACACCTTTATGATTTACTTAGCTCATTTGGAAAGGCAATGTTATGAAATTTTGATAAAAATACAAAAACTGAACAAATGACAGATTTTGGACATTTTTTTTAAATTTTTGGTTCTCAAAAATGAATGGCAATGACTAAATCTATAAACTTAAACAATTATTAAATATATATATCAGAATGTGTTATATGATTGCCTTGCACACATTTGTCATATGACCATGTTCAAATTGAAGATACTTCCAGAAATAAAGGTAAAAATTCCAAAAAAATAACACAAATCTCTAATCACGTTTCAGTCAATTTTTGACATTGTTTAATAAATTTAGTGACATGTGGTGAGATATATTTACACAAAAATATTTATAAATACAATGAATTAGGACTTCATGGCAGAAAAGCTGCTGAAAACCAAAGGTCTGCTGCTGTGCAGCTTATTTTTTTCTGATTACAAAAACCTTTCCATTTGCATTCTTGAGCTATATTCGGAAACATTTCAACCACGAGCAGAAGTATGTGTCATTGATAGACATGGTATATCAGTGCTTGTTAATTGATTTAATCCATCCATATACTAGCATGTGACAAGTCCAAGAAATGCCCTGGACATGCGTGTTTTGATATATTTGTCACAGATTCTATCAAATTTGACAGTTGACTATGAAAAACATTTCATCAAAATTCACAGATATTGTTGGGTGTTGTTAGTTCTATTACTTGCAGATTCTTATATATTTTTATCTCAAGTCTTAACTAATACAAAGCACACATATTAACAAACAATGTATAACAGGTTGTGATCACTGCTATGGTTGATTTATAATTGGAATTTTTCATATGACTTTGGAATAGGCTCCCACTACTTTGTATTTCTTCAAAATATGCAAATACTACAAAAGAGAAAATACTTTGCATGCCAGAACATAATCAAAATAAGTGAGATGTACAAGGTCAACTGCATTGGCACCATATCTGCGTGTTATTTGCAAAACGGTTCTTCTTTTGCAAATCTACAAATTCGAATTTCATACGCTTGGATTGTCTATAGGGTATTATTGCTATTCATGCGCGTGATTTCAACACAGAAACTGGTGACGTGCCTCACTTTGTGCTTGAAACTCATAGGCCTAATGATGTGCCTCACTTTGTGCTTGAAACTCATAGGCCTAATATAGCCCAGTTTGAGACAAACAGCTTCTACCAAGCAGATAATTCTGCTCTGGATCTAATTACGGCATCATTGGCAAAAAATAGATGTCTAAAAGTCTTAAAACTACTGATGAAGCTGCTCCAACTAAATAATATTACTTTTATTGAAACCAAGTGGTTCTGTTAGTCTATGGATAGCCCTTTACTTCTGACTATCACCATATTTTATCACTATGATCACATAATGATTGATATGATTGTCGTTCAGTGTGGCGAGCGCCGGTGAGCAGATTTATCTGGAATGGGTGCTATACAAAATCATGCTATATATTAAACACTTTCATTTTGTTATGTGGTCCCTTCAATCCCTTGCCTTCTACACTTGTCTGTTTGTTAATAATTTATTTTTCAAGGACTGGACTAGGTGATCATTTAGCCCCAAAATTTCACTTTGTGAAGTGTGATTCTGTGTATGCCTTGATTTTTTCTGAAATATCAATTTTGAAAGCTGCATATATATGTAAATATAAATATTACTTCTAACTTTGAAAGGTATATTAACTTACATATACTGAATTTACACAGAATTCAGTGAATACGCAGGACACACTCCAAAAGCTTGCCCATGAACAGGCCTTCACTATGTCATGTAACTTTAGCCAATTTCGCAATTTCACACACTTCATTAGGGTTAGAGGCCCAGTTGAAAGTAGCCTGCCCGGTCTGGCTGTCTTGGGGCCATATTTTGATGGCCTTAGCCTTGGCTCAGTCTCATTGCCAAATCCTTGGCTTGCCTCAGTCTTGGTCTTGGAGGCTGATGCCTCAGTTTCTTAAGGTCCGGCCTTAATCACATCACTTGTTACAGGTTTGATTCTCACATGGATAGATAGATTTCTCTGAGAGCTTTAAAATGATATGCCATACGTCTCAGAGAAGTAAACAGTTGCTTTATAAATTGCCGGTAAACTTTTGATCCTGGGCACTGATTAACGCTTGTGACGTATATCGATGATAATGTGTGGTTTGGAAAAATTTGTCTATTTCAGATTCTCAGAGTGATTCTTTAGTGATTTTAGTTTAATAATGTCTAGCATTACACATGCAGTAACTCAGAATAGGCTTAATTCTATACCCACAATATTTCGTACATTTCAGACCCAATATGAGGACTTTACTTCACATAAAATGCCAATTTTAGCAAAATAAATGGAATTTCGAGGGAACACTTCCAAATGCAAAATATGGCACAATAGGGGATTGAAGAGAGGTAGAGACATGATTGGGGTCTTAAATTAAACACAAGTTACTCCTTTTGTATCTTTAATAGGTAAGGTAAAAGTCGTACTTCAAGTATTCAGAATCAAGACTCATAAATGACATTTTTGGCAATTTACAGCTTTTTTTGCAAAATCAGAGATATTCAAATATGCTATATCTTGAGAACTATTAGAGATAGAGAAATGGGAATAGTGTCAAAATGTCCGTAATACCCAAGTTTATATTCAAGTTTCATACACATATGGGGTCTATATCTAATAGTTTCTGAGTTATATGCAAAAAACATGATTTTTATGGTGGCCATCTTGGATTTATGGCTAATTTGGGGTGTTCCACCACATGGATTTTCCAGGACTTTTAGTATGTCTTTCTTGACATATTTAGGGAGCAAATGCCACTGGAACCATTCGTGTTGCAATTTGTTCCGGGTTAGACCCAATATTTTCATATAATGACTAGACTAAAAGAGGCCTGCACCGTTCGTCAACTGAACCTGAGTGATCCTTGTTTTGGAACGTCCAAGTACTTGGAAGTCAACTACAAATGCAGATGTAATTAGAAACTTATGGCAAAAAAATATTAAAATATGAGTTGTAATGAACCTGGTTTTTCTCTTAAAGTTGCCAATAACTTAGTCAAAAATTTTGATTTTCTGATTTTGACTGTTTGATGATATGACAGATGTTGCGATGCAGCTGTTTGCCTTTGAGGTATCCCAGCATCCCAATGGGGGTTGTTCTTTTTCCATTTGAGATAGCCTTGGCATTAGGTGAAATGTTTGCACTGAACAATCATTTGGCGTTTCTTCGCTATTGGTCTTAGGATTTAGTCTCAAGGCCATTACTTGCAGTGTTGCATATTTTAAAAAGGTTTTATGGAAATTGGTCTAACCGACACAATAAAGGTCATTTATAACCTTTATTTTATTGTTTCACTGACGTCTAAAGAGGTGGCATAGCAAGGAAAAATAGTAATTACCTTCTTGCAATAATTGTATCCATATTGAATAATATCCATTGCGCAATGATCTGTTTTGTAACTTACCAGAAGCTTTCGCCCATATCCGATGGGCTCCGTCAGCTGTCTGACCCGGCTACTACACTGAAAAAAAAAGGATTGTCTGATATCATTCAATTGATTGAAACAAACAATCAATTGAATGAAACAAACAAGTTCTTTAACTATTTGAAAAATTAAATTGTCTGGATTAGACAATCGCTTAATCGGACACATATTGGACATTAATTGTCTGTCATCAGACAATCCTTTTTTTAAGTGTAGCGGGTCAATAAAACAGTCCTTTAATGCAATGGATGTAATTCAAAATGAACTTCCAAAAATCAGGATAAAGCTTGTAGTCAAATTCATGCCAAGTAGCAATGCTGCAACAACTCTCTAACAAAATGCTTTTCATAAAGTTTCATGCCAATTTAGTGGCCGCGCCGCCCTTTTTAATTGTCTTATTAAACATGATGGTATACTTCACACTCTTTGAAATGTATTTCTTGTGCACAGGGCGTTGGGAAGTCAGCTTTAAATGTTCTGATGGTAAAGCTCTGCCGGGCGGAGACATTCATCCTCTGAAGACATGCTACAAACTGGCTTGCAGCTTCAAATGTTTTGCCGACAGCAACTGCAAAGGGTTCAATTTCAAGTTGTCGACATGCGAGTGTGAAACTCATGCACAGATAGCAGCAGGAAACGTCACCTCAAATGTGGACAGCACATTTTGTCTGTCTTTTTAAAAGGAGATCAATAAAACAACATTTGAATTTCGAAATCACGTGATACTTGTGTGATGCTGAGACAAGAGACAAAATCCTGCCTTTTTTTTTTTACAAATTTACGAGAAAAAAAAACCACAGAATCCTTTCCAATTATCAACAAATTTATTAAAAAAGAGTCAAAATTCTAGTCAGAATCTCATCTATTTTTGACAAATATGAAAAAATAGTTACTATCCGGTCTATTTTAAAATAGGCAAGTTTGACCGAAGGGGAAATCTTTTGTGTGGAAAGCGAAGAAGTATTATTTGCAGCCTTCAGTGCCCTCAGTCCGCTGGATCCGCGTTTTACCCACTCCTGCACTGGCGCCGTGCCTCGTTTCCATTCTTAAAAATTTTTCTGATGAAGACAGACGTATGCCCTGGAGCCCCGAATCATTCATGGATTTACTCATTTTACCAGAACTGTCACCAAGTCACACGTA
Organism: Platynereis dumerilii; assembly: GCA_026936325.1. NCBI lineage: Eukaryota > Metazoa > Annelida > Polychaeta > Phyllodocida > Nereididae > Platynereis > Platynereis dumerilii. Next base: position 1,205,320 of record JAPTHN010000053.1, on the reverse strand, counting down.
TTCCATCTGTTGTGGAACCATCTTATGGACGTTATTTGGCCTCTGATTTGGCCACTGCATGCTTGACATTGATCTGCATGTTGAATCACGTGGCTGGATCACGCTCACACTGCTCACACTTTTCGCATTGCGTCATGTCATACAACTCGTATCCTAGCGACCAATATAGATTTGCACTCGTTGACACTATGTGACGTCACCTAGGCTTTTCACGTCACCACAGATGACATCATGATTGACTGCAGTGTCCCTAGTGTCAAAAACTCGCTTGCGGTAACTTACAGTCTGATTCACTATCGATTGATCTGACGTCATACCTACCCATAAGACTTCCGTGAAGCCTGCATCAGAACATGATTGTGCCAATTCTCTTAGCCATTATTCATTGTGCCAATTCTCCTAGTCCATCCATTGGATACAGACTTGACAGGACACACTCCAGGTGCCCTACGGTTGCCGGTTGCCACGATGATGATCCAGGGTGGCCACGATGTCCAGGATGACGTCATATATGATTGGTATCCTAGTAACCAATATAGATTTGCACTCAGTGTCCTAAACTTTTCAAGTGTGAACGCACGGAATTTCCGTGTGTGAACGCGACGTCATAAACCCATGGGAACCTGCTGGCGCCACCTGTCATCACAATATGACTACACAGCTTGATCAGGGAAGTAAAAATCATCAACAATTTCCAATAAACCATTCTGACTTCTATCACTTTTAATTTCAATGCATAACCAAGGCTTCATCAGGTGTTTTGAAAAAAAAAAAAAAAAAAAATTCAACACCCATCAGATACTTGACGCCTTATAATACACATTCTCACCCATCTTTTCCAGTTTTTGGCTCAAGGTGTAATACGACAGCCTCATTTAGTCCAGTACTTCATAGTTTTTTAATTTATAAATATATACCAATCTCTTACACCTTACTATTACCATCTGTCAATCATTATCTAAATGACCTCAAATTTTATTTTATCACTTTCCAATCAACTGATGGTGTAATATCACAGTTTCAATTATTCCTATACTTTCTCCACTTTAGATAGGCCTATTCCTATTATCTAATTGACAGAGTTGAAAAAAAAAAAAAAAAAAAAAAAAAAAAAAAGCTAACACCTCATTATTGGGATTGGCTGATGGTGTAAGGCCACAGCCTTATCCACATCCATATTATACATTAAAAATTCTTCATTTAATCATTAATTTTCTTCTCTATTTCCATACATCTATCCCAGATCACCACCTTTGACCGCATGGACAATTGGTGATCACTTATATGTCACTATCCCAGGTCACTCATTTTTGTGATCAATTATATGTATTTGATTATCCTCTCCAATCACCCCACCCTAACCCATTCCTCATCACTTATAATATCCACCTCTGATCACCACTCGGCCGCTAAAGCCACATTGTGATCAATTTTATTTATTCCAACCTACTTTACTATAATATATATCTCCATAATATAATTAATATATATATAGGAATACAAAATACTCCGTGGTCCTCACGACCCTCCTTACAACCAACTAATAAAGACTTTAAAAAAACAAAAAACAAAAAAAAACAAAAAACCCGTTCAGTCTTTCCTCATGGCGTAATGCCACAGGAAGACTTCACTCACCTAATATATTCCACTTTAACCAATAAGATAACTTCTGATTCATGACTATATTTCCCCCATTATATATGTTTATACTTGACCTAATTACACTTGTCCTTAAACACATTAAGATCTTCATTTGTTCATTTCTTTCTTCTCCACTTCCAACATCTATCCCAGGTCACCACCTTTGACCGTATGGACAATTGGTGATCATTTATATGTCGTCTTCCCAGATCACTTCCTTCTGTGATCAACTATATGTTTATCCTCTCTCCTTTACCCCGCCCAAACTCTTTTGTGATCAATTATAATATCTTGCCTCAGCCGCTACAGGCAGTGTGTATTCCATTATTTTTATTTCCTATCTATCTGCACCATTATATCTTTTTTTTATAAATCTCTTTTGATCTTGCCATTTGGGCCATCGCTAATGAATAAATCATTCAATTACTCTTGACTGTATGGGTCAATGGTTACACACGATCACATCCGATCTTAGTTAACAACACTTTCCACCTCCCTCATTCGTCTTTTTGTGTAATTCCAGATACCGAAATCCAAAGGTCGCCATCGCAAGCCTCCGAAGAGGTTTACTCCATCCACTCCAGCCAATGGGAAACGCGGTCTTTGCGGAGAACATTCAATTTGGGTACCACAGTGGTACAGCACCATCGTGGAGGTCTCAGGGGAGATCAGAGGCTGACCAGACCCAATACCCAAGAGACAGTCACGGCTCACGAGAGCGCTTCTCCTACCACCTTTCATGGGTGGTACATCCAGAACAAGTCCAGCTCATCGTCGACTCATCCCCCTCACGGTTGAGAATTCGATTCCGGATTGGCAATTATCACAGGGAATCTTCCATGCCGGTCTGGCCTTTAACCAGATTTCATCCTACTCCTTTGGTTCAAACTACTGACTGAATCTTTATTCTTCCATCAAAACATCCTCCATTTCTTTGATTTAAATTTAAACTTCTCAGTGATTATACATACATTTACTTAAAATATCATCTTACTGATCATAATACTCAACATTCACCATATTTTTTACCCACTTACTATAATTATTATATCTATTTATTTCTACTTAACCAAATAAATATATATATATATATATATATATATATAGATATACATACATAAATTATAATCATCCCCTCCTTGATATTATTTCTTTATTAAATTAATTCGATCACCTAATAAAAATTATTTTCACTTATTCATTCCCCATTTAGACTAACACTAAACCGTTCTTGCTTTATATTGGTACCGGTAGTCCGTTTTCTCTGGTTACCCTCTGCCTGGGTTCTTATTGATATTCCAGATGCCCACAACAACGATGGTCCCGTTCTGCCGCACCACTCCCTCAATCCGCCAGGACATTTGGGCCACGAAGATCCCCAGGGACGGACGCAGGGGGGGGGGATGGGGGGGATGCATCCCCCCCCACCAGACCAAAATTTATATATTTTTACATGTTAATTTTATCCGCGCGCAGTCGCGGAATGTCGCGAATTGTGCGTTCCGTGACGCGATAGCCCGATAGACCCCCCCACCGGAATTTTCTGGATCCCCCCCTGAAGATCCCATGCGCTTGAAGGCTTCACACCAGGTGACGCCACTACTGTCGTCACCCTAGCAATCTAGGTATGATCTGTGATGTCACAGAACATGTTGTCCAGAATGCATGGCAGTAGGAAGACTTCCTTTCACAGAAAACACACTTCTGATTAGCGTTGCATCTCCTCCGTGATTGGGGCACTTCACACGATAATCACCTCAACCTATTGGAAGGAAGCCTCATGCGACCCACTACCAAATGGGGTTACTCATAGTTAACACCCATTTCGACCCAGATAAATAATGGATAATCTGGCCTCACTTCTTCACACCCAATGAAACGCCAGATTGCCACCCTGATCTGTTTGGAGGGACAAATACCATTTGACATAGGCCTATTATATGCTTATTATTTTTCTTGTCATTGTCCTGCTTATCCAGTTGGTACAATCTCAAATTTATACGTCTATACAACTACTTATTGATATCTTAACTCATCCTCAGGGTGTAATGCCTCTGGATAGTTATAATTTCCATCATTCATCATCATGGAAATACCACAGGATAATATATTATTCCCATTATTCATCCTCATGGCATAATGCCACAGGGTATCTATTATCTTTATTCATCTTCATCCCTTATTCCACAGGATAAGTTATGATATTCCCTTTATTCATCCTCATGGTGTAATGCCACAGGAAAAGTTATTACACTCATTATTCATCCTCATGGTGTAATAAATTGATGGAAAAAGGAGTCAGAATCCTGTTTATTTTTAAAAAATTTATTGAAAAAAAAGTAAGAATCCAGTCATTTTTTCCATTTTTAATTTTTTTCTATGCCCATGCAAAAAATTTTAAAAAGTTGTCAATGCCCCACCACTTCATTTTTAAAATGACGCCACTGGACTGTGATGCTGAGAGAGTTGTAAAATCAATTTTTTAAAAGAGACAAAATCCTGCCTTTTTTTAAAAATAAATTTACAAAGAAAAAAAGACAGGATCCTGTCTATTTTGAACAAATTTATGAAAAAAGAGACAGAATTCTGTCTATTTTTTAAATAAATTAATGGAAAAAAAGAGTCAAGATCTTGTCTATCTTTAAAATATTTTTGAAAACGAAATTAGAATCCAGATAATTTTTAAATAAATTTTTGGAAACAAGAGTCAGAATCCTTACTATTTTTTTAACATTTTTTTTAACAGATCTATGAAAACGAGATAGAATCCTTTTTATTTTCCAACAAATCTAAAAGCATTTTAAACAAACTATGAAAAAGAAAGGAGTCACAATCATTTAAAAGTAGATAACATTTTTTTAAATATCTGGATTCATGGTTTCAGACTGAAGGATCGATACCCTATGTCCATGGTTTCCATGAAATAAATATTTTCATCTCAAAGAAAACCCATCTCCTTCTCATGAATATCTAATGATCACCTCATAAGCTCAGGAGCTATTGTGTAAACATAATAATGGAAAAACAAGTATAAAAACCAGATAGCACAACATAATATATATTGCAGGTATTAATTTAATAATCCATCAGTCATAAAAACAAAATGTCAATCGAATTGTCATAAAATCGAGAACTGGAAGACTCATAAAAACTAGCTGGCAGAAATGTAGGACACTAAATAACATACATTCACTGCCATGCCTTCGACAATTGGAATTGAAACAAAATTGAAATTAGAAAAATAAAAGAAATAAAATAATAGATGCGAATGCATTTGTTATGTAGTACTAGTGGTCTTTTGAAGATTTTATGGTCAATCCAACAACTATTATTGTATCCTTAATTTTTTTTATTCTTTGCCAGGTCACAGTAAGGCTTATGGATTGCCACAGTTTGGTTTATAGATCTTTAATTGCCAAAAACAAGAATGATTCATAACCAGCCCCAGCATGACATCATGTTTTCAGTCAATGAAGCAAATTCGAATGATAAACTTATAGGTTATTTACCAAGGGTGAGGGAATATGTGATTTATTGACCTAGGGGTTTAAAATATATTCCCGACCCCATGGTGAATAACCTGTTTATACCAAGACAGTCAAACATGAGACGATAAGTGGACAACAAAGAATATGGGATTTTTCATAGTGAAATACACACTTGCTGCAGATGGATAATAATATCTGCTGCATTTCTCGCATCTTAACGAGTTCCGGACTCAAGCCCCAAACTTCTGAATGTTTAAGATGATGTAAAGTAGGGTATCATTCATATCTGGCTACATGTAGTCTTCAAGTAAAAGCCGTATAGTCTTTTTTATTATTAGGGCTTGTTATTGGTCTTTTCTGAAATCTTGTGGACAAATTCTGAGACAAAATACTGCACCAATTTCATTCAAACTTTGCACACGGTGTTTAATTTGCCAAAGATTGAGAGCTATTGAGTTGATCAACTTTACAGGAACATGTACATTGTCTAAATACCATTCTAGAGACCCAGGTAAACCATCCAAGAAAAACTGGAAGAGGGAGTCCTGTGGCGTCATTGAGGGGCTTCCCCATCCCAGATCTAACAAGAAAATTTTTTCAAAAAAAAATAGAGGCGATTTTTAAAGCAAATTCAGCTTGTTCCACATATTTCATCCCATCTACATTTAATTTCGGCCCGATCCCGCAAAAGCGTCCTGTTCCGCAGCTGCACATCCGCGTTTTACTACGAAATCCCGCAGCCCGCCGTTCCGCGAATTAGGCCCGTCCGCATTTTACTACGACGCTGGCCACCCGTTCTGATGACGAAGTTTCACAGACTGAAATTCTGAATTTTGGAAAAGCCTCCTGTCGGGAGGCCTGTGGCCATCTATACAGAGGCGAGTGGCTATATATAGAATCACTAAGACTAAATCAGCGATGGGCTGATGCATCGCCTCTAAAAAAACAAGAGGTCAGCAACTAGGACAAAACACCACTGCATGTTTCATCAATATGTTGCTACCTTGTATGCCCTATTACGTAGTAACAACAGTTACAAGATAACCAGGACTTCAGTTAGATGATGTGCCTTGTGCACGTTATTTTTAAACATAAGGTGACGCGAGATGCCCTCTGGGAAATTTCTGAGATCTGATGATACAGAGACAGCAGACTATCCAAAAGATCATCCTTTTAGACAATAATATGACAAAGTACGCTATCTGGGTCTGTACCAGTGAGGTCAGCAGAAATCTGTGTAAGAGTCTGGCACACGCAGTTTGTCATCTTGAAGTTGAATCCTTCACACACGTCATCCAGATGACATAGAAAGGCACAATGTCTTTGGAGGCATCGCTCAAGTGGTTGTGTTCTCCCACCAGACTGGGCCTTCCCGAGTGTACATTTGAAGAAGTCTGGTCTCTCTGAAAAAATAACTAAAAATGATGAAGGAGGAATTCTCTCTGAATTGGGATCGTTTACCCCAAATACACCTGGAATGTATAAGTGCTACATATTTGCTTTTTGTGTGTACCGCAGGGGTTTTTGTGGCAAATCTTTTTTTAAAGTTTATTTAACTATGTATAACTTAGAATTCACTTTATAATATAAATGACAATGAGAAATGTACAACTCACCAATGCAGTCATAGCGGACTTCTAAATATTTGTGAGTCCCGCGACAGGGATCGCTTGGTATCAGTCTATGCATTGTGCATGAGTGCTTTCCGTTGCATGCATTTCTGGCATATTCCGTATAATTTGTTGCATGTGACACACAGTTCGTATCGTCATCATGGTCCTCTCCAAAAGGACAGACTTCATGATCGGGAGCTGTTCTTCCGAAATTGGCATATTCAACTTCAATCACATCAGAATTTGCACAAGACACCTTGACGTGATCAACTTCCTTCCAGCAACCAATGGCCGACAGTCCTGGAAAACAGAATTCAGAAAATTGGTCCTTAACAAAAACCAACAGAAATAATAATACATGTTTCAGCCCATTCTTATACCGCTGGAGGGGATAAGATAAGATAAGATAAGATAAGATAAAACTTTATTTCACGTCGGTGATGACATAAAAACAAAGAACATAAGCTACAAAGCTTTTAACCGACAGGTAAAATAACACAACAATAAGGTGAAAAGATGATATGTATAAATGAGAAATGAATAAGATGAAACTTAAACTACATTACATAACAAGCATCTTCTGATATTATATGGCAATGCATTTACTTGTCTTGCTGCCTTTTTTTTATATTATTGAAGCATGGTGCTTAAAGTTAAATTTTGGTCTATGTGGATTCCCAGCAGCTTGACCACAGGTTCCGATTTGATTGTGTTATTTTCCACCTTCATTTCTATTTGCTGGTTCTCTCGACTAAAACATATTGCCTGAAATTTTGAAGGGTTGGCTTTCATATAATTAGCTTTAAACCAAATGATTGCCTGTTCAGAGGCTTTCTCAAGCTTATTTTTCACAACCGATAAGTTTTTGTGAGTGCAAGACAGAGTGTTATCATCAGCATAATTATACACTTCACATGATTGTGTTCTTTAAGTCTAGTATGAAATCATTTATGAAAACATTAAAAAGTAATGGACCCGTTAGAGATCCTTGGGGGACACCATTTTTTAAGTTCAACCACTCACTACGGATATTTCCTAGCTTTACAGCTTGTTTTCTCTGAAGATAATTCATAATATGTGAGCATGCTTCTTTTGAAACACCATAGGCATGTATTTGGCTATTAAGAGTCCGTGTGGTAAACTGTCAAAAGCTTTTGAAAGATCAATTATAGAATACATCCGACATAATTATTATCATCCATGCCCTTCCTCCAATTTCAATACATTTAACAAGGACATTATTACAGCTGTAGAGTTTACGGTATGCAGAGAGATCATTTGACAATGACTGAGACATAAAATTAAGTAGCTGGTCACACAAGATCCCTTAAAAATTTTTGAAGTTGAAGGTAGTACACTCACAGGTCTATAGTTTTCTTTGGCTAACTGGTCAGATATTTTATAGAGAGGGGTTACCTCAGCCTCTTTATTACAATCAGGAAATTTATTTGTTAGAATACATCTATTTATTATTGGCGTGAGATTTATACTGATAGTATTGTAGCCTTTGTTCAAGAAGTTGGGTGAAATGTGATCAAACTTTTTGTTACTTAAAGTGAATTATTCCTCCAAAATAATGCATGCTGATCTGAATATACCATTTTGAGACACAATTCAGGTATAGCCCTGTTTAGCTAAATACAAAATTTAATTGGAAATAAACTTCTTCGTTAATTTTGCAAGGTTTTTCTTTCATGCACTTCAATTGAGACCGTCACTGTACACGTTGGAATATTCATTTACCGTTTCCTGAGCTAAGCCCACAAAGAATATTTTTCATAGATTTGTTGCCTACAAAAATTGAAAATGTTTTTCAGCTCATACCTTCAATCATCGAAATGCAGTGTGGGGCAATCAACAAAGCAACCAGCATCATGACAAAATGAAAGAACATTTTTGAGTGAACCCGCAACGAAGCCCTTGGAAGCAAAACTAAATACGATAAAGAAATGATGTCATGAATGGTTATTTTGTTTAGCCCAGGCACTCTATGAATATTTTATTGCATTTTCAGCAGAACCTTTCCACTGACCTTTGTTTCAAGTTATTTGTCACAATAAACATCTTTACAACCATATTTAATCAATTAAAATAAAACTGGACAAAAGGTGACTCCTTCGACAATGATAGAAATATTTTAGGACCTGGTTGCAGCTTTGTGTACCAAAGGCCGGGATAGTGGAACTCAGACGTTCCCTTCCACATTAAAACTTTTCCGGGAACACGCCGCCATTTTGTACTAGGTCTAAGGGGCTGGCATTCCGGGCTCCAGAACACTCTGAATTCATTGAAAATACTACCTTCGTCGGTCAAAATATCGGGATAAATCAAAGGTAGGTCTCCTAAAACGAGCGGGATCCATGGAATTTGGTACAGATCTCGACTCGGCAGTGCTAATCCACTGTTGACAAGCTGATCTTATGGGGCTTGGAAAACCATCTTCATTGACTAAGGAATGATACAAAATGGCGGCTGGTTCCCAAACTCACAACAACAGCGCGAAATCACGTGGCTGCACGAGAAATTCTTGCGCCTTCTATTGCTATAAAGTTTTTTGTCAAGCTGAATCAGTCAGGGCCACTCGCTAAAAACATTGAGGTCACTGTTTTTATTGAGCTCAATGTTTTCATAGAGGTTAGTACCTCTTAGAAACCATCTACCTTAACTATTTACTATTTTTGGATATGTTAATACACTGTATGGCAGCCCCTTTTATCAGTGTCTACAGGGCAAGTAACAATTTCTTCACTTCGGGTAAATGTTTGATGTGTTGAGGACTCCCACTCCCTCTCTCATTTCATCAATCATTACTGTGAGTGGACTATCATGGCATATCATATTGTGTGATTCTTTGACTTATTCTGTGTGGATTTCGTTATTACTAAATTATAAAACAAAACAACTAAAAACAAAATTCCTCACTCAAAAGGCGTTAACTCTACTTTCTATGTAAATGGAATTAAGGATAATTAAGGATTGGAACGGTTTGCCAGGGGGCATAAAATGCATAAATATAGAGAGAGAGAGAGAGAAAATTCTTTTATTCGTGAATGGGCTCATAGCTTCCGCTTAGCTCCCAGCCCTCTTGGGCTTACAATCACTCTTAAATGCAATTGGAACATTGAACATAAATACAGAATTGTTTTTAAAATGAACATGAAATAGAAAAATATATATTTAATATAAAACATGTGGTTTTAAAAAAGCTGTCAAAAAAAAGAGAACGAAGCAGAGACAAAAATTTATCTCTGAATTTTTTAATTTTTAACTCAATTAATATGCTGCTATGCCTCTTGGTCTGAACCGGATGGTCCAAACTTGCGTGACGCAGCTTGTGTTTGAAATAAATTTATCTGTGATGAATTTGACATCATGGTAAAAAATAAACAAATACAAGTATGATACATATTTTGTCTGTTAGTTATATACCATGTAAAGCACAATAGAAAATAATACCTCTGTGACCGAATTACGACAAGCTGTTTTTTTTTAATGTGAAGAAGTGACAAACTTTTTTATTTAAATTTAACGTCACAGTGTCATACTACTTTCATGTGCAAACCTTTCTTCAATGTCAAGTGAGATAGAACACTGATTATTGTTCGTTCTCATATTATATCTAATAGATTTCCTTTTTAGACAATAATATGACAAAATGTGCTGCCTGAGTCAGTGTCAGTAAGGTTGGCAGAAACCTGTGTATGAGTCTCGCACACACAGTTTGTCTTCTTGAAATTAAATCCTTTGCAAGAATCTTCCAGATGACATCGGAAAGCACAAGATGTTTGAAAGCATCTCTCAAGTGGCTGAATTCTCCCACCAGACTGCGCCTTCCCTTGTGCACATTTGAAGAAGTTTGCCTTGCCTGAAAATGTCCACAAAAATACAGGTGAAGATGCATGAACTGTTACCATTATAAATGGCATTATTAAATGAAGATCCATGTACAATAGTTGTTGCATTAACTAAACTTGGCAAGTTCACTTAGTTCAGCGTTATTATCACAGATCTCATATAAGTGTAGATCTACCATGTCCCATGTGAATATATGCAGAGTTGATGTCAGTATTGAGATACTGACATCACTATCTGGGTACTACTCCCTGTGAGCTTTTGAAACCACAGCTCAAGTATTGATTCCAGCTGCTAATAACAAAAAAATATGCTTACTGGCTGAACTTGTGTGAATAAAAACTGATTACATGGGGTGAATACGAGGTGCTCTGCGGACTGCGGCTTTTCCTATCTCTTCCATGTTAATTTTTGGCCCAATTGCCCCCATAAATACACCACTGAACACTTGCATATATGAGATCTGAAATGACATTGGTGCCAGCTGAAGTTAAACCACCAACTTTTTTTAATAGGGTTGTGTCATCAGCATAGATAGTTTTTAATATATATTTGAGCAGTGTAAACTGTGTAGGGCAAGTTGACCTAACTTCAGCCTACTTTGGTTTTTGATCGCTTGTCATTGGCTGGCTATTCATGGGAATAACCTGTAGCTGTGGACCTAACCCCAGCCTTCACTCCTCTTTACGACTATATTGTAAAAAAACAACCACATGCTTTATAAGGCAGTGCAAATGTGTTCAAAAGACAATAGTGGGAAATGTACCTAACTTCAGCCGTGTTGTACCTAACTTCAGCCTAGGGTGTACCTAACTTCAGCCCCGCACCTAACTCCAACCAATTGATCCTATTCTTTCATAAAAAACAGCAGAATGATTAAATTTGGCCTTAATTACTTACCTGTATATAAAACTTGACAGTCTTAAAAAAATCAATGCTCCAAAAATGTATTTCAAAAAAGCTTGGAAAGAAGTCATCGTTTTCACGGAAAGAGGTTAAAAGTTTATTTTTAAACTCCAGTTCAGGCAACTGGTGTATTCCAGTATGCCAGATGTAAAAATGCTTTAAAAATTAAATTTTTAGATAGATAGATATTAAGGGATGAATAAACAAACTTCTCATGTGAGATGTACTGGCTGGAGTTTGGGAAACCTGGGGGCTGAAGTTGGGTCATATGGGGGCTGAAGTTAGGACCATGGGGGCTGAAGTTAGGTAAGATTGACATGTCTCATAAATCACCTAATTCATTGAATGATCAAGTAGAAAATATTGAAAAAAAACCTTAATTTATGGAAGATTACTAATTTTTCCTTGTGATGAAACTTTTTTTGGGCTGCTCCTGCTTTGGTGAATTGGTACAGCCAACTGACAGATTTAACGCTTTATCAAACTTTTTTTCGATTCGCATTGTATTCGCGTCGCAAAACAAGCAAAATGCGGTCCACCAAAAAACATGTAAAATTCCTGATTCATTGCTATGATGGTCATAACTTTTTGATAATTTATTCTAAACACATTGACAATAACATTAAACCCAAATACTGGCACCTTGGCCTCATCAAAATTTAATTACCGGGGTTTTCTGTAGGGGGGCTGAAGTTGGGTGAGAGGCTGAAGTTAGGTCAACTTGCCCTAATGCAGAAGCACAACAAGGACAGCCAGTAGGCCTGTGGAATATATCACACAGTGAATTAGACTTCACACATATAACATTGATGACAATAAGAAAGACAATACTCACCAACACAGTCATAGCGGACTTCCAAATATTTGTAGGTTCCTGGGCAGGGTTCAATGTGTGTCGTCAGCCTATGCACAGTGCACGAGTTCTTCCCGTTGCATGCATTTTTGGCATATTCTGTATATACTGTAATATATGCAGTGCAGTTGGTGTCATTGTTGTGGGACTGTCCAAAAGGACAGACTTCATGATCAGGAGCTGTTCTTCCGAGATTTGCAAACTGAACTTCAATCACATCCGAATTTGAGCAAGACACATTGACATGATCAGAGACAAACCAACAGCTAATGGCTGAAAGTCCTGGAAGAGAAATCTTAAAAATTGTAACTGAAGAAGAAATTGCAAACATTTTCATAGATTTATATTTTAGCTTATTGACAATATGCAGAAATATAAAACACACTTGCTTTGCCACTCAAAACGACAAATGGACCTGTTAGTTTCAGTCACCTGTCGATAATTCAATTTTAATTTGCTTTTTGTGGTCCACCAAAATAATGTTAACTGAGTTTATTGTTGGACAATATTAAAATTTTCAGACTTATAAATTTGTGGCCATATTGATATGAGGTCAGTGCGCGCGATAATGGTCAGTCATGTCAGACACTATTGGCACTTTTTTGCAAATGTCTGACCATTCTCAAATTCAGGTCAGACAAATTTATCTCTACAGGAAATAGGCATATCAAGTGTTAGTCCTCTCTGATGTTTAATTGTATTGTAAGACCTCAAGAAACTTAATTGCAATGTCGCAAAACCACCTTTAAAAATCAAAGAACAATATTCCATTTAAAAAAACGCATTTCAACCATTTGAAAAATTATAGAGGAGATTTGTTATGTTGTCTGAGAAAACATTAATTTGTCTGACCGGAACTCTCTCTGGGTCAGACAAAATGACTGACCAAAGTCAATATGCTTTCGCGTGCACTGTATGAGGTTCATGAATCTAAATATACAAATTAAATCGGAAATAACAAGATTTTCTTCACTGTTCGATTAAATGGGGTTTCATGATTTTTCAGAAATAAGATTTGTGGTGAATAAAATATTTTTCAGTTCTTACCTTCAATGCCGAAAATACAATAAGAAGTAATCAACAAAGCAACCAACGTCATGAGAACATGAAGAAACATTTTTGAATGAGACCAGGAATCAAGCCCCAGCCAACCAAACGCAACAAAGTAATTATGTTATCAATTTATTTTTTATTTCAGCAATCGCTATGAATATTTCATTATTTATTCTCTTGGCATGCAGACCAACAAGTATTGAACCTTTTCATTCACCTTTGTTCCGGGATATTTCTCAATAAAGATTTTTATAAACCGTCAATCAATTCAGTAAAACCCGACAATAGGTGATGACGATTCCTTCATTGAAAAAACTGTCATTTTTTATATTATCGTCATTTAAAGAAATGTCCATCAGGTACAGTTTGTGTGGGTGTCTGCGTAGGTCTTTTAATTTGCCTGTTGCAGGGAAGGAACGTATGTACATATATATATACATTTGGTAAGCAATTGAAGTCATTTGCTTTTTTACCCTCGGCAATGTATACATTGCCGACGGGTATTGTAGTTACTTTGTGAAACTTTGTCCGTCCGGCGGGCGGGCGGGCGGACGGGCGTACGGATAACGGGCGTCCCGGATGTGTATTGGGAGTAATGCGAAAACTATTGCATGTACATATTTTATTTTTTGGACATTATTGTGTCTGTCATCCTAGTTTTGCCTTTTAAGGGTCTTATACACATGACATTAATACTTTTCTCACAGTAATTGAAAAATGTGGAAAAATATTTTTTGTGTATTGGGCATCATGCCAAAACTATGGCACGTATATTTTTTATTTTTGAGACATTATTGTATCTCTCATCCTTGTAGTGTCTTTTAGGGGTCTAATCTCTCAAACATTAATACTTTTCTCACAATTATTGAAAAATGTGAAAAAAAAATTTTTTTTCCTTTTTCCGGATTGACTCAAATACTGTTGTACTGATGTCACCGAAATTTGCATATGGTATGTATTAAGTATCCAAGATTTGTCCTTTGGGGGTCTAAATACCCTAAGAAAAACTGACTGACGTAAATTCATTAAAAATGTGATAAATTGCAAATTTTTTAAACCTGCATTTTTCAGTCAATTTTGCAGCTACATCTATGAAACATTCCAGTTAGGTGTCTATATTATAGCTCTTTAAACATCTTAACTCAGTTGGAATGTTTATCATATGATTGTTTTATGAAAAACAAAAACCAGGAAAAATCAGGATTTTTGCCAATTTGCCAACTTTTCTGTCTGAAACGCCAAGATAGGCCTAATCATGATTGAATTTTAAGCATATTATAGTTAAACATACAATAAAAGAATACTCACAGCCGCTGAATGAATTTTGAAAATTTAAGATTTAAAAAGCAAAAAATTGCTCAAATGTCCGCTTCCTCCACAATTTCATTTCTGATGTCATACTATGCTTTTGAATATTCAGCAAAATAAACATGACAGTGTATCACATCATCATGATGCTAATTTTGAGCTATATGAATCTTTTTAATTCATACCGGAGGTCAATATTTGCAAAATTTAATAAATATTACGGATTTTCAGATTATCACATATCAATTTATGCATGGTAAGTCAAAATTTCTACAAACATGTCTAAATTTTAATTTTTACTATTCTTTATAAAATATTATCAATTGGATATATATATGTGGACTTTAAAGCATTAAGAAAACAATGAAACATGCATTTGCTTGTTACTATTTAAAGATTTTGACACCTGAAATCCCAATTTTAACCTTCTGTAACATGCCAAATAATTTTCTTTAATTACCCTTTATTCAGTGGTCTAATTCCTAAGCCTCTCTGTCTGATTTCTTCATATTTAATTTTCATTTTAAAAAAATCCAAATAAAAGTAGGCTGACATTTCTTTATTTTTTAAATTCAATAATCTATTTCTGCAAATTTCAATATATAATTTTACACCTTAAGATATTATCTAGATAAATCTGTCTTTTAATTATTAATTCCAAGACTCCTCCCAATTTATTTTAGCATTTTGAAGAGAACAAATATCTTCATAGGTCAGGTAGGGGGTAGAGTATTTGTTGAATTCCCTGGTGCCAGGGAGTCTGCTTTACATAACATGATGTTAGAGGCTATTGTCTGCCCTGCTGATCCTCTCCCATTACCAAAACCAAGAGGGTGCCTACAATCAGTTACATAACATCCTCAACTTTCTAACAAAATTTCCCCTTTTTAAAGAAATGAGTCCAAACTGCAATGATTTCACCTTAGTTTTTTAAATTTTGAACATGAAATTAAATTTGGAATTTGAATCACAACACTGGGCCAAGTAGATGCTGAGATATGACTTTTGATTATCAAGCACATATATGAGGCTTATGGGCTATGTAACATGTGCAACCAAAGTGTTGGTTACAGAATTGTGGAAGAAGAAAAATGTAATTATTTAACAATACTTAAAACACATCTTTATGTTATCTGTGTGTCAGCAGTGCCAATAGTGTTATTTTGTATAGACAGTTCAGGTATGGTTCTTTTGTTTTTTATTTTCAGCTATTGTTATACCCTTATTGTGTTACCCCATGACCATGTTTAAACAACATTTAACCCACTTTAGTGCATGCTAATATTTTCAAATTTATCAGTTATTGATACAAATTAAGTTTAAATTAAAAACAGTAATGTTTTGTTTTTCTCAATAGGTATGTATTGTGAGCTAATACATCTCTTTAGTGTTAATACTAAAATAGATTGAATAGTTAGACAGCCTAGCCATTATTTCTGTTAGTCATAATCTTATTCATAATTTATGATAGAAATGGGTAAATAGATAGATAGATAGATTGATTAGACAGATAGATAGACAGTCAGATAAATAGATAAGTTTATTGTTTGATATACTGATTGAATGATTGCTTAATTGATTGTTTGACTGACAGATCCAATATGAATTTGCTTGTGCAAAAATAATCTCTCTATTGCTGTGAAAATCATAGCTGTACGAGATATGGCTTAATCCCAGTTAAATGGGCAAATTGCTGTCTAAAAAAAGTGAAAAAGTTACCATCACGCAAATAAGAATGTCGCCGAATATCTTTCATATATTGTCAAAAGCAGCAGTTTCTGGAATATCTTTCACTAATCTAAAGTTTTATTTTTCAACTTTCCAATGCAATTTTACAGGTTAAAATCAGAAATGGTGACATAATTTACACAGTTTGGAACAAATTTACACACATTTGCACAGTTTTTCCCTTCTTAGTGGAAAAACAATTATCACAAATTCATAAAATTTGCCAGATCATCTCAGACATTAAAGGCAAACTGAAATGCAAAATAATTGCTTTCTACCTTTATTGGTCTTTCCTGTAGGGCATGGTAACTTAATTTACATTGAAAAACGACAAAATCACTTTTATACCTTCTTTGGCCTCCTGTGAATAGAGTTCTCAATATTTTGCAAAACCGTAAATTGAACCAAAAACTAGACTTTTCAAACTTGTTAAAAAGTTCTTAATTTTTACAATCCGCAAATATTAACATGATTAAAATGGCCCTGAATCTTATCTTAATTTACAAGAATTATGTGACTTTTCTACATGACCTGATGACTTTTTCTATAGGAAGGCCATTATTGTTGGGTACATTTCCATGCTCTTCTAAAGTTAATACCTGCAAAATTGGTGACACAGCAATTGATTTATATGAAACCCCTCATTGACCATAATGTGCTATTTTTCCATTTTTCGGGAATTTAACATGGAATTTAGCCCAGTTGCTATCACAAATTATATGTACAGGGTGACCCACCTCAACTTGTGCATTGATGTTGTAACAAAAACAGTGTTTGCTGAAAAAGTTTAGGATTTCCAATACAAAAACCTAATTGAATTTTCAGTGACAAGAGCCAAGAGAAGGGTATTATGCAAGTTTGGTTCACTTTTCGTTAAAATTGGACTCAGAAAAGGAGTTCAAATTTTCGCTTAGCATTTTTTCTGATTTTTTACAATTTAGCTCTGTCAACCTTGGAAAATTTTTTTGGCTCACATGTAATGCATGTACTGTATTACAGAAGCTATAACAAAGCAGTGCCAGGGCTTTTCTTTGAAGGAAGTTTGGGTTTATGGAGTCAGGAAGCCCAAATACTGTCCTGATGCAGTGCACCATTTTCATACCGGTAATTTCCTGGGGTCTATTACCAGTGATGGGTGGGCAAAAATTGTTGTTACCTCACAATAAGCATTTGAATAGCTTAATTTTACATGGGAATATCATTAATCGCTTTCAATTTGAGCGTTGATGTGTTTATCCGCCACTTTACTAATTGTTCCAATAATGTACATAAATTGTCATCAATGAATCTTATATCTCCAAGAAAAATTACTTGGCTTGGATTTATAGGCCAAATGACATGGTGAATTTGTTGAGGGGAATCTTCTGCACCTGGCAGTATTAAAGAACCATGTGTTTCCAGCACTAACGTTTGTCAAAATAAGACTAGATTTTGAGGGATGGAAATTTGTGACTTTCTAGATGATACCAAAAATGGATTTTGGTAGAAGTGTTGCTATACTTTTTCTCTTTGCTTTTAAAACCTGAGTGTCATATTTTACGTTTCTATTGACTCTGACAATCATAATACCTTACTATTTTGTGTTGGAAATCATTTGACTGTCGGTTATGCTAATTGTTTTGCCATATTTTGACTTGTTTGTCTCCGACTGGTTGTCATTCTAAATTTTCTGACTTGGTAACATACACTGGACTCTAAATCTCACAAACACCATCCATTCCTTTCGCTAAGAACCTCCTTTTGCATATCAAGGTCATTTCAGGCAGTTTTGGAGGACTTTGTTGATGCTGGTGCACTTTGAATTCTTCGCGGTTGATTTTTCGGCACCAAATAAAACAGCGACGCATTTTCACTTGCCTGTCATTTTTGATAGAATTACTGCAGAGGCTTGTAACTCACTTTATTTAACGGCCATTACAACCAATTTGCCAAATATGTTTTCAAAAATTGCCTGTCTAATTTTCGTTGTCTTCAGTAAAATGTTAAAGTCATGCACAAGTTGAGGTGGGTCACCCTGTATATTGTATATGACTGTATTTCTACATACGTTTTCTAAATTACTGTCAAATTTTACAATTGTGAAATCATTCTACTTGAAATGACAGCCAACAATCTTCAAACATTCTTTCTTTTGGAATTTGCCCATTTAACTAGGATTGAGCCTTATGTGCTCGAATCAGCAAATTCCGCTTCATCTGCATAACATGTACGAAGGCCTGTTAAGCTGCTGATTAGCCGAGGGTATGCTGCAGCGCAGCCTATGTTTTCAGTTCCACTGGCCCACATGCTGCCCGTCATTTGCTTAAAGCTATGCTTCACTATACCTGGGTATTCACTTTTTTGTGGTTAGGCCAGCCGCCTTACTACCAGTCTTAAGAAATCAATTTTACCATCATTGAGTTCAAACACGACTGGCGGCCTTGCTGCCTGTCGGTTTAGTCAAGATACTTTTCATTTGCAAGGTGATTGTCCAGTCGATTTGTGAAACTGTTAATTGTGTTGGCATCTGCAAGGGACCGTTCAGAATTTATGACTTGGGGGGGGATGGAGTTTTGCCCGAGGAGGTACTAACTTTTCACACGTGTCCCAAGGGGGGTACTAAGTTTTGACAACATGTCCAAGGGGGGTAAGAAATATTAACGAAACAAAAATCTTATAAAACATGCATATATACTCAGTTTGACCTCGCATTTTTACCTGCAGAAGTCCGTGAATCTGTACACGTGACTTTACAAGGGGCACATGTAAAAATATGCATGAAACCTAAGGTTGGGGAATAGTTCTGGCAAAACTCCCATCCCCCCAGTCATAACTTCTGAACGGTCCCTAACTGACTGGGAAGAACTTTTCAATTTTTTCACTAGTCCATTCGCGAAACTGTGCTTTTTAAAATTCTTATGTCAAGTTGAAGTCGCAGCGTTCTCTATTTATTATCATTTTCATCATAGCTTCATAGCTATGTGTTTTTCCAGTTTGTTTATTCCAAGACTGTGGAGTCACATGTGACAGATTTAGTTGTATAACTTTGTATATAACCTTACAAGCACAGATTTCGAGAAACTGACTTAATGCATCGACACAATGTCATTGATGTATGTTCAGCTTGTTTAGCTTTGGCACCTGCGATGGTTGATAGGATATATAGATGCTTCAATGAACTGTATATGAACAGTGTGGTGAAAATGAGAACTGCATGCTGCTGCCACCTGGCACAAAAGATGATTTTCTATGCTACAGCATTGCTGTCCCAAGAAATAGTTCCAATTTCATTTCACATTCACAAAATTTCTATTCAACATTGATGTATACCAGAGTCAGACTCCGCAATCACATTCTCTAAGGAAGTAGACAAGGCCATCAGCACACTCAGAAACAGCCCCGGTGTCTTCCAGACAAAATTGTGTGTGTTCCTCTGGTTGAAAGTTATTTACTGTATGTGGACGCTCGCAGGAGCTCGCGGAATAGCACACTTGTCACTGGGTGGCAACGCAAGACAGCATATGTTCTGATCTGTGGCAATGCAAGAGCAGTCCACTTGTAGACAGGTATATGAATCAATCAGACTACTTAACATCAAAGGAGAGTTACAACAATGACCGATAAAAGTTAACTTGACTTAGCAAAACCCTAATTTTAAGTAACCTCACAAAATTGTGTCTGGTTCTTTGAAAAACCAATGGATTTTCTTCAAACTTTCACAATCTTTGACCAAGCAGGCGTGGAAGGTACCAAAGAATTCCCCTTTGTAGTATACAAGTTCTGGTTCCTTCAAGAGTGTGCCTTTTAAGTGTAACCAGTTTGCAACAACCAACTTCGGTCAAAGCGAGTATTGCACCTTACCAGAAGAGTATCAATGTTTTCCAAACAAAGTGTTATATTGTTTTTCACAAGACACCAGTCATTACAATTTCAAATTATTTTAAGAATGTTGTATTGGTAATGTAACACTAAATGGCTACTGGGTTCATGGATTCTTATTTTATCATGTTGAAATGGACCTATATTAGTCTGGAAAGGACTATAAATGGTAAATCACAGGTGATTCACGATTCTAAGATTCTATACTTGTAGACTTGAAGACTTGGTTTAGGTCGAAACCGAGTTGGTTGTTGGCCTCTCAGGTTCTCCTTCTCCTGGGAGTAGGGGACTCGTCCTCATCTGGCTCGGGTACTTTTAACAGAATGGTTGTCAGCAGTAAATTATAAAATCCTCCCAGTGCAATAGCGAACAGGAAAATGCGACAAGCGGGTGTGAGTCGAACGGCAGTTGGGGAAG
Organism: Platynereis dumerilii; assembly: GCA_026936325.1. Lineage (NCBI taxonomy): Eukaryota > Metazoa > Annelida > Polychaeta > Phyllodocida > Nereididae > Platynereis > Platynereis dumerilii. Next base: position 1,184,603 of record JAPTHN010000053.1, on the reverse strand, counting down.
TGACAGTGCGCAGGTCAACACAAAAAAAAGGAATCAAAAAACACAAAACCAGCTCCTTCGATTCTCTAAATTAAGCACCAAAATGCATTAAATTTAACTCAAATAACAGAGATACCAAGCTACGAGAAATAAATAAATAAATGACAATTACATAGATTCCTGATAGGTATGGGCCTATAAATACTTAGGGAGATGAGAAAAAACAAATATCATGAGAGATAATGGACCATAGACAAGATGGACCAAATTCAGGAAGGTCCCAGATGACCGGTCCCTCAGGAGGCACCACAGTGGCAAACGGGTAGCATGATATACAATGGGTTAATGAGATGGAAAAATATACATACAAAATTCATGGCATTTTTGCTTAATCTGATTGGTTCAGGGAAAACAGAACATCAAACAGCTACCATATCAAACGTAGCAAGTAGGCCTATATGTATTCCATTGATTCTCACAGGCAACTGGAAAGCTCTGGAATGACCAGAATCGAGCACTAATTACTGTCCTTGTCATATTTACATGGAATCTCAAGTTTTTTTTTTATGCTATTGAACTGTGATGTAAATTAACTACAAGCTGTGATGTCATTTCAAACTTTGTCAGATTCCCCAACTTCTGACCAATGCGGATCCACCAAACTGAGCATCACAGTTTCAACTCAGTGTCAGAGTTAAAATTGGGTCTGGGAAAAACCCATGCAAGTTTGACATCACAGCCTCTCAGCCAATGGGCTGCCAGAACAAATAAACATAACATAAGCCATGTGTTTACAAACAAATTGTCAAAGCCTTCTGTTTATACCAACTTCCATCAAAGTTTAAAGTTGCAAGTTTGCAAGTCTGTAGATTTATCAAACAACTCTGTGGGGATTATAACAGTTGTCTACTGTGAATGCTCACAAAGCTGTCATTTGGTAGGATTATACTGGTGATTGCTGTGATTAATCATTGGGATCAAAAATGTTATGCTTCCTTCAATATCAATGTTTGAACTGTGATGACGTAGTTTACGGTCAGCCCATTGGCTATCAAGCCGTGATGACGTAGTTGTAGAGGCTATCCCTGATAAAACTCTTACTCTGACACTGTGTTGAAACTGTGACGCTCAGTTCAGGAGGATCAACATTGGCTAGAAGCTGGGGAATCTGACCCAGTTTGAAATGACATCACAGCTTGAAGTTAATTTACATATATTGCAATGCTAGAATAGAGTCATCTGTGACATCACAGTTCAAAAGCATAGAAAAAAAACTTGAGATTCCACGTAAGTATGACAAGGACTGTAAAGTTAATCACCCTGAAGTACACCAGAGACACCTATTGTTTGTTTGAGCTTGCCTGGTTGCTATAAACAACGCCTACAGAATCACATGACTGTCTATTGTTCAATTGTGACGTCACCAAATCTGATGAGGTCACAGTAGCCAAGCTCCCATTGTGACGTCATGCCCCTGGTGTATTAGGGACAGAACTGCGAAATTTGCCTGTTGTGTGTTGCTTCGACTGACCACAGCTCAAAAACGGGTGCAGATGGACCACTTCATTTTTTTACCAATTTACAGCTAATAAAGCAGGGATCACATGGTAAGAATTTTAAAAACATGGTAATACTCTAGCTATTTTATAATCCATAAAAACTAATAACTTTAGTATTTTTATTAACATTTTAATGTAACTTCATTTGGGCCTACTGAAAAAGTAAGTGCGGATAGAACACTTTTTTTTTGGGCTGGATTTGTAGCATTTAGGCCCAGTAACATCATGCTGAAATTTCAGAAATATGGTAATACCTTGGGACTTTAGGGTGATTAACTTTAAATTAAAACACCCGCAAGCCTTGGCCATTGTTATTTCATTGAGATGTGTGTCCAGCTGTTTAGACCAATCTGTATTCTTGAGAGCAACAAAGGAGATTGAGGGCCATTCATGCCGAAACTACCTGCACAATTCCTCTTCCTGTAATGATATGTTTTCTTGTCATTGGATAAGAATCCATGTGCCTGAAAACAAATTTGTGTAACACTATTCCAATGGCGAGCAACATAATGTTTCCAAACTTTTGGTCTGCAGTTTGTATAATCTTTAATCTTGTACTAAGTACCAAAATTTCACTGTTGTATATATATATCGATGTATGCAATGTGACCAATAAATTATCTGTATCTGTATCTGTATCTGTATATTTAGCTTCTCTTTTTAGACAATAATATGACAAAATGTGCTGCCTGAGTCAGTGTCAGTAAGGTTGGCAGAAACCTGTGTATGAGTCTCGCACACACAGTTTGTCATCTTGAAATTGAATCCTTTGCAAGTGTCATCCAGATAACACAGAAAAGCACAAGACCTTTGAAAGCATCTCCCAAGCGGTTGAATTCTCCCACCAGACTGTGTCTTCCCTTGAGTACATTTGAAGAAGTTTTGCCCGTCTGAAAATACACAACAGAATGCATGAACTGACAAGATCAAATAATGAATTAAGAACCCCTAGTTTCAGCAGCAGCATGCAGAGCGAATGTTACATGGGGCCTCTGTAACAATTACAGGTGAACCGAAATCAAATTTTTTTATGCTTTTAAAGAGACACTTTGAAAGAGTGATTATGAAGGATGATTAGGGCAGATTTCACGAAATTCTGCAAAATGACTTACCACAACTTAGTCCACAAGTTACATTGGCACAAAGGCGACAATGATGATCTTGCAGTTAACATTAGCAGTTACATTAGCAATGAAAAAAAACAGCTACCACTCCAAGTTGTTTATTTTGTCGGTGATCTATATGGGTAAATAACAGGGTTGCAAAAAAATCCAATTTAAATCAAAAAAATCAAAAAAATCGGATTTATTTGATTTAAATCGGATTTTTTTGATTTAAATCAGATTTAAATCAAGCAGTCGTATTTTTTCAAATATAATGTTTTTCGAAGAAATTGAAGTCATAATAAATGATACACTGTTCTTAATTAGGTCTTCAGTAATGGGAAAAATTTCTTTCATTCCCCAAAAGTCATGTAATCAAGTTGAAATTCAGAGTTGTGGATTGTTCATATTTTTTACTTTTCCCAGCTGCAACAAATTCCCTCAGAATATGAATTTAACGTCAATTCAAGTGTGGAATCTTGTCAACTTTTTGGAGCTACTATTGCTAGGAATGACCGATGAAATAGGAAAAGTTTTACTTGGCTTCCAAAAGAGACTTAACAGGGTTTAATCCTATTCTGAAGTCACAATTTTTGAATACTTGGAAGCCACTGTCCATAGCATATCATACTTTGGAGCTAAGTAATGATTGAAATTACTAACGATGACCACAGAATCAGTATTTTATAATTACTATTGTTTGTTATTGTTTTCTTGTTTAATGAGTGCTACTTTTGGCAAGAGATTAGGAATTTGTCGCATGAAAGAGAATTGCTGTTTAAACTGGATTAAAGTAAGCCAAAAACCACCCTGGTATCTCCATCGTAGCATTGATTCCTTACCAATTCAAGTGTGAAGGTGTCAACTGATCCATTTTAGCATTTATATGCAAACTATTTGCAGTTTTCTTTCATAAAGTGATTTTCAATAAAAATCATTGATTAAAATCACTGATTTAAATCACGATTTAAATCAAATGATTTAAATCAAATGATTTAAATCATGCAACCCTGGTAAATAATACACATCTTTCAATAAAATTTCAGAATTTCATATTTTAGATTTGCAAAAAGATAGCAAGAACCCTGAGAAATTACAATGTAAAAGTTGCTAATGTAACATCAGAGTCCAGTGAGACGGAATGGAGCTACAGTAGCAGTCTCTCTTATTTTTCCTTTTTAGAAATAGTTTTTAGTTATGAAGGTAATTACAAATGGTGCCAAACAAGTATTTTAAGTGTATTTTATCAATCACATATCATTATGTTTTGCTAAAGTGTTTTCTGTTGATTCTACAGAGTCCAAAGTTTTCTGTTGATTCTACAGAGTCCAAAGTTGGCATGTCAGATGACCAGTAAGTTTTTCCGTCCATTATTGTCCTTATGAGAGATTTTAAAAAAATTTTAAGAGCAAAAAGTGGCATATTGGTGGATTCTTTTATTGATATTTATTCTTTAGCTCACTTATTTACTTGATGGTGGATTCTCAAGCTTTAGGAAGCAACAGATAGAAGATAAAAAAAGGTGGGACAGTTTAAGATACTCTTTGAGCACATTTTCGTGAAATCTGCCTTAGGCATCCATGATGAACCTTCTTAGCATTAAAAACAGTCAACCAAAACTTTTCAAGACAGGGCTGTTGTATCACACCTACTAAACGTGGCAGCACTGTGCACATTGAATTTGGACGTCTGCTAGTGTGAAGGTTCCATTAAAAAAAACACTTTTTGACCTTTTAACATAGTGCCATCCAATGCTTGCATAACAAATAAATAGAATTAGACTTACTTGACTTATTTAACACAGCTTACAAATTAAAATGACATTTTAAGAGAGTAATAATCCTATTTAGCATTCTGTTTACTGCAGCTGGCTGTTCCAACACACAGTTTGCCTCCACCTGGAACAAATTTCCATTGGCTTCAAACATGATTCAAACCTTTTAAATGCCCAAATACAATTCACTATTAGTTCTCTAAATGACTTCTGTTGACTTCTGAGGCACAAATTTCACACAAAGCATGAAGAATAAATCTATAAAATATTTGTAGTCACTTCCTGTGAAAGTTGTTTCCAAGATCCACGCAGCATAGGGTCTCACCCCGTGAACTCACTTTAGTCCGAGCCCATGGGACATTAAATGGAGGCGTGTTGTATCCAGTATTCTATGCTGGGGCAACTGAAAGACCCTGGGCATCCCTGAATTAATAGGGTATGTGCCAGACTCACAGTCTTCTCATCTCATCATCATAAGGCGATCGCCTGCCTCGATATAGCCCACTAAGGTGCTGCAGAGGCGTAAAACACAAACAAACAAACAAACGCAGCATAGGGGCCCAGCTTGCATGGGTTGCAAATTATGCAGGTGTGATAAATATTCTATTCACTGATCCCCTTAATTGCTGCTTTTTCAATAGTTTTAATACATACATAAAAACACTGAGGAAAATAGCACAACTTTAACCTGCAATAAACATAACTTAAATACACAAAGTATTTGAGATAACTGTTGTTAATGATTATGGGTTAATGCACTGATTATCTTAAATGGTTTGCTAAACAATGTCAACCTGGTTCATAGTTGTTTTGTCCTACATAATTGATTGTTTCAGTTTTAAGTGACAAATCCCTATAGAGCCTCCCAGGAGTTCATTTCAAAGCCTATGAATATTTATATATCCCTAGCTTTGTAGGCATGCTGTATGTATCTCTAACCTCAGAAGCCCCTATGGTGCCATGTGCAGTGTGATCTGGAGTGTAATTAAGAAAAGCACAACTCACCAACGCAGTCATAGCGGACTTCGTAATATTTGTAAGTTCCAGGACAGGGGTCACCCAAGTTTGTCAGTAGGTGTACTGTGCACGAGTTCTTCCCGTTGCATGTATTTTTGGCGTATTCTGTGTAAACTGTCTTGTGTGCCGTGCAGTTGGTGGCATTTTTATGGTGAGACCCGTAAGGACAGACTTCATGATCAGGAGCTGTTCTTCCAAGATTTGCAAATTGAACTTCAATCACATCCAAATTTGAACAAGACACATTGACATGACTTGAATCTAAATTGCAGCTAATAGCTGAAAATCCTGGAAAATCAAATTCAGAAAATTTTGAAATAACAGTATAAGAATGACACCGTATATTTGTATGGACTAGGGGTCATACCCATTCAAAAATAATCACTCAATCAAACATTTTTTTAGCTCTTACCTTCAATCCTTAAGATGTAGCGCGAAGCAACCAATGTCATGAGGCCAATAAAAAACATCTTGAATAAACCCCATGCACCGTGAAACTCCCAGTAAACTGACTACATGCAATGAAGAAATGATTTTATGAATGATTATTTTGTTGTGCCAAGAAGCTATATGAATATTTCATCACAAATTCTAGATGAACAAACAAATATTGAATTCTTATTGGTGAGTTTGCCCAATTATAGCCCAATTATATCTCATATATTCACCTACATCTTCTTGGACTATTTTGAAACGATATTTCATGTCGAGCAGTTTAGTTTTGTGTCCCAGACTCCCAGCCCCTTACTGCAATTTCCACTAGTATGAGTTGTTAGGACAGCTTGTTACGTAGTTTCTAAGCTTCATCTAATTGGCTGATGATCAGTCAAGGACCAATCAGAGAAAGATAAAATACTATAGCAAGTGGCCTTGCAACTCATACTAATTGAAATTGCAGTAACAAAAAAAGTGACAATATGATAAATTTATGAAGTGTCATTAAAGTTGCAGAACAATAATTTCAATAAGGCTATTCATAAATTTTTCCATGCAAGGCAATTAACCTATTTACTCGTACGACTCAATGAAACAACAAAATCAAGGTCACGAGCCTTGTTGTGACCGTCAGGAGACCTTGGACCAATTTAACAAATATGCAACACTGCAGCTGATCACTGAAGTTAAGTGGCAAATCTGCTAATGACTTTACAGGCAATTTAATTACCACGCGATTCTGGTCATTCACAGTTGCCTGTAGACAATCGACAATACACAATAGACAACATTTATTTAACTTCGGTTTTTACAACAAAAAACTTTAGCGTCACCAACCATAAAACAAAGTGGGCCTATAAATTCAGATAAAAACCAAAATTCATAACAATTAAGTAAAAACAAGTATAAAAATTAGGTTTTTAATTATCATGGAGCAATTTCAAAATTTCAATAGTAGCAAGCCTCTTCTTAAATTGGTTTGAACAGTCAATTTATTTTAGCTCATTACTCATTCGGGAGCTTATTTCAGAGTTTAGCCCCTACGCAGGCAAAGCTCTTCAGTCTATATGAGTGTATGTGACAGTTCTTCTCTTCTCAATTTGGAGCCGATATTTTCGATATACAAATTGTAAGGGGTCAATTTACTTGCAAATAAATCACTAATATATTTCAGAGAAAGCTGGGCCCTTTTGGGCTTTAAAAAGTCTACCACAAGACATTGAACTCTGCTTTCAAGGAGAGATTTTATTTTACATTTACGTAGTAAATCTTCACACTGCGATTCATTTATCATTCAACGCTATTCGCAGACCTCTCTCCTGCAACTTTTCTAACTTCTTTGTACACTGTTTCGAACAAAAATGTCATACGATATTACAATAGCTGAAATTGCTAGCTATGAAAGACTTGAAAATTATCATTCTGGCATCGAGACTCAAATATTTTGATATTCTTTTTAAAGCACATAACTGCCTAGCAGATTTTCTACATATATAGCAATTTGCTTTGTATAGTTCAACCTTGTGTCAAGTTGTACTCTGAAGAGTTCAACACAGTCATTGTTTTCAAGTGACACATTTTCATTAATTATTAGGCTGTCAGTTAAACAACCGAAGGTAATAAATTGAAACTTTGCAGGATTAGCCTGCATGCTGTTTTCCTCTGACCAAGTAACGGTCGCACTTGTCGCAGAGCTTAGATTTCTCAACAAAAGTTCCTGATTGGGTGCATTGACAACAATTGTTGTATCAACTGCATAGTTGGTGATGTTGCAATTTACAGATGGAAGAAGGAGGTCGTTACCTAAATGGTTGAATAATGATGGCCCCAGGATGGATCCTTAGGGCACGCCCTTTTTTATGATATGCCAATTATTGCGCTGATTTCCAACTTTTACCCTTTTTAAACGTTCCGTAAGTTAACTAGCGAGTAATAGTGTAATACTAGTGAATTTCTGCCAACATCATATGCAAGTTTGGCTGTTATCAGGTCGTGAGGAAGACTGCCGAATTAGGTAGTGAGGAAGACAGTCGAATGCCTTTGAGGAATCAATGTTAAACAGGTACTATTTACGTTTGATATATTAGCTGTGTGATGTTCTGTTGTTCCACTGAATAATTTGAAATAATACAGTACAAAAGTAATTCCGAATAGAGACATTGTTTTAGTACAATATTTCAACCTTTATTTGGTCATCTTCAGGTACATAATGAAAGGAGATATTGATAGAGGAAGGTTATCACACAGAAAACAAAAACAAACATACCTGAAAAACTGTTAAAACAATGATGGTTTACTTCCCTTTAAATCATAATGTTATGAAACACAAAAAAAAGTGCAAAAAGTTGAAAGACCCCTTTGCTAGATCTATACTTCGGCTCAAGTCCAATATACGGATAAGAAGTTCCTGAGGGACTGTTTACTTCATAAAATCATTGCGTCACAACCGTTGTCATGACGACACATGGGGGCTGCCGCCCCCACACCCCCGCTGATTGGTTGAAATTGTTGTTGTGATGACGTCATCAGCCAAACAACACCCTTATTGTTACACTTGGAACTATTTGGTCCTTATATTGGACTTGAACCGATACTTCATCATGAGTCACATGTTTCATGACGCTCATCACAGGCATTGTCATGGTGACGAACCAGAATGAGGCTCTGTTATGTAAATGTTGCTGTAGGAGTCTGATGAGAAATCCCTGCCAGCCTGGAATCAGACAAAAATTGACAGAATCTGAAAAAATTGATGCATGAATCAGTCTGGTGATGCCATGCACTGTGAAACAACAACGCAGCTGCATGACACCGTGAATCTTAAAAGTGGCAATTCACGGGAGGTTGTTTCAAACAACTTACCTGTAACGAAAAAGTCCATGTCATCTGAGCAACGCCGGAGTTCCTCCGGAACTTCCAGAAAGTCAATTTATCTAGGAGAGGAAAAAGAACCAGGATTTACCAAAATGAATTCAAATAATGGTTCTTACTTTCAACGTAACGTCACAGAAAGTGGCGTTTCGATCAAAGGTTCTGGAGATGAACGACGGGAAATTTCCGCAGCAAGAAGAGTCATGGACGTTTTCTGTGATCTTTTCGAAAAGCGCAAGATGCTTGACGTGAAGATTTTGACTGCAGATAAGCCGCTCTATGCCCACAAGGTCGTCCTGATGGCTTACAGTCAATTTCTGACAACAATTTTGACTGAAAGCAAAAGACCCGTCATCGTGGAACTGAAAGATATTCATTCAAAGTACATCTCTGAAATGTTGCAATTTTTGTACAATGAAAACATTTGTTTGAATAATGAAAATATTGGAGACATCCTAACCTGCAGCGTACGCCTTGATTTTCAAACGCTGAAGGACATCTGTTTGGATTATTTGAACCATTTTACAGTTGAAAATGCACTGCTCTACTTCGCTGTGTGCCAATTCTGCGGTGCTAATTTTTTGGCCTCTACAATATGGCGTTTCATCTGCGAAAACTTTGAAGACATTGCTAGATCCAGATATTTTTTGGCAGCTTCGCCTGCAGTGGTCATGACACTGCTTTCTGATGGCAGAATCCGAATCAATGAAGAAATATCAGTTTTTAAAGCAGTGGAAAGATGGTTTCTCTACTCAGGTCATGATGATCGCTTTCTTGCAAAGATGCTGGGTTGCGTACGATTCAACTGCATGTCAGCCGAAGAAATTGCAATCGTTAGGACAACTTTGGAAAAGCTTGCAGAAGGCAAGAGCCAGGAGCTGGTGTAAGTAAACATGAATTATGATTATTATCAAGATGTCAAATAGAGCTACATGTTACAGTAGGCCTAAGGGAAACAAACATAAAACTGGGTGAACAATTATTCGGACAACTGCTTTTTACCATGTTACAGTTGAAATTTTCATTCAGAAATATTAAAGCATCCATAAACTGACCTCGATAGCTAACTCTCTTTAAAATTATACGTTTTGAATTTATGTGAAAAAGAATTTTAAAAAGGATACATATTGAAAATGTCATTTTCAGACTGAATGGAAATTCTTCCTGCAAAGTCAGAACTGGACCTGATGGCCAAGATTTCTCCAAAATTCCTGACATTTCACCGAACGATGCAAAAGCCATGGTGAATGTGTAACTTTTTTATGCATTTGCGGCATCTGCCATAATTTTGTTAAGCTTTTTAAATTTTCAGAAATTGTGTAAATTGTCTATTGTTTTTGTTTAGGCAATTGCCATGTCAAGTTGTCCTGTTGCAACTGAGATTGATGTTGCGAAATCCGTTTCAAATTTAGAACTCGACACAAAGGTAAGTACCGCAACAGAGGGGTGAAATAAGGAAATTTCGGGTCTTTTTGAATAACTATTTAGAACTAAGTAAAATTATTGATGTTGTTGAATTTTGCAGGAGAGCACAGATTTCTTCGTTCTGCCACAAGAGCCACCTGTAGAAGTTTGTGGAGCAAGTAAGCGATTAGATAATCCAGAGGTGGCTTGTGGGCTTTCGCTTCTCATCGTTGGCGGATACGACGCAGAACAAGTCAGAGAGATAACACACGGAAGGAACGTGACCCTGTTTGATGGCCAAAAACGCTTGTGGGAGGTGATTGATAAACTTGAGGCCAGCGTCCACCATCACGCTTCTGCTGTCCTCAATGGCAAACTGTACCTCATCGGGGGATTGTTGTATGATTGCAACGACAGGGTCTTCAAGCCAACAAACAAGGTCGAAGTCCTTGATCTCAAAACTTTCGAGTGGTCGCATGGTGTGCCACTGCTGGAGGTCAGGTCGTGTCATGGATGTGTGGTGTACAACGGGAAGATCTATGTCTGTGGAGGAAGGTCCGCAGAGAACGGGTGAATCATTTAACCTTATATACTATTATTTCTCCTCATATCCTTTCCAGGCCTTGTGTTTTGACTATGATTAGAATTTCGAGCTATCAATTGTCCAGCTTGGCACACCCCCTCCAGGCCCAAAATTAACATTCCAAAAATAGGAAAAACTGCGAATTATTTATTGCCCTGTATTCACCTCATGTTATGCTGAGGCTCTGGATGGGGGATATGGGGGACAGGGAACTCAAAAGTAAAATGATCAAGGGACTTCAAAAGTAAAATGGCCAAGGGACAGGGGGACACAAAACCCCATCCAGAGCCTCTACGCTCCCCATGCTTTTTCCAGATACACCCTTGCATGAGTTTATTAAGTTATGGATAGTTATGGATATATAGAGTAGCACGGGGCATGCAGCCCCCCTTAACTTCGAGGTGCGATTTGACCTACTTTTTGTGGTCGATTATTTAAATGCTTATGTTGTCAGAAAGGGATCACTTGACTCTACTTATAACCACTTACCCAGTGAAACAAATGTCTACCAATTTTAACAAAGGAGTTGCAGCCCTTTTTGTAAAAAATATATAATGGCCTTCTTACCCCACCCATCGGGCAAGAAGCCCCCCTATTATAATCCTATGGCAATTTTTTTTGTGAGCGCATTCAGCTTGAAAGTTATTTCTTGGTTCTTCTATCAATTTTTAAGGCATTCTATTCAATTTTTCTGAATTTCAGAATTTTTCTGGCCATAGATTTATTTTTTATTATTTTTTACCCTGATTTAATTTCGGCCAACTTTTTTCGATTTCAATTAGCTATTCTATCAAGATTTAAGGTAAAGTAAACATTATGAAATGGTTCCTGAAGCAGCTTCGAGGCCTCAGTGAAGGGGGGCCTCATGCCCCATGCCATGTGGGGCCTCTTGCCCCAAACTCACATATTTTAATTTGACCTTTATATTTTGAGCTAAAATGCAAAAAATATGATCCAAATCCTATTTATGTAATTGTCATAAAGTGAAGCAACGCAGATATCCATTATACTTTTAATAATTTCCAAAGTTATTTCTGACAACCACTTTCAAAGAATTAATCAAAGTTACAAAAACCATGCACCTGTTTTTGTTTCTTTAATTACTTCTATGGTTTGGTGCTGTTTGCCCTGAAAATTAGTGACTTCACCTAAAAAGCCTCTAGCTTCAATCCTATCGATAAGAAAAAGCACCAAAAATGTAAGTTTAGATATAACCCTGGGGGGCCCTCTCACCTAACCCGGGCTTCTTGCCCCGACCCACTCTACTGCTGAATATTTTTAAGTGTACATATGTGTTAAAAACTGAATTTAATGCCAGGTATCTAACTAGAGAGTTGTCCTGTTTTACTTTTTCTCATGCCAACAGATTTCTGCAAACCATTGAGGAGTTCGACCCGACAACTGAGAGGTGGAAGGTGGTCACTCGCATTCCTGGGAAAGGTGGTGTAGGAGCCGCTCTTGCAGTTTTCCGTGACAGCCTTTTTGTCGTAGGAGGGTACAACGAAAACATGGAAAATTCAATTCTGCAGTCTGTCTTGAAACTGGACATGAATACTTTTGTGTGAGTTCTTCTTGGCTTTCATTGGATTATAACATTTCTAAGAAAATAGCATCAACTTGTAGAGCTCTAGGCCTAATTTACAAAAAACAAATATTGATGCAATTTTGTCGAAACAAGTGATTAATCAAATTTAAAAAAAGGGTATTATTTTGTTCAAAATGTGACAGTTGGAAGGCTCATCAACCTCTGCAAATACCTTGTTGCCATGCCGCCCTTGTTAGCGTTAACGATGAAATGTATCTCATTGGAGGATGCGCTCAACTAGACGGGATGCAGAGCATTGCTTCAGTTCTTCGCTACAACGCTTACCATGAGGATTGGATCCTTGAGACTTCTATGATTGCTCCTCGTCATGATGTTTCTGTCACTGTCACAGGTAAGTTTTTCTTTTATTTTATTTTTGCTGATCAATATAAATTTTTCCAGCAAGAATAAATAGGCCTGCATATTATGATTATTTTATTAAACCATATTGACAAAAACTTTTTTATTCCTTTGGAGATGAATTTATTTTATTTTACTTTGTAGGAGACAAGATAATGATAATTGGTGGACTATGTACTCCTCATAAAAAATCTCTGAGAAGAATAGAGTGCTATGACTTAAAAAATCGTTGTTGGATTGAAGAAAATATTCAACTGCCTTACGGCGTAACAGGGGCTGCTGTTGTTGCTTTAAATCTGCCATAGTCACTTTTATATTTATTTTTATTTATCTATTTATTTGTTAGTGTAAATTCTGCGGTGGGCTCCTTTGCATTTATAATATTGAATAATGGTCAATGGATAGCAAAAAGGATTGTGCATTTATGCAAGGTTTCAAGTGTTCAAGCTTAAAAAATGACAAATAAATATCAGAACTCAATCATTGGCTTTTTCTCTTCATTGTTTTCCTGCACAGTGGCAGCCCTGCATCTACCCTGCACCTCAGTTTTGCAGGGACAATAAAAAAATAGAAATGGTGGTGGCGCCACATGCTATTCATGTAGTCAGAGACCTCTGTTGTTAAATCTGGTTGCCAAGGGTAACAAGGCCAAAATGGCGGAGGAGAAGCAAGCACCTCGAGGAATGGAGCCCTTTGACACGGCAAAAGAGGGTAATTTAGGAGCCCTCAGTGAACAACAACAGCAAGAACTGAATAACTTTAAGGTAAAGATATTTTTGACCAAAAATTTTATTCTGAAACCCTTACGAAGTCGAGTTAATGAAAGGGGAGACTGAGAGTTAAAGATCCTGCAGTTCTGCAGGCTCCAGTGCAGTGCAAGGTGCAGTACCAACTCAGCAACTGGGTGAGTCTCTTGACTCGAGTGATTGCAGCCAGTGCAGGTAGCACTCTTAAGTGGCTTGATTAGTCTTCACTTCAGTTTCTTCAAGAGTTCAATGCTTATTCAGTGTATTGTCTTATTGACAATATTATAGTTTAGAACTGTTATGGGTAGGCCTACTCAGTCTCACACCTTGGCTTTGAAGAATAATTGAACGATAGTATTGTCATCCACTACACTTTACGGCTGCAGTCGATAGGCCTATTTGAAGTATAACTTTAGACCGCTAATTACTTAACTATGCGTGGCCTTCTACATGGCGATAACATTACGATTCGAAGCAAAAAACAATCAGTGAGTTTGACCGTCACTGACCAGTGACCAGTAAATGGCAATAATAGATTAAATTTGATTTGATCAAATCTCGTTTCAGATGAGAACTCGATTAGAAAATGAACAGTATTTGAGAAAACACCCTGAAGTAGAGTGCTTGCTGGCAGGATTCTTGAAGTGAGTATTGATGATATAGGCCTACAATTTTGTCAATTAATATGATATATCCTATTTATTGTACTGTTTTATTCTTTGATTCATATTGTAACAAAAATTTTTCTCCGACTAATTTGCAGCAAGGTGCTCACAGATCGACCAAATAATGTCAGAGAATACGCAGCAGGTTGGTTCTACTTGCATATGGTTGAATTAAATTCATGACAGCATAATATTTATTCCATAATTGCATAAATAATGTTACTACCCCGTAATAAAACCATATATATATATATATATATGTTAAGAATACATATTAAACATTTGATGGAGACTTTATTCAATGTGTTTCTGTATTTTCATATTTTGCAGATCACTTCACGAGGCCAGATTTACCATCAGTGATAGAAAATCAACTTGAGGAAAGACAACAAAAATTAAGGCAAAACCAAGTCCTGAGAAACATTTGATTTTTCAAATTCTTTAATTTATTTTAACATACATAAAATTTAATTTTGTGATTATTGTATGCAGTATATGTGATATTATATTTCATTTTATGATTATTGTCATGAAGTATTAATTGTAAATATATATACGTTTTTTTCTCTGTGATATGTTGAAGCTAGTCTGAATTTTATCTGAGGCATAGGCACTTGATGCTTTCAAAATGATATTAAAAAATATACAGTCAAGTTATCATGTCATTCAGTCTTTTTGTCCAGCTCTGGTGGTCTCAGTTGGTTTGGAGGCGGCAGCTTCTCCCTTTTCCTTCTCTTATAATCGCGGTGGAGAGTTGCTACCTGCAATGACAATTTCACCACTCTATTGATTTATAGGGGCTTGCTAAGAACAAGAAACGACTCAACAAAAAAGAATTAGATGTTACTTATCGCTTATGAAAAGGCTGATCTTGCATGAGCTTCATGAGCCTGTGATTTTCATCAAAAAGAAAAAGGGTGCCTCATGTATAATAGGTACTGTGAAAGTTTGGGTCTATTAGTATACATGTTACAAGACTTGGTATATCAGTGTCCGTTGGTGAAGTGGAACTTTGTTTAAATTGAGGCATATGCATATGTTGGCCATTGGTGTGCTGTTCAAAAACATCACTTGTAAATTTGTAATGACTCGCTGTGCAGTAAAGAAATTGCACTGGTTGAAGCTTCTCAAATTGGCTCTTTGTCAAAGAAAAGTGTGTTATATTGGACAAATTGTGCGGCCCTCCCTCCTGTAACCATTCCTCTAAAATTTACCTTTATTGTAGGCCTATGTTGGCTTGTGTCAAGAAGTAGAACGCACTGATAATTTAAATAATGGTTAAGTGTTATACTTACTGTGACAAATACCAAAGAAATGAAGAGTGCTCCATACAACACCCCGGTCACTGTCCACATGAAGTAATGGCTGCCATCATATGGGACATTTTTCCATTTCTTGGCGGCTTTAGCTGTAAAGGGGAAAAGAGCATGTTTAATCCATATTTGAGGGTTGTAACATGCATTTTTGTCACATCCCAACTATTTAGGGCTGAAAGGGTTAGAGATTTTTGTAACCGAGTACTCGACTTCCTATAGCCGAACCGTAACCGGGTAATCATTTGTTATATATTACCTTATCCAGTGTGGGGTACAGACCCTGCAGCAGCCCTGCATACCACTCCCCCCCCCCTCTCAGAGATAAAGAGTAAGTGCAGAAAAAAATAAAAACAGGTTTGTTTGATAAATTCCAGATGTAGGCTTACATGAAGGGGGACAAAGTCAAAAATCTAGTGACACATGACGACAGCTTGGGTCACACTTAAAACACTCTTTTTACTGGAAAACGTATGGGTGACGAGTAATCGGTTACTAAAATTTATACTTGAGTAATGCTTTAACCTAAACGTAGTCGGTTAACCGAGTAATCGTTTCAGCCCTAATCCCAACTGCAGGAAGGGATCAAACTGACAAAATGCATGTTGGAACCTGAAAATAATGTGTCTATTAAACACTTAGACCTCCCTCATAAACTTCTTTAACTTTTCCCATTTAAGTCTTATATTTTGCCAATAAACAATAATCTTATTGTTTTTATATTAAGTACTGTTAATACTTAACGTGGTGTTAACATTCAATTTTGTCAGTCAGATGCCAGCTTCTCCAATGGTAAAAGTATCATTACATGGTGAGAATGCTGGTTTGAACAACATATCAAGTCACTGTTCATCTACTAGAGGCTGATGTTGTCTTCCATCTGACAATTGTTTTTGCTTGCCTATTTATGCTTCTGCAATACCTTAAATGATAATGAAGAATAACATATATAATAAAGAAACAAAGACTTACTGCCGTTAAAGATAAACCAAGCCCACTCCTCCGCCGTCACGGGTGGGTATTCGTTGACAACCTGTTCCATTGCTTTTAATGCGATCCTTCTGCGGATGGTTCTTTACAGAAATGATTTTAAAGAACCAATATAGCATCTACTTGTGCATCATATCATTGATGGGACTGAGGAATCAATACCATGCATTGCTGCAAATGTGCATATAGCCAATGAAATATTCATGAGCGGATGATGACTGCAAGCTGCTCGGTCCCATGGCATTTGTTATTTAATGAAGTTCTGACAGGCCTTGTTTTTAATCATTTTATTACCATTTTCATTTCTTTCTATCTCAACTTTCTCCCCTTAGCCATAGGCGTATGGCGGGCGCGCGCGATTTTTGGGGGGGCGAGCGACATTTGCCCGAATTTCACGATCTAAATTTATAAACATTTCGAATTAAATTGCCTGGAAATCATTAATTTTAAGTAGCTTTTATTTAATCATCTGCCCGGATTTTTTAGCCTTTTTGCCCGAATCTTACTGTTTCCCAAACTTTTGGGGGGGCGATCGCCCCCCCTGCCCCCCCCTCCGATACGCCTATGCCCTTAGCACTTCAAACTTTCTAGTTTTGTCGCCAAGGCAACCAAGCTATTTACAGAGGAGCACTCTGAGAATCTGCTGAAATGTAGGGGAGTAGTAATCTTTTATGATGTCCTTTACCCTGTTTTCCTTTTCCCCATCTCATCTACACAGGAATATGTCCCTGTTGGTTATTTTTCCAACTCATGTTCTCTTCAGTCTTCACTCTTTTCGAGGATGTCCTCTTCTTGGCCAAAAAGCCAAAAGCCTGCATGTATCTGATCCAGCATTCTGGTCTCATGCATGCAGCTTCAAATTTGTGCCTTACTGCAGATGGTCCTCACAAAGTATCAGGAGCTCTGAGCTCCACAGGTATCAACTTTTTTCGTTGTGCCATCCCTGCAGACATTTTTAATGATTGCCAGTCAACTAGGCGACAGACAACTAGGCTACAACACTACCAACTAGGCGACAACCAACTAGGTGACATTCCACTACCAACTATAGCCTAGGCTACACTTGTTGTACAACCAGGTGACAGCAGATATCCCCCCCCTCCAAGGTACCATCCAGGTGACACATATTTTATTGGGGATACCAACCATGTGACAGATCACCTTCACTAGTGGTCAATTAGAAAATGTACCGTCACCTAGTTGGATGTGTTTTCAACTTTTGTGAACTTGTGTCACCTAGTTGGAAGTGCTGTGTAAATTTGTTTCACCTATTTGTATAATTATCAAAGATGATCTAATTAAACACAAAACAGATATAGAACTTTTGGGTGTCTGTATGGACTCAAAGGGTGACTATTCAAGCCATGTTAGTAACAGAATAAGTGCATGTAGAAAAGGTATTTATGCATTAGCGCCCTCTGGTATGTCTTATCCTGGATTGTGTACAGAAGCTAAAGGGTATCTCTGGAGGTCAGTTGGAGCTCCTTTACTGTTTTATTCTATGGATTGTAAACCTTTAAATAGTAATCATATTAAACAACTATATTCAGCACAGGGTTGTTCATCAAAAATGTATTAGGCTTTAGTAAACGTAATCGTCATACCTTGCTACTCAATGCTTTACAAATTGAATCTGCTGAGACATATGTGGCTAGAACAACTAGTTCTTTTTATAGAAGGGTTTTCAATGTTGATACTCCACTGTTGGGTCTCCAGTGCTCTGCATTAGCAAATTATATGTTATCAGGTAAAACTGTCAAAAATACTATAATCGAAAAACTTGTTACATAACTTAGGTATATCACCTGTTAAGGCAGCATTTTCAAAATGTGTTACTGAATGATGTCTGAATCATACTCTGATCTGAATGATGGTGTTGTTGATTCTCTAAAGCATCTATTATTTCATGAGAATTTTATAAAGCCTTGCTGAACATGTACTTTGTAATCTTTTGACAAAAGCTTTTTAGCGATGTATGTTTTTATTCCATTATGAGTCAACATGTACAAATATGTTTATTGTTTATATAAATCTGTTGTTTTACCTTTTCCCCTTTTTTGGGGGCTGAATGAATAAATAAAAAATAAATTTGGAACTGCTTGTCACCTAGTTCGCACTGGTATGAGATTTCCAAATTTCTTGTCACCTAGTTGATACTGACAGGTGTCGCCTAGTTGGTTTATCGCCTAGTTGACCGTACACCATTTTTAATCTATCAGACATTAGGGTGATGTCAGCTGACATCGTGACGTTATCCTGACGTCATGCAGGTAACGCCAGATGCCCATTGGCATTGGGAATTTAATCTCTGCATAATTAAGCACCACATGCAGTGTGAGCTGTTTCTGACCAAAGTCCACTGACTCCGCTCCATGTATTTGTTTGCATCGATTGATTTTTGATAAGCAGCCAAATTGGAGCGAAGTTAGTTTCCTGGTTAATTCATTACTTCCTTGAATCTGTGAACTGGAATGTTTCTGGAAGCTTCTCATCTTCGACAACACTGGAGAACCCTATTTTCAGATACAGGCAGGGAATTTGCATGCCGGAGGTGATTTTGAGTAAGTGACCGTATATTTTATAAAATATTCGTTAACCATATTTGATATTGTTCATATTGTTCATAATGGAAAAATAATGTTTCCATGATGATTACTAAGCAACAGCATCTGCAATATTGCTCCTAATCAGTTGCATGCCTAGCTGCAAGATTACATTGTTATTTTACTTCATAGCTGGTTGGACCTTCAGTACTTGGATGTGTGCTTCCATTTTTTGCCTGTCTGTGGTTTACAATAGTTGCAAAATGTTGACATAACTATAGTTTATAGGCATGTGGTTATTAATTTTTACAGACCCCACGAAAACATGGCTGCCGGTGAAGTACTCCTGGATCAACTACACCCTCTACGCCGTCTCCGTCTTTTTAATTGGAGGAATAATAATTATTTTGGTTTACATTAAGGTAACTTTGAAAAACATTTCTTTTTGAAATGATCTAAGATTAGACCGAGGTCACAGTCTTCACGTTGCTGTAGGCAACGTAGACTGAGGACATTGCATTTGCTGAGCTCTCTTGAAAATCATTGGAAACAAAAAGTGATAAAAACAAACAATCAAACATGAACACAAACAGAAAACAGCAATCTGCAAACAGAAAGCAACATAAGCGGTGATCTTGTTTTGTCTCCAGTCCTGAGGTGTTTTCAACACAAAGAACAGTCAAGATAAAAAAAAAGTGGGAGGGAACATTTATTTCTGGATGTCACTTTTAAAAATATCAGAATATGTGGCGGTTTTCATCAATTTATCAATCTGTCAATGAATCGATCAGGATTTACGATTGAGATGTATTTTGGGTAATTTAATTTCTTGAACTACACTGAGCGCCATTAAAAAACGCAACATCGCAAAATGGCTCAAAAATGGTACTATCTCAGAATATATCACGATGAAATTTTGCACACACTTAGCAGTTGCCATTAGGTGTATTCACGAAAATTTACAGGTTTCTGTGTGCAAAACTGTCGTGTCAAATTAAATCGTCATAGATACTGTCGAAAATACAAGTCACAAAATTTCAAGATCCTCTGATCATTAATTTCAACAACCTTGCAGTTCTTTCCATAACATTTTTGATTTGTCAGGAAAGTTTACAATTTTACTTGCTTGATGGGACGAAAAAAAGTAATATTTGACCGAACCAAAATTACAGATGATGAA
Source organism: Platynereis dumerilii (assembly GCA_026936325.1). NCBI lineage: Eukaryota > Metazoa > Annelida > Polychaeta > Phyllodocida > Nereididae > Platynereis > Platynereis dumerilii. Next base: position 1,164,496 of record JAPTHN010000053.1, on the reverse strand, counting down.
ATTAATAAAATTTTAGTGTCAATGCTGGCCTGCCCCCTACAGGAGCTTTTTGCTAAAATATTCAAAAAATAAGTTTTATTCAGATTTTTAGAGTTTTGTTATGGAATCATTGTCTGTGTTTCCATCCTGCCAAGAGGCCTGCAAACTTTATTCAATCTAAATGCGATCTGAGTTTGTCAAATGTGGTCTGAGTCAATCACTGTTCACCAAAGTGTGTTTGCAATCAACCAATTAGATCATACATGCAATGCTTGACTGAGTATGATTGACTGCTGAATGTAATAGTCCAATGCCATTATTTGGAAAACAATAGACATAGAAACTGAAATAGCAAATTATGAACAACAAAATGATTAACAGCTATCAGTTTTGCAAAGCCTCCCTCTCTTCAGTCTGAAACTCCTGGATTTTTTAGTGGTAAATTGTAGAAAATAGGCCGATTTTGACACTTTAAAGTACAGGAAAGTTCTGAAAATCGCACACAATACATTTTAAACCATTTCCTATCAGCCCATACCTTTATTTTTGATGGGAATAGGCCCTAAACTGCCGCGACACGCTCCTTGTCGGAAGTTATAGTTCTCAACCTGTCTTTTGTCTCCCATCCTTCTCAGCTACACTGAGAAGGTGGGTCTTCCTATCTAATCTAAGATGTGTTTAGCTTCTGAGATTGAGGGGAATGAGGGTGATCATTAATTTTTTTGTTTCCTTCAAATCCTCCTTTATTTGCTCATGCAATTCTTCCGAGGTGCGTTCTGTAATTCTAAGCCTTGGGAAAAGGTCAGTCAGTGACTTTGGTAAAGGCAGCAATTTCGGAACTGTTGAAACTGTTTGCATTGTCAGGGTTTCCAGAAAGACATTAAATTCAATTATTGTGGGCTCTAGCATCCTCAAAGTGGATGGTTTTGCCCTATACGAGGGGTGTCCCAAAAGTTCTGACCAATTTTTTTGGCAGACCTTTGCGTTTGAAATATCTAAATGATATTTTCACAGAATAAATTTCAGGTATTCGGCCATCTATTTTGAAAAAATCAAGACTGTAAGAAGTGTTTAAGTTACTTTTCAGTTACCGTGATTATGAAAGGTCAGTGCACCCAGCGCAGCTCAATTTCTCTGATGAAATTCAGCAAATAAGCTGTGTTAAAAGTAAAAAAGGAAATGATTGCAAGAAAATGTATTTCCTGCAATCTTCAAGATATCTTCCATTAGATTATAAACATTTATTAATATTTCAACCTGATCAGCTGAGGCAATTACCAAAGGTTTTTTCCAGCAGTTGCCTAACAGCGCTTGAGACGGTTTGGCTGAAACAATCTGCTGTCAAGAGGCAGTTCTCAAGAACCTTGGGTTCAAAACCCAATCTAATCTGATTTAATTACCAGATTTGGCCTTCTGTAACTTTGCATTATACTAAAGTTTATATCCCAGTTCAAAAATTAAAGAAATAATAGTCATAACGAGAAATGAAGCATTCGCCACATACTCTGAAATTCGACAATTTAGGAACAGCCCAGTTTGGAGGACCCAAGTGATCGCCTCAGCACATGGGTTAAACTGATTCACAGTGACTTTAAAAGTAAATGAAATACTTTGAGATACTGTTAGGTTTCCAAATAATATTTTTCATGATCATCCATTGCATATTTACTGTAAATCCCTTGGTTATTTACAAGCCTAGACACTTGGATTTGGCCTAAAAAATTGAGCTGCGCTGGCGCACTGACCTTCTGTTTCCATGGCAACAGAAAAGTTATCTAAAATGTTTGAACAGGTACCATATTTTCAAAATGGATAGTGAAATACCTGAAATTGATTCTGTGAAAATATCATACAACTACTTCAAATCGAAAGGTCCGCCAAAAAAATTGGTCAGAACTTTTGTGACACCCCTCCCCTCGTATGTCATCCAAAACTTATGCAGTTTTTTTTTCTTCTGAGGATTCCATGTAATGTCGTATTTGACACCCTTGAATTCTGTATTGTTCGCATGAAACTTGAAAATATGGGCACTCACAATGCACTATTTATTTATTTAATGCGAGTTGTACATGTTTTGATTTCAGTTACTTCTCGTAAAGAAGTCGAGGGAGAACCGCCTGGAATGTTACTTGAAGAGAAGGAGACCAGCGATGGAGTACGTCCGTCCCCTCATGAAAGACAAAAGATGAACAACAATATATTGTCATTTTGCATTTACTGAATTTATAAATTTGTTCAATTTCACCGATCAGCATGATATAAAAGATAATGCTTTTTAACGAGAAGTATAGAAGTTTGTTTTGTACAATTTTAAAAAGAGGCAAAACCTGGCATACGTTGAAAAATTTTAATAATTCAAGAAATACGTTTGAAAACTTTCATGAAATATAACTCAATGATTTTTTTAAAAGTTAGTTTCTGAAGAAAATACTTAGCAAATGAAGAAAAACACATCTCACATTTGAAAGTTGAAATAAGCTTATCTACAAAATGTAAGTGATATGTATTATGTGAATCATTTCTTCATGGCAGATCACCAACGGTCTTGCGAAAATGGTTGTTTATGATCTCCTCAGGATCGTCTGTGCTTCTATCGTAAAAGTATCTGAAGACTTCTCCGTTATCCGTGATAACAATTTCGTTTCCGATGGCTTCAACTTTGATATTTTCTTCGGGGATTTCTGCGTGGATGTAGAAATCATTTGGATCGAGACCTTTAGTGACCGTTATGCCATCTTGGGTGGGATTGTCCCGTGTGGAAGCCTCATTCTGGGGTTGATCATTTGATGCTACTAATGAGATATCCTCCGTTTCAACTGACGGAAGCCGTTGGAGACTGACCTCTGTCTCGATGTGCTCCATGTATGCGGACAGGACTTCCTTCATTGGAATAGGCATGTAAGATCGAATGTCTTTCAAGGTTGATAAGGCACTCTCCCATTGTCCTGCATGCATCATCGTCACAGCCAGGATGAAATTGACCGCCACCTTGGATGTGGCTCTGTCGCAGGGAGCATCGAAGTCACTCAGCGACATTATTCTGGCGTTCAATGCCTTCACCATGAGATGCAGCAGCTTTTCTGAGGAAGCAACGAGAACTAGAACATTACTTTTGAATGTTTGAAGATATACAATGCTGTCTTCATGTTCACAGGGTGGTTTAGACTTTTTGCAATGGCATTTAGTTTGCAACTTAGTAATAAGTGTGTCCAACATGGGCAGAAGAAGAACGCGAGTCATCATGATATCAGTGAAAACAAGAATGACTTCATGTGGAACGTAACAACTCGTTATCGGCTTCAAGAATCCCGTGAGAATTGGTTCCAACGTGTCGATATTGTAACTGAGCATTTTCCACACACCGTGAAGTTGAAAGTCTGGTCTTGAGAGTTTTTGCTTGAGAGTTGGTAGCATGTTTTGAAGTATTGAATGGCATTTAGGAGTTTCAAAGATGAGCTTGACCATGTCTTCGTGGTCTGCCTTTGGTTGCTTGCACCACAGCTGGAAGAAGAACATAGTGTACTCTGCAGCTGTGACAAAGTCATCTTGGTCCAGTTGGAAAGACTCAAACACAAGAACACACTGTTTCTCCTGACTCTCCACTGCTTCTGCATCTGCTGTGTACTTAGCTGTGATGTGACTCCAGCATGCTTTCATCAAAGCCAACCTCTGCTGGATGGAGTCAGTCATCTGCCCTTTTCCCGTCAGCCTCCTTTTTACGTAATCGACGAAGAGTACGGCAGTCTTTGTCTTCCTCAGTCGAATGAAGTTCTTGCGACAAACGGTGACAAGAAAGTTGTACATGACTTCTGCCCGGGGAAGGCTTTTCATCTCTGGTCTGACATAAGCTGATGCACCAAGATATGCCATCATGATGTCATAGGTGTCTTCAAAGCTGTCTTCTGCCAATTTTGCAACTGCCAAATCTGTCCATGACTCAAAAACGCATCTCCTCAGAATGGCAGCGTTCACCTTCGGGTGGAGATCAACGGTCAATGTTTCTGATGCTGATGTCAAGTGTGGAGCGAGGATGTTTTCAAAGGCATGATGCCACCACAAGCTGTGTCCCTCCAGCCTGGTCTTTTGTTGGTACTTCATAATACATTGGAGCATGTTCTCCCTCAATTTCATCACACTCCTCAGTGCTGTTGTAATGTGATCATCTGACAAGTGTTCCAATAGGTTGCTTGTTGGTATGAAGTAATTTGGCAGGTATCTGCTGGCCAGAAAGTTGATTAAATTATCCGTCAGACAGTATAAGCCAGCAGCCAGGTTGTCCTCCCTCCACAAATCAGCTGGTGTCTTTTCCACAGTCCAGAATAAAGTAGTTTTCAGGTGATAGGTCATTACTGCTTTCTGTCCTTTTGTAGTGAATTTGATGAGATACTTGAACGCCATGTAGACCTGTTTTTGTGTCAGTGTCAGTTGGCGAGCGAAGAACAGCTCTGGCAAAGAACAGGAAATGCGCCATTCTAGGTCGGGGTCCTTGCTGTAGCGATGGGCTGCTCCAACCAGAAAGAACCCAAATGGCATCTCTGAGAACCTGCCCAGGCGAGGTTTGGTTTGTCTTGCCAACCATTTATCCATAAACTCAGGCCATTGTCTGATGTTGACTGCATAAACAAGATCAAGAGCATCTTCAGCTTTCACCGTCCCCTTTTTACCGCCTTCCCCTTGGTCGAACTTGACGTCAGCCGGTTCATCTTTGGACACTGCCGGTCCACTCATCGATGTTGATGATCCTTGATTGTCTCTGATTTCTTGAATGGAATGCTTTGACATGTAATACACATCCCTGCCATTCTCCACCCTCTTCTCTAAAAGCTCGGGTTTCACGTTCTTGTGATCGACCACTCGTATTCTGGCAAAACCCGGATATGTCTCGGATGTGTCCAGGTAGAAATTCCCACTATTAGCTGTTGCCATCTCAAGAGTGTTATCCACGTAGACATTGTCAATTATCAAGAAATCATCGTCCGAGGCTTCGGCAACGACACCCCCTTCCTTGGTGACATGGTACATTTCTGGCACACTCAATCCTTCCGCCTTGCTGCCGGACTTGAGGCTGAAACATTCTTGGGGACCTCTCTCCAGATTGGCAACCGCTCTGTTGAACTTCTCTTGGCTTTTTGAAGTAATCCGCTCGACCACATGTCTTTTGATTAAATGGCTAATCGCGTATGTCAGAATAATGTCATGATTGTCTGACACTTTATCATAACGCGTCATCAGCTCCTCAAACTCTGCCTCACTTTGGATATTCCCCATTATTGCCTTGAATGGCTTTCCAAGTAGATATTCCTGTAGTGTATTCCTTGGAATTGATATCTTAATGAATATAGTTGATAGCTCGTATATAATTCTTAGGCTAGTCTATTGTACATCAATTCTTCCTTTTGCAAGTACACATGTATGTAAAATGATAGTGCAATCTATCCATTTGGTGCAGTGAATGATGTTGCCTATTGTCTGAGTAAATAAGAACCAAGTATAATGTGTAAGAAACCGAAACTATATCCTATTTACAAGGAAGTAGCAATATCTCTGGCAGTCTAGTCTTCATGCTCATGAAGTATTTATTTGGGTGACCCAGTTATCCACAGAGCGATGAATTCCATGCACAGTTATTGATCACAACCATGCATACATATTCGGCCAGTTTCCAGCTTTATGTTTTTGAAACTAAGTAAGTTTCACAATTCAAAGCAAGCAAACAAAAGATCCAAGCATTTTTTCAGTTTTATTTTGGCCTTATTCTTTTGGCGAGTGCATCCTGGATTGCGAGTTTGGGCCGAAAACTAATCACTTCCAGAGAAACCTCATTCGACAGATTCCAATAGACAATTGTAAAAACAAATATTTATCAATAATTAAACAAGATTTCAAAATGCTAACCATTGCTCACAGCAGTTTCATTCATTTTGGGGAAAGAGAAGACTGTTTCACTATGAAATTTGCACTCTGTGAGTCATGACATCATCATCATCATCATCATCATCATACCCTTAATTCATGGATGCTTTACGCTACTCCTCCCAAACTACTCAATGCCAACAACTCAAAATTTGCAAGCAACATTATCTCATGTCTTACAACAACCATAAGTGGGTATGGTTCCTCAAACTGTTCATATTATAGGCCTACCGGTGCACTTATCTGCTTATTACTCATTTTTCCATGACCACCAATCTTCAGCAATGTAATGATAGTTGTTCTGTTTTCCCTGGACTCCATTATCACGGGTACTATGCTATTTGTATAATTTCTTGATTTCCTGGTGAGGGGGGGGGAGATTTGTGGTGAACCTTCCGCTAATTACAGTTCAGGGCAGCCACGGAGCAGTGCCCTTTGGCAGAGTATATAGGAACCGTCCAGGTTCTTTCAGTTTGCGGCAAATAAACTCTGTAACCAAATTTGCCTCTCCCTGGCAATACAGAGAGATATTATATTGAACGACATACTCATTAGAGGTTCGCCTGCATGAAGAGGCGGGATATAATCACAAGAAGAAGAAGTACCAGCATAGAACACTGGACACAACCCGCCTCCATTTAATGTTCAGTGGAAAAATCAGATACACAAACCTTTTCTTTATCTCTCACCAATAAGTGAGTCTCCATAAAATGATTGTCTCCTCAAATAAAAATGCTATTAAAAAACTAAAACTGGTTTGAAAGTGGCACACCATCAGCATTGTGACTCACAGAGTGCTATTTTCTAAATCATAGTAAAATGAAATGGTCCCCTTTCCTCAGGGATTATTAATCTGCTGTTATACTATATTGATCTGCTCAAAATTCACACTTGTACAAAGGTTCCCACATAATATTTGCCCACCTTAAGTTGCCATATTTCAGGACTATTCTTTGCTGCATTGCTGGTGCCTCCCCGACTTACTCATTTAACCAAATTTCATTAACACAGGTAATTCAAATTGTTAAATATTGTTTTATTACTATTTATTAATGAAATTAACCATTTTGATCAATGACGTGATATTTCTTCTACAGGCCATAACATATGGCATAAGAAAAGAGAAAACATCTCACTATGAAATTAGCTAGAGAGCTGTCAATAATGATAGCTGGTGACACCGTGGTGCGTAAATATACGATGTCAGTCAATGAGCATTTTATTGCCTCCTAAAATGATAAAATCCCAGAGGAAAAAAGAGTAAATTTGCAGCGTAGAAAAGTACAAAATCAGTATATCCCATATTTGGTATCGGAGTACAATTAGAAGCACAAAAGAAGTATATATTGCGCAATGACGATTTGCATGGTTGAGATACTTTTTCACACAAATTTGGCATTTGCAGTACAAATGCAGTATTTTCGCAGCGAATTTACAGTACAAAAGGAGCACATTTGAAGCGCTTGAATTATTTAAATTGTGCTTCATTTATACTCCCGATATGCAAATCCACACGCTCCAAAAATGCTTCCTTGCAGGGAGTATAAAAAGAGCATACTGGCTGCTATGAATGCTAGCAGGAAGCATTTTTGCAGTACAATTGGAGTACATTTGAAGTATCTAAAAATCAATGCTTCATTAATTTTATAGGCCACATATAATATCAATTCCTCAGCCAGATCAATGTAATTAGAATAACTACACATTTAATTACTTAAGCCCAGAGTAAAAAAGAAAGCTGGAACAATTTTATATCCAATTTGTACTTTTTGCCGCTATTAATAGTAAACTATTTGTAGGCCTATCTAATACTATGGAAATATGCAAGTAATTCATTGTATTGTAATTAAAAACCTGGACATTTTCCCGAGTTCTGGAAGTGAACATGACCCACATGTGACTGAATCTAAGCAGCCTAAGTCATAGAAGTATAAATTCAGTACATGGAATGTTCAAATGACATTTAGAAGTTAGAAGAGCACATACGCAGTACATGATTATTCAAATTGGTTCACTAGAAGTATCAGTACACAATTTGCATAGAAGCACAAAATCAGTATAATGGAGTACATTTGCAGCGTGGGTCTATGTTCTGCTCATGTACCGATTTTGTACTTTCTCGCTGAGAAGCTGTACTGCTTTTATACTCTTTTTTGTTCTGGGATTGCTGTAAAATGCTACTCAAACTAATGGGACGATCATTTATAATTAACAAAGAGCAATTTTCTGAGAAAAAATTATCTCCTCGATAATTTCTGTAATGGCTGGAACATATGTAAATTTTTAAAAGTTACATAGACTCTGAAATATTTTTGTTTTGGAATTCGTTTTAAGTTGAAGATTACAGGAAAGAAGTCACGAGGAAGACATGTTTTAACCACATACCATTTTATTCATTAGAAAAACTTAACTATAACTGATCACATGGCAACATTTCTGAAGGAGGTTAACAAGGTATGATGCTTTTGCATTCACTATGAAATGAGACAATTTTTATTCGAAGACAATAGCAATAGGAAATTTGCAAATGAAGTTGAAGCTTTACAATATTATACACAATATACACATATACACAGTTACCTAGATAGTAAATTTGACTTTGAAAAGACGAGAAATATAACAAGAGGAATAAAAAATGAAAATATAAAATGAGAGCTGATTTGGTATCCTGAAGAAGTATTAGATCCTCCCCCTGGCTGGATATTATTTCTGTCATCTGCAAGAAAAGAGAAGAGGAAAATTAGGAAACAAATCAAAAAGGGGTGAGCTAATTTCGTTAATTTCTGTTATTTTGAGGTTTGAGAAATTGCACAAGAAAAATATGTTACTTGTGTGTCATATGCATCTGTTAAAGTAAAAACCACCGTGTCACTAAAACACAAGCTAAAAACACAACAAGACAATTATTCACACAAAAATTCCAATTTGTATGTATTTAGTGTGAGTAGTTAGCAGTAATATAAACATATACTAATAAAAGGTGTTGTAAACATGTGAACCTGTTCAGCAAAAAAAGGAAATATATGAATATATTTTTTAATACTTGTGTTCATTTACGAAATTAAAATATATAATTTTTACAATTGAACCCCATAGATGTTTCTCAAGTAATATTGTGAGAAAAACATGAATACATATAAGCCTATATACATGTAATACAGTGTGTTAGTAAAACACAATCCAAAAAGATCATCAGTAACCCTCAAATTCATCACTCTTTATTCACACTTGGTCATCACACTTGGTCATCACACTTTCTCACCGTCTTCACCAACTTTTGGCGTTGTACGTGGAGTGGTGAAGACGCCATCTTGGTGCGAAATATTGTAAGACACATTATGTGCCCATACATGTGTTGAAGGAGTCAGGTCTAAAAATACATGTCAATTTATTTATCCAAAAGCACTAGGTTTGCTAAGTATTGTATAAATATATATATTTGTTGCTTTATTTTATTTTTTTCAATAGTATTAATTAAATTGATCTTAAATCAAGAAGAATGTGCTCATGAAAAAGAAGAGGTTTATTACTGCATATTAAAAATAATAACTTCGTTTTTGTTACTTTAATTTTTCATCAGGATTTCTTTAATCTATTGTAATTTAGAGGTTGTTATCATTATTATGGATTTTAGATACACAAAATAGGAAAAGATAATTTCACTTGAACAACTGCACATTTTCAAACAGGTAGACTTGTTAGATGTTTCTTTAATTAGAAGGTTAGAAAAATAGGTCAAGTATGAATTTGGTTGTTCTGGTAAAATAAAGAAAGAAGAGACACACTCAGGCACTTATCCAGATGATAAATGAATTATAAAAGTGAGGTTATACACTTTTCTTTTCCTTATACTCACACTTTTAAAATGTGTGACATATGGCTTAATTTTTGGCATGGATGCACAAAGGAAGAACCTGGGATGTGTTTGACTGATTTTGAAGTTTCCTTGTTGGACATCACTTCTTGGGAGTGCCAAATATTTGGTTTTTCCATAAGTACAGTAATATGGGGTGAATTGGGACACTGGGGTGAATCGGGACAGAACAGGGAAAAATTGTATTTGCTCAAAAGCACCAATTTCTACTTGCCTTAGGAATTAGATTTTTGGCACACTTTTAGTAAATATACAAGCGCATTATGTGTTAGAATTTTGTATTTCTAACTGCAGTCAGTAAGGAGCTGCAGCACCTTAAACTCGGCGCTGTAGGAATGTCTTTTTACCAACTGGTCAAAACTTTGCTTGTACCAATTCAAGTATAAATACTAGAGCTACTAAACTTGTAGCAAACTTTAAAATCTGTCTAATGTGTTTTTAGGAGACCATAAATAAAGACTGGATATGGGATTGTGTATGTTTGGTCCTGGGTTCAGATCCAAGTCTGTGGCAAAGTTTCGGGATTGAACTAAAGAACCCTACTTATTTTCATTTGAGTGTACTGGCGTGGCTTTTTGGATGAATATTATTGAACTTGGCATCATTTATTGTGGATTTAGTCCAAAATTATCAATCACCAGCAAAATTTGAAGAAAATTACAGTTTTCAAACATTTTCTGTAATTTATCATATTTTTATAAATCTGCATATAATCAAAGACGTCGATTTGAGGTTTTATTCCAAATTTTTTTTTTTGAATATTGAATGTTTTTTCTAATGATTATTCATAAGTTTCAATCACTCAAAGAAGGTAGGGACTTTTGATTGTGGAAAGAATGGACTGTCCCGATTCACCCCAAAATGAGGGGTGAATTGGGACAGTGGTTTTCTAGGCCCTGATCATTGGAAATTTAAGTTATCACTTAAAGCTCCAAGGGATAGTTAGACCTTTTACTTGGACACAATTTCACACCATATTTTGATTTCTGGGTTGATTTGTGGCCTTTCTATAACAGAAAAACGGCCAAAACTGTCCCGATTCACCCCATATTACGGTACTTAACTATTTTGGCACACTGAAATTTACCTCTGTGAAATAATTAAAATCTTGCACTTGGGTACATAGATCTGGACTTTTTAAACAGTCGCTGTGCATCTGACATGTTGGCATGGGTCCTCATAATGAACATAATTATAGCGTCTACAAAGTTACATTTGCCAGGTGGTGGAAACAGGAAAAGCAGCCACTCCATAGTAATTAGGAGAAAATATCAAATGGTTTTCCTTATGTTCATTCATTCGCTTTGTATTTCTTCACTCACGAGTCAGTTTGAAAGCCCCTTACCAAAAATGCCAGCAAAGCCTGCTGTTGTGTACATCTATAGGTTTACATCACAGGATATTTTAAAGCAGATTCATTATTTACGCAGAAAGGTAGGATTATTTTACTGTGAAATTTGCACATTGTGAGTCACAACAGCTGATCGTAAGGTGTGATCATAATTTCATGGGCAAAATTGAGGCTGCTTAATTTGTCGCGATCAAAATTATGTGTTGTGGGCATTTTCAGAAAGACTTGCGTATCACAGGTAACTCAGGTGACAAGTGTAAGTTTCCGAACATGCACAAAGGCAGCCTGAACCAGAAAAGGAACAGCTTCATTCGAGCAGGAACCAGTTCGCACTTCTTCAAACTCTCGTGACCCAATACTCCCCAATATCGGGGAGTAGCCGGACTTGTGTCAGATCAGTTATCAGTGCAACCTTTCCGAAAGCACCCCATAATTGATGCTAGTGTAAGAATCAGATTCATAAATTCATAATCCTTTCATTTGTCTGCCACCAACTAGCAGCATGTATAAGTCTCCTTACATTTAAATTTCATTCCATTGAAAAAATGGATTGATCGTGACACATCCGCAGCGTAATGACTCGCAAAAGGCAATTTTCACAGTGAAACGTTCCTCTCTCCCTCAGTTCATTCGAAAAGTAATCACCACATCATAAGCAACACTACTGTGTATGATGAAAACATTGATTCCAGGTAAATATATGACTTTGTAGACCTACTATACATTCAGAAATATTTCTCTTGAAGCAAAATTACATTTTACTGAAGGTAATAAACCACATCAAGAAAGTTATCAAGGTTTCCTAGAATATAACTTTTTGAAGCAATCACATTGCAACCCAAAGCAGTTAGTAACATTAATCAGCCAAAGTGTATCAAAATACAATGGTGAGATTAGTGTACTGTGAATACAAGAAAGCATTAGACATTATGAGACAAGATTTCTGCAGGTTAAAGAAAATTACCGAAATTAAATTTTGTAGAACCTGGTGAGGTGGTAAACAAAAGAATGCCATTTCAATAAGTGAGAGACACAGTTTTGTCAAGCATGCAGGGGAAATAGATGGGAGTTGGGGGACATGCAGTTCACAAGTGTGTTATTTTTTTAATGGAAAGAGTACGCTTTAAGTATTACAGATGATTTCATATTTGTAGACATAAGGACTTAATGTGATTTTTTTTTCTAGGACATGTTATCCTATGGGGAAAAGTGATGTCATAATTTTTTGATGTCACTTTTCCCCATAGAATACATGTCCTAGAAAAAAAATCACATTCAGTCCAAAAATATGAAATCATCTCTAACAGGATGGGAAGGATGTTTTCACTGGAAAAAAAATTGTCTGATATCAATTATTTTAAACATATGTCCAAAAACAAGTGGTTATCTAAACCAGACAAATTTTTCAATATGTCAAAGAATTTGTTTGTTCCATTCTTTGAATTGTCTGGTTTAGACAACCACTTGATTAGGCATATTATCATATGGCAGTTAATGTCTGCCATCAGACAATCCTTTTATTTTTTCAGGGTTGGTCTGGTCACACATAATTATTTATGCCAAAGGTCATCTTAGTCAATCTATTTCTGGTTGAGCTGTATTGGATAATTATTAAAGTGACACTGACACAGTGAAAAATAGACCTTTAGCACATGCATAAACAAGCTTGAATTGCATTACCAAAATGTCCCATCATGCAATTTCCATGCATGCAGGGCCATTGCAGGGTAAACATATAAAATGACAAAATAACTGAGATATTATTTGGCCAATTCATTTCCAGGCATTGTAATTTTTGCACATGCTATTAGGGAAAAGACAGTGAACCATTTGCAAAAAAAAAATAACGAAAAATAAAAAGTGGCAAAAAAAGCAACTAATATTGTATTTTCATTGTGCCTGTGGCAGAGCATTGTAGTTATGAAATATCTTGAAATTTAACTCTCCGCGACAAAAAAAAAGCACTGCCTCAAAGGTAAACTTCAACATTTTATAATATCCAATGGACATGCCTGTTAATATGCTTGCTTTACTTCCTCATTTCAGTATGCTACACCCTGAAAAAGGTTTCTTAAATTTATGTGAAATGTTGTGTCTGAACCTGCAAGCTCTTTCTTTTTCTTTTGCTTTTTTTCCCCTCTGAATGGTGTTTCACTTTTTTTCCTGATTATTGACCTACTGTGTGCAATTTAGAAGGTCACCTAAGGTGCCATGGGGAGGATTTATTGTAGGCCTCTATACCACCATTACCTACATTTTCTTTCCTCTGAGATTTGTGTGTGTCAATGATGGAAGCTGAACCAATCCATTGCATTGAGGTGCCATTTTGCAAAACCAATACCTGGTCAACCTTGTCCAAGTCAGTTACAATTCAATGCCCCATAAAATGTATGCAGAACCACATTCAAAGTAAAGACAATTTTTGACAAAAATGTACTACATTGTATGATAATGTGGTATCATTTGTGAGAACATGAAAATTACCAACAATATATTTTACAATTAGTTTCTCAATAACTGTGAAAATTGACACATAGGATTAAGATACATTTTTAAAAAATACATCAAAACATTTGCAGCCATATATATATATGAAGGCAATATGAAGGCAATAATATCACTATTCTAGATCTACCTCTACTAAAGCAAGGTGAAGGTGTAGAGGATATATATATATTTGCAGGATAACAGTTTTGGAAATGACAGAAACAGGAGAGAAGACATTTGTGTGCACAAGAAAACAGTGAGATACATGAAGGACCCAGACAGGCCTGGAAGGTGGAGTGGAAAGCAATTCCCAAATAAATGCTTCACAGTGCTTCACCTTTTTCCAAATTTACACAAATAATATTTTATCAATATAAATTTGAATTACACCACAAGTGAGTGACATGTTTTTAATTGGTTTTGTAATTAAGGTGGTTTGGATTTGACAGGGGCTTCTGGTTCTCTAATTCTTTACCAGTGATTGATGCAACAAAGACTTGTCAGGATATTGTTAGGTCCCTTCAAGATAAGACTGGTGAAAAATAGTTCAATTAAACTTCATTTTGAAGCCAGATTGATTGATATAATGCAGTTGTCCTAATCTGGACATGGAAATAGCGGGGTTAAAAAAGGCATCAATCAGCTTTTGTGTTCATCTGTGTGCAGGTTTTGACCAAAAAATAAATTGAAAACCCCAACATTTCAAATTGACAACATTGCTTTGGTTACCTTTGACTTTGCTTTCTTGAATTTTTCAAAGGAAGCATTGGAGAAAAGAGAAAGCACTGTGAATAGGTGCACATACATACATCTGTGGAAATGGTGTTAAATATTTTACCTATATCGTATTTTGTGGGTGCTGTTAATGGTAATAAGAAATAAAACAAATCAATTGGAGTGAAAGGATAACAAAATAATTATGTGGTCTGTTTTGGGATAAACTAAAATACTTTGAAAAATAGAATCTTAGTAGATAAGATGATACTTTTATAACTTTGAGATGGTACCAATTTTACAGGTTGCTTTGTTTTCCCAGGAAGGGAAATTAAATGCATTTCAATTTATCCCTATACGACCACAAAGTAAACAAAAACTAATTAATGTAATCTAATATTGTGTGTATCACACCTCTGTCTTGATTAGAACACAAAATCCCTTGCATAACAAGATTATACTCAAAACGTTGCACTAAAGTTATGAATTTCCCATATTTGCTGTAAATTTATGTCTTTCTTTATAAATCTGCTCTTAACTGACTGAGGTGTGATAAACAAAATAAAACAATGTGTTATTCCTCAAGGATTGAAAATCTAACCAAAAGCCCAGATTTGGGGAAAGTATAATTTTTACTATATAAGCTTTGGTAGGGCTGCACTAAATTTCATCAAAAGAGGAAAACTAAATCACTGGAGACTATAGTGAGCTGTTCTTGTCTATGGTCATTTCAAACAAAAAAGAGGAAGGTGAATGTTAAATCTCAGGAGAAAAAAATCTTTTGAGGAAATTATCAAATGTTAAAGAGTGGGTGCTTAATTGAAATGATTTTAGAAGTCATGCATAACATAGATTTTGTAAGGCCATGTTTGGAAGAAAAATTTCTTGACTCATAACTTAAAAAATGGTAATTCACATTCCTCAAATAAGCTTTTTCTCGAAGACTATCGATCTCAAGGGTTACCGGTGTAATTGTTAAAATGTAATCCTAATCTATTCTATAGGAGAAAACTAGATTATCACAATTTCAGTCAATATGAGCTGTTACTTACCATATCCTGAGGGCAGTGTGGATTTAGGATTGGAGATCTTTGGCGGTGTCGTCACTATGGTAACCTTTGTGGAGGGAGCCACCCTGGTCGTGATGGCCGTTTTGCGAGTTGTCACCAAGAAAGGGGTGGTAGAAGGAACATCCGGTTGTGTTGGGGTTGTCATACTGATGTTGTTGTTGTTGTTGCTGTTTTGTGCGTTTGTAACAGGAAGCACCGCTATTGTTGCTATGGCAACTAATATATACAGTTCTAACTGAGCCATAATTATGGCAGGTCTCGGTCCGGCTTCAGTCCCTGGTCTTCTCTTCTGAAATAGAGGAAAGTGATTTTATCATCATCCTGAAGATGTTATACTATAAATGTTCCAGTGGTTAGAGCGGAAAGGACTGATCGACCGTCCAATCATGTACAATCCGGCGTACTTTTTCAATGCATTGACAAATGTTAATTCAGGCCTTGACAAGTGCCACTGGGGAGGAACTGATCCGGTAACTCGGAGTTACCATATCATCGTGATGGTGGGCTCAATCTTTGCATGTAGGTCTGAGCCCGAAAGTTCGTTACAGGCTTCGGCTGAAGAAATTGCTATATTTGTGGGAAAATGGGACCTATATAATATACATACAGTGGAACCTCACTTAAAGACCATCTCGATATTAAGATCACCTCAATTTAAAGACCGCTTTATTTTGTCCCAAATTTTCTCCCATTGTAGTTTCCTTTTGACCAATCGGCGTCTCGTTTTGATTTTCAAACTGAAGAATACTTCGGAGCCAGGTGATCTGATAGGCCTGAATATTGGAAGTCAATTCAGGTGATTTTTTAAAAAGATAATTCTGATTTAAGTTCACACAAAACACAATTGATTATTTAATCAAATATTAATGTGTCAGTGAAATGCAGCATATAAAATTCAGCTCAAATTGCAAAAACTGATATCGATTGAACTGACTGAATGACTGCGAATCAGTATGGGCTACAGCGCTTTAATAAGTGAGCAACAGGTGATTCACAGGTCGCTTTGGAATGTGGTTTAGAATAGAGTGAAAGATCCCGCACATGGTGAAGTTCATAATTTATGCATAGAATGCCGTGGACTCCCTGTTCTCTGACTCACACTTTTCTGACCCGTCATCTCAAAGCTGCAGGAATCTTTGAAACAAGATAGGCTACTAAGCCAATTGATTACGACAGTTTCATCGCTTATTGGAAAGTTTCACTTAGAAAAGTGCATTTTAAGAATCATGGTGCAGATTAAGTGTCATGATCATACCTTTAATGTTAACACTGTCACTAATATTAGAAGTTGTGCTGCTTTAGTTAGAAACTATGTCTATAAATTTATGGGACGCCTTGAGAAATCCTCAAATGATATTATTCAAGATTTACTTAATACAAGCATTGTTTATGCGTCTAGAATTAGGAGTCACTGGCTCAAGTTACTATACTCAGGTGCTATATAATTTGTTTGCATGAACCTTTTTGTTTTTGTGTGGTGCTATGTAACTGTTACATGGTGCTATATTATCGTTACATGTATGTAGATTGTATATGGACCGAGGTGTCTGGAATAAAGTTTATAATAATAATAATTAACTAAATTTAAGGAGACTAATACTGCTTATTGGTGCCTGCCGAATGAAAGGATTTTGAATCTGGTCCTTGCATTACAGCGAAACACTTTGGTATAGAATTTAAGTGGACTGTGGCACTGTGAAAATGGCACTTCACGTAGCGTCATGCTGATGATTTGTCATGGTCACACCCAATTCTTTCAATGTTAATTTGATTTGAAGGAGACTTATCCCACTTGTTGGTGACAGCCAAACGAAAGGATTATCACTGTGTACCGTTTGCTCTATGCGAAGCGACCCAGTTAAGGCTTGGGTTTGGCTTCAGTCAACGCTTTAGACAGTTTAACAGATGTTTTTTGTGCCTTAAGTGAAACTACATCTTTCATGCAAATTCAATCAAATGTTAATATAGCCAGTATGCTAGATTATATTCTCACCTATACAGTGCATATTTTTATATATCAAAATATTTTTTGTTGTCAAAGATTACGTGATTCTAATAAGAGGGACTTTGGAACAACTGGACTATTTTGTGCATTTTTTGATAAAATTGGATACTTATACTATGTTTGAGGCTGAAATATTCTCCAATGTGCTTCACTATGCTGGTATGGATATATTTGTAATGTATCCTTAAGCTTGCAGTGAAAAAATTCTACTGAAACATAGTGTTTTAGTTTAGGTTTGGCTTAGAACTTACGGGTTTGGCTTTTTTGAACGCAGGTGTTGTAAATATGTATGGGTTTTATGCTTTTAATTTTTTGGTTTGGCGTGTCAATAGTAATAATTATGTACAAATGCAGAATAGCTAGTTGGGCCAAAATTTTCAATCATGGGCAGGATGGATGGACATGAAAGAGGAAAAGCCCGTGGAAATAAGGCTGAACATCAGTGTAGAGTTTGTGGACTAAAATTTTCCACGGAGACAGCAAGTACAATAAAAATGTGCACAAAACGGGATTTGTCAGTTTTTCCTGTACCTTAAAATAAAATCTGCATTTTTGGTACGGTCAACCCTTTTACCCTTACCAATTAACATAGTTTCCACCACATACCATTGGGTTTAGGCTACGGTTTATCATGTAAAATTTGGAAATCATACAGTCAATACTGTATCACTTCGCATTTGAAACATGTATTACTATATCACCAGATACCTTAGGATAAGCACATTGACACATTAATCCTCGTACCTTAATGTCAGCACAAATACCACCAAATGAACAAATTCATTAATGCCAATGAGCATTAAACATTACTTATCATCATCTTCAGTTAAAGGTAGTAATTCCGCTGATTCTATGTAACATTAAACATGCATTTACAGATCATAAACTGATAGATTTAAAGTACAGTATACACTTCCAATCAACAGAATTACATGTTTTCAATAATTAAGTGAGTTTAGTTGATTGTGAAGCCTTAAACTACTTAAGGAGAGCCCTGCATTTCTTGATCAGTACACAATAACAATATTTTTTCACGGCATGAAAACTGTTTGTGTACATTTTTGAAAGAATCATATATATAGCTATGAATGACAGTAAAGTAAACTTGGTTGTATGGATAGGCTTAATATGACTCTTATCTTTCTGTTGGACAGCATTTTATTTAGGCGACATACAAGCTTTATAACTAACTGTGATTTTACAGCTGCATGTAATTTCACAAGTGATAAGTATTACAAAATACAGCATGTATATTTGGAATTACAGGTGATTTCATTAGCAAGCGATTCTGGTCATTCACACTTGGCTGTGAGGAATCAATGCTAAACAAGCACTTGCTACGTTTGATATATCAGCTGTGTGACGTTCTGTCAGGTCTTAACCAATCAGATTAACCAAAAATGCCATGTATTTTGTGGGTCAGGAACCTTAGAATCGCGTACTAATGAAATTGCCTGTAAGTGATACATGCCTGCTGTAGTATTGTCATTAATTATCAAACAAATGTGAAAGATCATTCAAATATCACAACTGCATTAATCACCATAAATCATGTTGTGGTATGTTCTCTTGAGAAAATCATCCCTAGCAAGGCACAGAAGAGAGAAGCATGACCCACAAGAACATCTGTGCGAATCGTGTGGCTCCAAGTTCTCAAGCCAGCGTCTTTTGACATTTCATTCAAGAAGATGTAGCTGGAGTTTCAAGCCTAACTGATTTTCATTTTCTTGCCCACTATGAAACTAAGTGAAACAGCCACTAATGACAACAATACCAGCCGACACACTATACAGGAAAAAACTGACAAATTCCGTTTTTTGCACATATTTATTATACTTGCTGTCTTCATGAAAAATTTTAATCCACAAACTCTGCACTGATGTTCAGCTGCATTTCCATTGGCTTCTACTCTTTCATGTCCATCCATCCTGCCCATGATTGAAAATGTTGGCAGCATCTAGATATTCTGCACCATACATCATATTACAGCCAAGTCATGTGACCACATGCTCACCATTGACAGATTTTAATTGGGTCTGACACATTGGTCTGACACCTTCTGTTCATTTCTTGTTGATTTTTTACCTTTTTATCCAAATACCAAGAAATTGCACTGCCTTCTCTACATGTTTCTATTACAGTTTCCTCTTCCATTCAGCTCTCTTTCCCATTGTGGTTGCCATCCCATAATAGTCCTACATTTGTTTACTATCCTACTGCAGCCAAATTCCAGGCAAATGCACATGGCTATATTGCCAACTTGGGTCAAGTCGAAGCACATAGCCTTACTGCCCTAGCAACAATTGAAGGTATCAATAATTAGACTACAGACAAGTTGCTTTTCATTTTCAATTGTGTATACCTATTGCTCTTTACTTTTTAAACGCAATCGACATTCACAATTCCTCTCAAATCTCAACCAATTTTGGCAGGCCTAATCAGCTGATTACTTCAGTCATTAGTACGATATGTAAAATTATATGTACATGCATTGCATAGACTGGGTTTACCTTGCAGACTTCATACGAAGTTTTATCATTGCAGGCCCTTTCCGCTATTCAAAGCCGCAGCCTTCACAGAACCTTCCTAAACCCTCTCCTTCTTCTCATAAAATCATTTCAAAATCACAAGTTTCCTTCTCTTTAATTATCCTTTGCTGCACTTTCAATGGGCTTAACTAGTTTGTACATATTACTGAATGCAACAAAAGAGGTCAGTTCTATTGACATGCCAAACCAAAAAATTATAAGTATGAAACCCACACATATTTACAACACCTGCGTTCAAAAAAGCCAAACCCGTAAGTTCTAAGCCAAACCTGAACTAAAACACTATGTTTCAGTAGAATTTTTTCATTGCAAGCTTAAGGATACATTACAAATATATCCATACCTGCATAGTGAAGCACATTGGAGAATATTTCAGCCTCAAACATAGTATAAGTACCCAATTTTATCAAAAAATGCACAAAATAGTCCAGTTGTTCCAAAGTCCCTCTTATTAGAATCACGTAATCTTTGACAACAAAAATTATTTTGATATATAAAAATATGCACTGTATAGGTGAGAATATAATCTAGCATACTGGCTATATTAACATTTGATTGAATTTGCATGAAAGATGTAGTTTCAATTAAGGCACAAAAAACATCTGTTAAACTGTCTAAAGCGTTGACTGAAGCCAAACCCAAGCCTTAACTGGGTCGCTTCGCATAGAGCAAACGGTACACAGTGTTATGCATCAGATTTTCACTCTAAAATTTGTTATGAGAAGTCAAATGGCTTACTCTTGATCATGACTAATCAAACAGCCTCTATGTTTCCCATGTTGAAAGTAGAGAGGATGACACTTCATCGGCTATCATGAGTCTGATGAGTTACAAAGTGCCATTTTCACATTGCCACACTCCACTTTAATTCTATTTCAAAGTGTTTCGCTGTAAATCGGTTATATCAAATTACCTCATCTGCTCTTCATGATCATGACTGATCAAACAGCCTATATGTGATTCTCATGCTAAAAGTATAATTATGACACATCATCAGCAATCATTACTCACAAAGTGCTAATTTCATTGTGAAATAGTCCTATATTTTTTATTTAAAGAATGTGCCCTCTGAGATTCATACCTGGGTCATTTGCCATGCAGAACAAAGAAATTCATAACACATACGTAGTGAGCGAAATAAACAAAAATCCTTTTGGCTTTAATTTTCATCTGCATATATCCACAACAAGTTTTGTTTCCTTCGGGAACTTTTGGCCCCAAAAGGCAAAACATATCAAATGCACCTCACAAAGGAAATTGATAAAGAAGTGATACAAACAACATACCTGGATGAGAGAAGTGAAAAACTGAATGCCATCTCCCGGGTTAAAGCATTTTATGTCAACCCGCCCCCCGGGTGCCCCCTCCCCCCCACTAAAAAAAGGAAAGCATTTACAAGGGGAAAAAATACTTTGGCCCCTGGATGAACTAAAGTCTTAACTGTTCATTTGGGGTGAAGTTGGTTGAATTCCCAATAAATATGTCCGGGTGAAGAGTTAAAATAGGTTACGTGAGGTAATGAATGAGGTTAAGAAGTACACAATTATTATCAGCGTACTTTGGTAGCCCTCAAAAATTTCTCTCCTTTCATTCGAAGAGCTGAAAAATGCGCAGCTGTTGAATCCCGCCAAGCATAACTTGAAAAACAACTTGCCAAACATCCCGGTTAGTGCATCTCCTCTTTGTTAGATCACAAGAACCTCTTCAGCACATATTTAATAATCTAGAACATTTTCTGTATCCAAACATTCTGTCTCTTTGTGCTGTCTGGTTTGCAGGTGGACAGCTTGACACTGGCTCCTGGCTAAAGCAGACAGTCATTTAATTTGTGGAAGGCATTTTTTGTCACTGATTTTTTTAAAATTCTTTAGAAAGTGATATTATTAAAAACATAATTAGTCGTCTGGCACATAGGGTCGTCTATGAAATACATTTATACCCAAAGAACACATGACCTGTCAACATATAGTCTGCAATGCATGATTTATTTTCTTATTAGTGATTCAAACTTAATTCAAAGAAAACTATTTTCAAAGGCCTGCATTCCTTAGATCATAAGGAGAAGGCGCCCGGCTCAGTGGTGCTGCACTGGGCACAGTGGGTAGCTATTCTTGGGGAACCAGGTTCAGTTTTTGGCCCAGCCCTATGGGCACATCTGTGTTGTAGCAGCGTTGCCACAACGTCAAATGACGTATGTTGTCACAATGTTGTGAAACAATATCAAAGATATGACATTAGCATGTGCCGTTGTAGCGATGTTTTCACAACCTTTGAGGCAATGTCAATGGTTCAACGTCAGTGGTTCAACGTCAGCTTGCAACGTGTTGGCAATGTTGTAAAAAAAAACCCGACGTCGTGTTCACATTGTGGCAACATAATCTCTACCATACATGTGACCAACAGACCAGCCCTCCACCAATTAGCAACGTCGGGGTTTACGTCATGTGCCCCTTGGGAGGCACCCATGTTGGATGGATGTTTCATCCTGTGCCAGGTGAATAACTAAAAGTGCTTAATTGCATTCAGCTGTTTGTTGACGCCAATGAAGTCACCACATGCCATGTCCTTTGCATTGAAATGAATTGTCAATTTGTCATTGGGTAACTTGTGACCTTAGTGTATGTGGTGTGGTTCATTCAGTGACTTGTCCCGATAGCTTTTCAAGTATAGGATATGACCTCACTAACTACATTGATAGTATCAGTAAGGATAGCGATATGACCTCACAAGGACCATCCCAGTGTATTTCTGTAAGCACTTGTAGTAGGTCTGTTTCCAATTGTAGTTCTGAATTTATGTAAAGGTGGTGTCTCCAAGCAATATCAGCTCTGATGGAATCCCCTGTGCCTTTCAACAAGATGATTGGTGTTGTTGACCAAGCCAAGGAGTCTAACTTAATGAATGTTTGATTGTTTTGGTTAGCTACACTGTATTGATTATGTTCTAAAACAGCAGTTCCACAAAAAAGTGTTTTGTTATCAAACAGATTAGCCGGGGATTGTAACGTGTGCTGGTCACAGGATTTCACTTACTTTACAAACAAACCTGATGATATGTCATTTGATGGGCTTCCCAAAGACTAAAATAGCACTCCCCACTTATCGTAGTGTCGCCTACCCATAATAACTGTCGTAATCCCCTTATGGAGACAGACCTTCGACAGTACTAAGAACTAATGAATTTGTTTGTGATGTATTTATAGGTTATCCCAATTACCATCTTTTTGGATCAGATTCCAAGGCATATCAAGATGTTAATACTCTCTGAAAAGTAAAATAAACCATCCAAGGTAATAAGATGCCAACAAACCATTGAACATTTGACTTCCAAACGGTAATAGATGGCCTTAACTATTATATGGCATCAGGAAGCCAAGCGACTCTAACCACCAGTCAGAGAGATTTGTAAAGGTGTCCAGAGGCAATGGTTGCTTCTGACAAATACTGTCGGTGGCTTGACCACACAACACAGACGCCATTGACCCCACATATGTAGGTATAAATATACATGGCATGTAAACAAACATGACTAGATAAATTTCTTGGTCATGTCACTTAACAAGGAAACACTTTCCAACAACCTTTCGAAATTATACTTCTTCAATATTACCCATGGCTTGTTTAAATAGTTTTAAGGTAATTGTGAATAATTGACTAATCTTCTCTTATCTCAACTTGCAAGAAATGTGAATAATATGAGGTGGGTTGAGCATCAGAGCATGTATGTCTGTACAAAACATGTAGGTGTGTACTCTTTTGTCTGGATAATTTCTAAAACTTGTAAGATCTCACCAGAATAATCTCTGGCTTGCAAGTGGTAACAGTTGGACTGTGGTTCATTATCATGATTGTACCATTCGGCACCTCTGCCAGCCAATCACATGCCAGTACTGCAGGGAAATAATTCCCATATTCTTTGTTGTTCAGTTATCCTCTCATGTTTGACTGTTTGAGTGTTTTTCTCATGGTATAAGCCAGTTATTCACCATGGGATCAGGAATATGTGTTTATCACACCTCGGGCTAAAGCCCTTGGGTGATAAATCACATATTCCCTCTCCCGTGGTGAATAACCTATACTTATGCGGCATGTTAGTGAACTGTGGCAAATAATGTGGTTCTTTTAAAAATGCATTAAACCTTACAACAAAGGTCTTGTGACTCCCAGGGAATCCATGCTCCCACAAGCAGTTTGGTTTTCTAGCATTGACCCATTGGTGAAACACCGCCCGTTTCACTTACTTCCAAGCCGCAGTGAGCACTGTACAATGTTAGAACCATTTTGATCTCTCCGAAGCTCTCAATAATATTCCCACAATCAATTGCATGTTTACAATAAATTCCATGATTATTTTAATCTCTAGATAGTTGATTCTTTTCTTAAAATTAGGTTGAATAACTTGCACCAATGCGTCATTTCCTTGGTAACAACAATGTCACCCTCTGATTAGGGATGCACAGATATCCGGCAAGATATCCAGCATCCGGCCAGATATTGGAATTTGCAGGATATTTGGTATAATTAGTATCTCAGTACTGGACATCTGGAATGCTCAAAAATAAGTGAAAGTTTTAAAAACTTTGATAAAAAAAATAAAAAAATGTTACAAGAACAGAGTCAAAAACATGATGTAACCGTCTTCAAAATTTTAGTTCATTTAAATAACATAACGAAAAACATTCCATCAGTGGAACAGTCCTCCTGACGGACATGAGTCACATGATATCTCTCAGCTCTCAGAAAATATTTTTATTATCAACCGCTAATGACGAAAACTTCCTTTTTCATATGCGTATTATCTGGTACTACTATCCGATTCCTATTCAGTATCCGGCAGTTGGTGTTGCCGGATTATCCGGTATCTGGCTATTCATAATGTCTGTGCATCACTTCTTCTGATTTCTTAACATGAATAGAATGAAACATAGCATGTATATTATATATAAGGTAATTAAACGAGTACAAAACGCATTCATGAGTGATTATTTATTTCCTAATTAACACTCATTGACACTCCCTCACATAGGCGTATCGGAGGGGGGGCAGGGGGGGGCGATCGCCCCCCCAAAAGTTTGGGAAACAGTAAGATTCGGGCAAAAAGGCTAAAAAATTCGGGCAGATGATTAAATAATTACTATTTAAAATTAATGATTTCCAGGCAATTTTATTTGAAATGGTATTCAATCTAGATCTTGAAATTCGGGCGAATTTCGCTCGCCCCCCTAAAAATTACGTGCGCCGTACGCCTATGCTCCCTCAGAAATGCAACTGCACAAAGAAAGCAGTGGGGCAATGTGAAAGTTCACTAAAACTCAACCAGAATAAAACTGTTTAAGTTTTTGAGTGAAAATATTTGACATTTAACTTTCTATAGCCACTACACTTGTGAAACATTTGCCTTTAATATATTATATGTATATATGCCAACAGGCGAAAAAAGAATCATTCAGTAAATAATGTTTATTGTTCCATTCAAGAAGTGAAAGTGCCCTGAGAGCAATAATCCATTATAATTTTTAAAAGTACATGTCTTCGTGGCAATCTGAGCCGATTACAGCATTTTTCCTGAATTATGATCATGTTTGCAGCATACATATATGTTTTTTTAAAGTTATTTATGTTAGATTGCTGTACTGCTTGTTGGTCTAACTTGGTGTTCATAACTGGTAGGTCACCTACATTCTCAGTCTACAATGAAATATATCCATACCTTTAAGTTTGGTAAGTGACTTGTAGATTGCCTTGTTGGTTTCCTCCAATTAACCGAGTGGTGGTCTAACAAGAAAATTTGTAAATTTCCAACATATACATTTAATTACAGAAGTGTAATCCCTGAAATTTGTCCAGTGCATTAGTGACTACTGTCTATATTTCACCAATATTGTCCTGCAGTCCCTCCCTTTGTATACAAACATTTCCTGCATGCTAGAAGAAGTCCAGGACACTCTTTTTATGGGCCTGCCTGGTTCTTAAGGAAAATGCGTGTCTCCCACATATTCCATAATCAGGAAAAGTTTGTTCAAACAAATTGAGTCTGCAAACGAAAAATTGCCTTTGTCCAATCTGCTGAACCAGGGCAAACTTTACACATGCCTGTGTATTTTTTTCAAAGCAGGTGCATTATTATTGCACATGGAGTCCAAAAATGTTAAAATAATTTTACAGTTACTGTATAAGTGATAATTGCCAAAAAGACAGCAATAAAATATTGACCCGGAGCATTGGTCATCAAATATTGAATTATATGTGGCAGAACATTAGCACTTTTTACTGGAATTGTGTGGCCACTGGCTAGTATAAATTAGCCAGCAGTTTTGATGTCGTCGGAAAAAAAAAGCCTTCAAAAGCACACTGTAAATCCAGCTGTGTTACTTTTGAGGCAGTTACCGTATAATGAATACATTGAACAAAAATTTACTTTTTATGGTAGAAACCCATTGTTTTTACGGCAGGTATTGTTGTTTAACAGTAATTGTTTAAAAATGAATGCAACTGGTTTTGCAGTGCAGGTGCAGTGATGAACTGATGATGTCCCTAATTAGACCAAATTGCTTCTAATTGTGATAGTTTTTATGTTGCCTCAAGCATTCATGAGATATCAAAGGTAATGTCAAACCTCATTCCGCTATATAATATAGGCCTACAATGGCCACTCAATATGCTTGTCAGAGAAGTACAGTATATGTATATGCCATGAGTAATGAAGACAACAGTTGCACTAAGATAATTGATTGGAATTTCTATGATTGCAGTGGCTGTTTATGAAGTGCATTCACTATTCATGGTAAATGACATTTGATGACCTTAAACAGGAATTGAAGGTCATGTATCGCTTCAGGTGAAAAGGTCATTCAACTCTTGAGGACATATTGAACAAAACAGTTAAATTTCTCAAGCAATGTCTGTCTGTTGTTATTTCAACTGATTTGTGCTGCAAATGTGAGAAATGTGGACTTGTATCATGAAGCAATTAGGCTGGTTTGGTGACCCATGCACGATTCAACAACACCTACTACTTTCCTGTTTCAATGGCACATTTATTTTTAATAATTTTTATCACCGGGCTCCTCTGTGAATGGAGCCTTCTTGCAATTTTGTTGTAACTAAAAAAAACTACAAAATGTCATCATAATCTATGACATAACTTATTTATAGCAGTATTGCTGCAGTGACATATTTTTATTTTCTTTTGTCTTATTTCATCAAGGTGTAAATGTTATAACATTTCAGTAAACAGCATTTTAATGTGCTAATTGCAAAATCCTTTTATCATAGATTACTATTCACCCATGGATGTGATATTTCATCATTGCAGTATTGTTGTGAGCAGAAAATACAACATTGCTATTTATCAAGTTCGATTTGCCATTGATTTTAAAAGAAATCTCAAGTGAAGTGAGTCACAATCCATTTGTATACACAATATGCTAATGCAAAGTAATGCATTGTATAGATTATTATCAACTGGGTTGTATTTTATAAATATTTCATACCATGACAATGCTTCATGATATATACATTAAATTTTCATTGCACATACATATAGTGCATTAATAAAGTGCATGAATGACACCATTATCAAAACTTTTCATGAAATTTGAGGAGCAGTATAACTAACATGGTGTTGTGAATGTGTACATTTTAGTATCTAACCCACCAGTGTATCAAGTTTCTTCATAATATATATATTTTTATAAATTTAACCAAAGATGTGTTCAACAAAAGTTTATCTTGGATCTTTTCTTCTCTGTGTGTATATATATTGACTACATTATAATTTTTATTTGAAAACAAAAACAAAGATATGTTCAACAAAAGTTTATCTTGGATCTGTCCTTCTCTGTGTATATATTGACTACATGACTACATTGTATGTATATATATTCGTGCAGGTGTCAGAGTTGACAGATACATAAAATGTACCTCTTTATTGCTCATTGTGTTTGAAAATAATATATCATGCAATTGCCTTTAGCTGTTTGAGAATGAAAAATGTATAAATCCATGGTTGTCAACTTGTCATGTGCAATTTCCTTAGTTTTAGTCTCTTCTGGAGTGCAAATTTGTTAAGGAAACCAAGGACCAAGGGCAGTGCATTCTTGTAAAAATGTATTTGCCCAACAAGGCATGGAAGGAGAGCTGAGGAGGGAGGGTGTTGTCATGACTCAGTGAAGAGTAGACCTATTGTATAGCACTAGATTTTCCTCATTCACAATTTCCTGTCAGCAGTGCAATATTGGTCAATAATAAGTCAATATCCAAAGCGAGTCTAACCTGTTGAACAACCCAATTATTGAACAAAAGCCCAAAATTGGAGCCCAGCTCACATGATTGATCTGCCTCTCTCACGAGATATTGGAAGAGCAAATGCCATGGCATACCAGTGAATCAATGAAATGTCCTGGAGTGTGTGGTCATTGCATTTACTGGAGCATACAGCAGATTGGGGGTCATGTATTTGAACTGAGCAACAAGTGAACACCCAATATCTACATATTGATCAACTAAGAAGTTAAACAGTGAACCAAGTTCTATCTCAGTATGGGCAGAAAACTGGCTATCAAATTTGATGCAAACTTAAAAGTAGAATATCAAAATGTAAACTTACCTTTTAAAGCATAGAGCACATTTGTTGAGAGGTATTCTAGTGTGAGGGCATGTGGAATCCACTGAACCATGGCCAGTCTGGTTCTACCCATGCACGCACCACTGGTGGCCCTCTACTGGCTGGATGGGGAATCACCATAAGGAAACTATGGACCATGACAAAATAGAATATCAAGCTATGACAGGCAATGACCTCACACTGCATGCACTTCATGGTGTTTTATTATGAAATAAAAACAAAGAGTGAGTCACAGCTCCATTTGCTCATATTGTTTGATTAGTATTAGCAAAATTCAGGTCTAAGAATCATCTATCTATTTGTTTTTGAAAATCCCACACTCCTCCAGATAAACAGATAGTTATACAGTGCAGATATACATGTATATATGCTTCTTTGGAAATATTGATTGATCGGTTGGTGGATTGACTGATCGATTCAATTTGATTGGTTTGTTGATTGATTCCAACTGGGACTGTTATCCTTGGGGTGTCATTGTGGCCATGAGTGTTATGAACATGCCTGTGCAGTTCTATAGACCGTATAAATGTTAGGAATTTCTATAGGCCTGGTACAAAGTAGCCTACATAGGCCTAATTATGCTATCCTGGTCCTCCATGACCAGTCAAAGAGTTATTTTTTAAATTAGGGCTAATCATACTTTTTGAAAATGTGTTGCTATTTTTTCAGGGTAGGGTAGCATCTTGCCACTTAAGGGACCGTTCCGAATTGATGACTGGGGGGGGGGTGGGAGTTTTGGCCGAGGGGGTACTAACTTTTCAAGGGGGTATTAATTTTTAACAACACTTCCGAGGGGAGGTAAGAAATTTTAACAAAGAAAAAATGTTAAAAAACATGCATGAACTCATTTTATTTGGACTTTTTTACGTGCAAAAGTCCGCGAAATGACGCGAATCTGTATGCGTGGCCATGTATAACAGCTAGTACATATATGTATGTATTGCTTTGTATGTCAAGGGGGGGTACTAAAAATACGCGTGAAACCTAGGGGTGGGTACTAAAAATCCGCATGAAACTCAAGGGGGGTATCAATTTTTGACAGGAAGTTCCAGCAAAACTCCCACCCCCCAGTCATAAATTCTGAGCGGACCCTAGAGATTTTTCACTTTATCGAAAAAAAAAAATCTAATTCTGTCCGGCAGATCTGGATCGAGATCCGGCCTGCTTCGCCGAAGCTAGTGCCTTTGTAGATTGAGTACTATCATCCTTTTCCAATGATGAAGTCCAATCCAGTGCCTGTTTCTATGTGTGGTGAAATATTTCCAGGTCTTTTAAAATCTCACTAACTTTAATAAAATCTTACTTCAGCGCCAAACACGCCCCTGGGGTGCGTTTTAGGAATTTATTGATTTGCACTAGAGGACGCCACAATCTAGATGAACCGGCGCCTCGTTCTGGGTGCTGAGTCAGTTGCTCTCATTTTCGCTCAGGTTCACATGCCCTGGATAAAGTTCGAACTTCACAAGGACATATCGCTGTAAAAATCACCGATCATGTGGGTGGACGAAGCCAGCGAGGTTTTTGACATGTTCCGGCATGGCTTCCCCCTCTCCCTGCTCTTTTTTGTGCCGATCTGCATCATTTTGTCGCCTGCTTCGGCGGCTCACGAGTTCTCAGTTTATCGGATGCAGCAGTTCGACCTGCAGGGCGTGTCATACGGTAAATTAATCTGTCAATAATCGATGTAGCGTTGCTCGGAAAATGGCTACATTTGTGCCATCGAATGGTGCTTATTGTCCATTCGCCCAGTTTTGCTTGCAAACCCGATCGAAAAAAGACTCAGAGAGTAAACTCAGTAAAATAGTGAGTCAGTGCAGTGTGACTGAGATAGAAATATTGACTCTCTTTGACTTAGCTAGAATTCATGAATTTCATGATGCTCGTCTCCTAAAATTCTGGTTGGTATCTTTGAGATCTATGACAATGGATGATTAAACTTGTTTGATCAAATAGCCCGGTCGTTTATACTAGTCAACTGCATTCTGGCCCGAAACCTATGTGAAATCTCGGGCGAACTGCCATGATGATACTGCGGCAGAGTTATTAGTTTCCTTACTTCATTTAGCTGCAAATTGCAATACACATACGTTGCTGAAAACATTAGAATATTTCGTATACATGTATGTACTACACATAAGCTGTGAATATCCATTGTGGTTTGTCTTTTTCTTGTTATTCAGGATGCAGGAATTCCCTGGTGAACGTCGAAGCACGCTACATTGATGCCAGCACTCTCACAAGAAAATGCATCCTCACAAAATTAAAAGAATTGACCATCGACAGATTAAAAGATGTGCTGTCTCAGAATGCAGCGGCACTTGTGGTCTTGTTACCGGCAGACTATTCCACCCTCTCTGGGGAGGATCGCCAGGTAATTGGATTTCAATTTAGAATGGCTTTGTTGTTTGAATGGATGCCACTGTTTAGATATATCTAGAAATGACAGCATTTTTATTTAAGTATTTATTTGTGCAACATCTTAAAGTAGATTGAAAGGTAATTCAATATTAAGCGTTTATTGAATGTGTGAAAAGGACTGTAAACTCTAGGTCCCTCTGTCTCTCAAGAAAGCCAAAGTTCGTGAACATTTGCTTAACAAAGTTCACCAATAGTTTTGTTACTTTCGATATCTTAAATTGCATTTGTTTTTACTTTTACAGCATTTGCTGGAGTTGGAACAAGAGCTGGTGGCTGAGGACATCCAGGTTCCAGTGTTTGTCACCCCAGAGACAGATGAATTGCTTGACATCTATCAAGACGTGAAGTCGTCAGGGTCAGGGGATGACGCCCCTTCTGCCGCTCAGGGTAAGTTGTTAAAAAGGAGTAGAGGACATATATGCAGAACATTCATGAACAAGTTAATATTGAGGTTGTGTTGTGTAAGAGTTAAAACTGAGAGATATATAGTTTATGGAAAATGATGAGATTTAGATGTATCGCTTGTGTGCTCTACATGCTCTATAGAGAGTCCGTATGATGCATAGAATGGAAGTGTTGTTTTATAAGTGGGTCAATTGATTTGATGTCCAAATATGACACATATCTTTTGTACTGTCAATAGTATTGATATTCCCGAGGTCATCATTTGGATCTATCTAGTTATTTAGGCTTGTATAATATTATAGAGCCCTATCAGATTAGTTGTATGTCATGAAATTTTTCAACCTAGAATAAGATTTTGATATTTTGTTAATCATATATTTAAACTCTCCTATTATCTCTTTTCAGCCATGTTAACATTGGCCTCGGCCAACGGCTTTCAGATGGTGGTGAATGGGCCGCAGTCTAAAGCCATGAATGACTTCCAACTGGTCAATATTCAGGTAAGGTTACAACGTTGCAATCTGTTCTACATTGTCGTACAGAGGAATATATATGTTTCAAAAGACCTGTCTAGTTTTCACAATTGATTCAGGATTGTATTCAACTTGGCAATAATACAATATGCTGATATGTGCCGTATATTTTTCACAGGGGAAATTGACTGGTTATGGCATTGAGGAGCAACTGCCATCAATTGTCATCGCTGCTCATTATGATGCCTTTGGATTGGCTCCCGTAAGTATCCCTTAATTTATTCTCTATTTCTTGCTGTTTGAATTATTGTAGTATTGGCGATCTGACCCTATTAAAGCTCTGTTTTGAAATAGGCTGAAAATCTGCTCTTTTTTTGTCTCTTGCTTTATGTATATCACCAGAGGCACCTTCTGAATTTGATAAATGAATATGTCTTTGCAGGGACTGGCGTTCGGAGCCGACTCAAATGCAAGTGGGGTCGTTGCACTTCTTGAGCTTGCAAGATTATTTTCCAAACTTTATACAAATTCAAAAACCCATGCCAGGTGAGCTATTAATTTCAATTGAGATGTTCAAAAACTTGAATCTCTAATATTATGACTTGAAATTCTGTGACTTCAGGTGTAATGCTATTGTTTAAATAGAAGCTATGAATTATTTTATATAATTGCAATTTATGCCTAGACATTGAGATCTGAGAGATAATGGTTTCAGATGTGTTTCTTTTCTGCTTCAGGTATAACATTGTATTTCTTCTATCTGGTGCTGGGAAGTTCAACTATCAGGGCACAAAACGGTGGATAGAGGACAATTTAGATACTTCAGGTAAATTGCAAACTCTCTTTAAAGTTTAAACTATTTCTATCTTAATAATTTCAATATTTAGTTGCAACACATGTGTTCAAGGAAACATAATTTTCTGACTGCATGGACATCCTCTGTATGTAATACTTTGACTTCTTATTAAGTATTTAGCTCATAAATATCTACTTTGCCAACGTTTTTCCAGAGAACAGCCTCCTAAATGACGTGGCGTATGTCCTCTGTTTGGATTCCCTCAGCAGCCAATCCTCCGATCTCTATCTCCACGTCTCCAAACCACCAAAAGAGGGCTCTGCCGGTGGCTACTTTTATCAGGTAAGAAAATAATGGTTGTTGTCTGTTTAGTAAACTTGAATGTTTGTTGTGATGTTAGATAAACAACTGTGCTAAGTATATTGTAAAACCTTTAAGTTCCTTGATGATGAGAATTGATGTTTTGATTCTGCTTTTGATAAAGGATGTACACTAGAAACAAGGTTGATATATTTCTTTTATTTTAACATATTATCATATTCAACATATTCCACTAAATGGAATAAATAACCTACTTCATAAATATTTCATGAAATCACTAAAATGCACAGATAAAGATTTAAAGGGCATCATAACGGTAATAATTATAAACTCACTGTTACTGTATGTCTAGTTCTTGTTTCCATATTGATTTGAGATAATATTTTTCAATTTCTCTAAACCTAAATGGTCCTAAATTTGTGATTTATTGCAACTTTCAGAGCCTTGAAGAGGCCTCAACGATGGTGCAGCCCAACTCCAACATCAGCATGGTCCACAAGAAGATCAACCTGGCGGACGACTTCCTGGCCTGGGAACATGAGAGATTCAGCATTCGCCGTCTGCCTGCCTTCACCCTCTCCACCCTCGACTCACACCGCCACCCTGTGCGCCAGTCCATCCTAGACACTTTGTAAGTTCAGACAAAGCTTTAACATTATCATCTTATGCAACATAATGTACTTTTCAATGTTGCTTGTAATCTTTATCTATGGTGTATGAAAACCTGAAATATCATGGCTGAAGCTCAATGAGATTGATTAAACTGAACATTAATTACAGCCAAATTTAAATATGCATGAAGAATGCCTTTATTATTGATTACTCTGTTCAATTCATTGGGTATTTAACCTTTGTTAATAATATTTACATCTTGTGTTCCAGGGATGAAAGTAAATCTTACGCCCTTGGTCGCAATGTCAAAATCCTTGCCGAGGCACTCGCCAGACAGTTATACAACATATCAGCCGAAAGCAAGTCTCAGGTCTTCACTGAAGCATTGGTAAGTGACAGACATTTTTATCAATTTTTGGCAGCTTCTGTTTTGCTTATGATAAGTTGGTTTAGATTCTACGTAAGTTCTTCAGATCTTCTCTCATTAACTCAGAAATCTCCACGACAGTTGATGCTAATTTGTGTCTCTAATCTATGTAGTATGCCCTGACTGGCTTCAGATAGGACACCTCAATTAACTAGACTCAATACCTCCATTAACTAGACTTCGATGGCATTAACACTCAATCTTTTTACAATTGAATTGCTTCCAGAACGTGCAGGAAGACCTGCTTGAGTCGTGGCTCAGTTACTTTGCCAAAATGCCGAGAGGCGCCCAGTTGCTCAACAAAGACAGTCCTGTGGTGGCCACCTTGGAGGAGACCATGTCCCGCTACCTCAAGGACACCAAGAAGATATTAGTCAAGGCAGAAAAGAGGTGCGTTTGTATTTACATGCTTGTTATCCTTATTTCGCCATTGGAGGGGGAGGGAGGGTGGGAAGATATTTACGATAACATTGTTTCATAAGTGCATCTTCGTAATGTGAATTATTTCTTGATAAATATGTTCGATTATTTTTCAAATGTAATATACTTTTTTATTGCAAATTGCAATCTCATAAATTTCACGTGTATTCTTGTGTATAGATATTATATACTGTGAGATTGGTTTTGGTTGCTGATACTTGATTATGTGACATCACTATTGTCTGTTGCAGGGACCCAGAATTTGTATTCTACGATGGGGCAGTATTCACAATGGCTGCATACAGGTAATACTTTGATTGTGGATAAAATGCCATATTTGTAAATATGTGTGCTGTGTTATTCTCTTTGGATACTCAGAACACATTCGGATTATAAGCAAATTGTTAATCCTTTCAGTGTGAAACCTGCTGTATTCGATTTGTTCCTGGCCCTTGGCATCGCAGCCTACCTGGGGGTACTCTACATCCTTTCAATGGTGAGTTGAACTGAGATATGTACCGCACAATGCTGTAACCTATCAAATTAATCATAATTGAAACTGATATTTCATCTAAAACTAGCAATTTCCTCTGTCATTCTAACGGGTAGTGAGACATTTTTCAGCATTTTGTTAAACAAGAAAGAAGGCCTATTTGATTTGAGTTATGCTTGTGTGCTTCATTTACTTATTTGTATAAAATTCTGAAAATGTAACCCACTGGTTGCACTATTTATGGCTGGTCTAGTGCTCTGTCATCCATCGCAACAACAGCTCTAACAGTCAAACACTGCATCATGATATTACTATCCTACATTTTTTAATGCAAACAGTCCTTTAAAATCTGTTTATCATTTTATTGCAGAACTTCAGCCTGATCTACTCTCAGTTCCGCAAAGTGCTTGGTCCAATCAAAGCCAAGAAGCAGCAGTAGAAGGAGAAGAGTCAATGTCATCCTTTCGTATGGAGACTCCTGAATCGAAGGAAAGTACAATCGATGACTTCTGCGTAAAAGAAAAAGACTTTAAGTTGATCAACTTCTCATTTGATCTCATTCCACTGTGTACTGAACTCTACTCTGTCATTTATTCCAAGACATCAAAGAGATTATAAAGGTCTGACTCGTTTTAAAACTAACGGCACCGTATTAACCAAGAGCTAAGTATTGTAAGCATATTTTGAAAAAAAAGGTGAAGTCTAAATAATTGTTTCTTCAATAGCTAAACTTAATCATCAATAATACTTGTTCACAGCATGACTTGACCTCAGTTTAAGGTACATTGCTTGTGCAAATCTGGTTAAAACTTATTAATTAATGATCGACATTTATAAGGCAGGAATGAAGTGATATTAGTGAAGGACGTTGAACTTGCAGAGATTTTGTGTTTTCCCTTTTGTTGTAATGATCAAAGAAGTCAAATTACTTTTCATTGAACCCACTACTGATTGATTTTACCTAGTCCTGGATTGCCACTAATCGTCCAGTCAAATGAGACTTGTCCTGAGGTTGCTATAATATTGTATTCAGCCCTAATTAAGGGTGTCGTTATGCAGAATCATGTAAATACAAACGATTGAAGTATTCAACTAATATGCATTTTAAAACGCACACCCAAAGCGTGAACCCGATTTAATGTGATTAACAAACATTTTTACCCCAGAAATGATGCAATTGCCGTGATTATTTCCACTTTTGTAACATGCAGCACAAGACTGCCAATGAAACAATAAATCCTAATTCCACATCTATACAATTTGTTGATTATGTTTGTCTCTTAATATTTGTTTTGTGTGTCATGTGACTTTCTGCTCTGTATAGAATTTCCACTAGGTGGGGCAAAAGTCTGTTTCTCTCTTGTCCAAAGTCGGGTAGAGCTCTGAACTTCTGAGAAGTATAATTTCACTCGCAAAATGTTCCTCCTGCACAACATGTGAATTTCATCAGAGAATGCATCAGTTTTGACAAAATAGAACTTAGAAATGAATGAGACTATTCTAAGCATCGGTCATCTCCAGCAAAAACATTGCTGCCTTCGTTGTTGCATGGGTTATGGGTTGTGTAAGGAAATTTGAAAAATGGGCAGTGAAGCTAAATCTTCAGAGAGTTGGCTAGAAAGTGCTTCTCCCACATAGCGTTTGGATTTCAATGGTATGGCTTGGCTGTGGCAATTATTTATTGGCTCTTAATGTGCTGTTATCAGTCATCTTGTCAAAGGGGAAAATCTCTTTAAGGGGAGGTATGGGTGAGAAATTCCCCAAAAATATGTAAGCTTCACATATTCAGTTTATGGCACATCTTTGACCAACACCAACCCAGGCAGCCAGTCCAAGCTTCAATTATATTAAAATATGTCTCTGTCATCACTTAAAGCCATGTCAAATACCAAATCATCGCCAAATTTTCGTGAGTAAATAGTGGCGTTGTGTCACTTCAAAGATGTCCACACAAAAAAGTAGTTACCATGGCAACATGGAATTTACTGTGGTGAAACATAACAATGATAACTAAGTCGTTGCAAAATTTTGTTCCTGTAGCTTCATTAGATTTGGAGAAATAGCCACAAATATTATATCTAGTGGTCAATTGCCTGAAATGACGTTAACGTCACGTTTTTGCCATTTTCCGCAACATGTGAAAATCAACTTTTACCCTGTACGGGATGTGAAAAATCTTGACAACCATTTGTCGTAGGAACCTGTGGGATACATCATCGGAATCCTCGAAAAATTGTCTTGGAGATTACAGACCAGATTTTTAAAATTTTTTTTCGTTGCAAAATTATATGACATCGTAGTGATAGAAACGAGAAATTTTTCAATAAAAATGACTTTGGACTACTTTACCCTAATTTCTGGCACTATGAAAAGAAATATCAAAAATCCGCTCTGTAATTCCCTGCGTCTTGCCTGTCTTCATTTGTAAATTTTTTCAAAATTTTTCTATCATGTCTGTAACTTCAGAAATTTCACATCCCGTGAGCAGTAAAAATCAGCCTTTTTTCGCCTTTTAAACTGGTTACCATGGCAACCATTCATCATAACAATTCAAAATCACCTGAAATCATCTAATTTAACTAAAACCTAACTTTTTATACCAAACTTTGTTCATTAAACTTAAAATTGCAGAAAAGTGCCCTTCTCACCCATACCTCCTTTAATGGAGTAAAATGTTATAATTTGGCAGAATTTTAGCCTGAATTTGTCGAACCGAATAACGGTGTCAGAAATTGGGGACAAAGCCTCATGTGATGCCTACTGAAGTTGTCTGCAATTTGTTAGAAACTGGGGACTAGGCCACAAGTGTTGTCCATTGAAGTTGTCTGCTATTTGCTAGAAACTGGGGACTAGGCCTCATGTGATGATCATTGAAGTTGTCTGCAATTTGTTAGAAACTGGGGACTAGACCGCATGTGATGCCCATTGAAGTTGTCTGTGCTATAATTTGCTAGAAATTGGAGACTAGGCCTCATGTGATGTCCATTGAAGTTGTCTATGCTATTTGAAACTGGGGACTAGGCCGCTTGTGATGTCCATTGAAGTTGTCTGTGCAATTTGCTAGAAACTGGGGACTAGGCCTCATGTGATGCCCATTGAAGTTGTCTGCAATTTTCTAGAAACTGGGGACTAGGCCGCATGTGATGCCCATTGAAGTTGTCTATGCAATTTGCTAGAAACTGGGGACTAGGCCTCATGTGATGCCCATTGAAGTTGTCTGTGCAATTTGCTAGAAACTGGGGACTAGTCCGCATGTGATGCTCCATTGAAGTTGTCTATGCTATTTGCTAGAAACTGGGGACTAGGCCTCATGTGATGCTCCATTGAAGTTGTCTATGCTATTTGAAACTGGGGACTAGGCCTCATGTGATGGCCATTGAAGTTGTCTGCAATTTGCTAGAAACTGGGGACTAGGCCGCATGTGATGCCCATTGAAGTTGTCTGCAATTTGCTAGAAACTGGGGACTAGGCCTCATGTGATGCCCATTGAAGTTGTCTGCAATTTGCTAGAAACTGGGGACTAGGCCTCATGTGATGCCCATTGAAGTTGTCTGCAATTTGCTAGAAACTTGGGACTAGGCCTCATGTGATGTCCATTGAAGTTGTCTATGCAATTTTCTAGAAACTGGGGACTAGGCCTCATGTGATGCCCATTGAAGTTGTCTATGCAATTTGCTAGAAACTGGGGACTAGGCCGCATGTGATGTCCATTGAAGTTGTCTCTGCTACTTGTTTGAAACTAGGGACTAGGCCTCATGTGATGATCATTGAAGTTGTCTATGCAATTTGCTAGAAACTGGGGACTAGGCCGCATGTGATGTCCATTGAAGTTGTCTGCTATTTGCTAGAAATTTGGGACTAGGCTGCATGTGATGTCCATTGAAGTTGTCTCTGCTACTTGTTTGAAAGTAGGGACTAGGCGTCATGTGATGTCCATTGAAGTTGTCTGCTATTTGCTAGAAACTGGGGACTAGGCCTCATGTGATGTCCATTGAAGTTGTCTATGCTATTTGTTTGAAACTGGGGACTAGGCCGCATGTGATGTCCATTGAAGTTGTCCCTGCTACTTGTTTGAAACTAGGGACTAGGCCTCATGTGATGATCATTGAAGTTGTCTGTGCAATTTGCTAGAAACTGGGGACTAAGCCGCATGTGATGTCCATTGAAGTTGTCTTTGCTATTTGTTTGAAACTTGGAACTAGGCGTCATGTGATGCCCATTGAAGTTGTCTGCAATTTTCTAGAAACTGGGGACTAGGCCGCATGTGATGCCCATTGAAGTTGTCTGCAATTTGCTAGAAACTGGGGACTAGGCCTCATGTGATGCCCATTGAAGTTGTCTGCAATTTGCTAGAAACTGGGGACTAGGCGTCATGTGATGCCCATTGAAGTTGTCTATGCTATTTGCTAGAAACTGGGGACTAGGCCTCATGTGATGTCCATTGAAGTTGTCTATGCAATTTTCTAGAAACTGGGGACTAGGCCGCATGTGATGTCCATTGAAGTTGTCTCTGCTACTTGTTTGAAACTAGGGACTAGGCCTCATGTGATGCCCATTGAAGTTGTCTATGCAATTTGCTAGAAACTGGAGACTAGGCCGCATATGATGTCCATTGAAGTTGTTTGCAATTTGTTAGAAACTGGGGACTAGGCTTCTTGTGATGTCCATTGAAGTTGTCTATGCTATTTGTTTGAAACTAGGGACTAGGCCTCATGTGATGATCATTGAAGTTGTCTGTGCAATTTGCTAGTAACTGGGGACTAGGCTTCATGTGATGTCCATTGAAGTTGTCTATGCTATTTGTTTGAAACTGGGGACTAGGCCGCATGTGATGTCCATTGAAGTTGTCCCTGCTACTTGTTTGAAACTAGGGACTAGGCCTCATGTGATGATCATTGAAGTTGTCTGTGCAATTTGCTAGAAACTGGGGACTAAGCCGCATGTGATGTCCATTGAAGTTGTCTTTGCTATTTGTTTGAAACTGGGGACTAGGCCTCATGTGATGCCTATTGAATTTGTCTATGCAATTTTCTAGAAACTGGGGACTAGGCCGTATGTGATGTCCATTGAAGTTGTCTATGCTATTTGCTAGAAATTGGGGACTAGGCCTCATGTGATGCCCATTGAAGTTGTCTGTGCAATTTGCTAGAAACTGGGGACTAGTCCGCATGTGATGCTCCATTGAAGTTGTCTATGCTATTTGCTAGAAATTTGGGACTAGGCCTCATGTGATGCCCATTGAAGTTGTCTGTGCAATTTGCTAGAAACTGGGGACTAGGCCGCATGTGATGTCCATTGAAGTTGTCTCTGCTACTTGTTTGAAACTAGGGACTAGGCCTCATGTGATGATCATTGAAGTTGTCTGGGCAATTTGCTAGAAACTGGGGACTAGGCCGCATGTGATGTCCATTGAAGTTGTCTGCTATTTGCTAGAAACTGGGGACTAGGCCTCATGTGATGTCCATTGAAGTTGTCTATGCTATTTGTTTGAAACTAGGGACTAGGCCTCATGTGATGATCATTGAAGTTGTCTGTGCAATTTGCTAGAAACTGGGGACTAGGCCTCATGTGATGTCCATTTAAGTTGTCTATGATATTTGTTTGAAACTTGGGACTAGGCCACATGTGATGTCCATTGAAGTTGTCTCTGCTACTTGTTTGAAACTAGGGACTAGGCCTCATGTGATGATCATTGAAGTTGTCTGTGCAATTTGCTAGAAACTGGGGACTAGGCCGCATGTGATGTCCATTGAAGTTGTCTTTGCTATTTGTTTGAAACTGGGGACTAGGCCTCATGTGATGCCTATTGAAGTTGTCTATGCAATTTGCTAGAAACTGGGGACTAGGCCGCATGTGATGTCCATTGAAGTTGTCTGTGCAATTTTCTAGAAACTGGGGACTAGGCCTCATGATGCCCATTGAAGTTGTCTGTGCAATTTGCTAGAAATTTGGGACTAGGCCTCATGTGATGTCCATTGAAGTTGTCTATGCAATTTGCTAGAAACTGGGGACTAGGCCTCGTGTGATGTCCATTGAAGTTGTCTATGCT
Source organism: Platynereis dumerilii (assembly GCA_026936325.1). NCBI lineage: Eukaryota > Metazoa > Annelida > Polychaeta > Phyllodocida > Nereididae > Platynereis > Platynereis dumerilii. Next base: position 1,123,515 of record JAPTHN010000053.1, on the reverse strand, counting down.
ATTTGTTTGAAACTGGGGACTAGGCCTCATGTGATGTCCATTGAAGTTGTCTATGCAATTTGCTAGAAACTGGGGACTAGGCCTCGTGTGATGTCCATTGAAGTTGTCTATGCTATTTGTTTGAAACTGGGGACTAGGCCTCATGTGATGCCTATTGCAGCTGTCCGTGCAGTTTTTTAGAAACTGGGACTAAGCCTCATGAGATGCCCATTGAAGTTGTCTTTGCAATTTGTTAGAAACTGGGGACTAGGCCTCATGTGATGTCCATTGAAGTAGTCTGCTATTAATTAGAAGCTGGGAACTAGGCCTCATGTGATGCCTACTGAAGTTGTCTATGCAATTTGATAGAAACTGGAGACTAAGCCGCATGTGATGTCCATTGAAGTTGTCTGTGCAATTTGTTAGAAACTGGGGACTAGGCCTCATGTGATGCCTATTGAAGCTGTCTGTGCAGTTTGCAAGAAACTGGGGACTAGGCCTCATGTGATGTCCATTGAAGATGTCTATGCTATTTGCAAGAAACTGGGGACTAGGCCTCATGTGATGTCCATTGAAGATGTCTATGCTATTTGCAAGAAACTGGGGCCTAGGCCTCATGTGATGTCCATTGAAGATGTCTATGCTATTTGCAAGAAACTGGGGACTAGGCCGCATGTGATGTCCATTGACGTTGTCCATGCAATTTGGTGGAAACTGGGGACTAGGCCTCATGTGATGCCTCATTGCTTATTGAAGTTGTCTATGCAATTTGTTAGAAACTGGGGTCTAGGCCGCATGTGATGCCTATTGAAGCTGTCTGGGCAATTTGTTAAAGACTGGGGACTAGGCCTCTTGTGATGTCCATTGAAGTTGTCTATGCTGTTTGCTAGAAACTGGGGACTAGGCCTCATGTGATGTCTATTGAAGTTCTGCAATTTGATAGAAACTGGGGGCTAGGCTTCATGTGATGTCTATTGAAGTTGTCTGTGCAATTTGTTAGAGTATGGAGACTAGGCCCCATGTGATGTCCATTTAAGTTGTCTGTGCAACATGTAAAAACTGGGGACTAGGCCTCATATTATGTCCACTGAAGTTGTCTATGCAATTTGCTAGAAACTTCGGGCGAGGCCTCATGTGATGTCCGCTGAAGTTGTCTATGCAATATGCAAGAACTGGGGACTATTATGTAAAAGTCTGGGAGATGGAAAACCGAATCTGTTTACCACATAATCCCCATTATTTCTGTGTTAGAAATCAACTTTAGGTCTATTGAAGTTTAATATCAAAATTTGGGTAGTAAATTATCTTAAGATGTGTAAAAACTGTACATTGTACATTTTATTCTAAGTATGACTATGGATTCAAGGTACTTTCATTTTGAGTTTAGGGTCTACCGGTTTTTTCTTTTTTTTTTCGGTTGTTTTTTTCCAATTTCCTCCTGGATGCTTTGAGGTTTGGAGTTCACCTTATCTCACAGTACCTCTTACCTGAGAAGAATTCTTCAAGTAATCAATTTGGCTGCCAGGTGGGTTTTTGGAGGCCCTCTGGTGTAAAATGTCTCATTCATTATCAACTTATCACAGCAGAAGACAGCTGCAGGTGGCCTTCATTATGAGACGTGCCTGTTGTATTTTCTCAACTTATGATGTGCTTGGCCAACCCTCTGATTGCCCGCTTAGACCTGCCACTGGAGGATTTCATCACCTCAGCCAATTTTACTTGCAGTCGTGAATTATGAGAAAATAATCAGCTCATCACTTTTCCCTCCTCCATTTTGCAAGAGGTATGCTCCTCTAGTTATAGCTGGCCGTTCCCTGGCTTGGTACGGATAGTAGCCTGTGTTCTGGGGTCTGAAATTCCGCTGCAAGATAGACTTGTCACTGACCACTCACAGCTAATTCAATGAGCAGGATATCCTCCCCTAACTCACCAGGGTCTTTCTCAAACTGAATGTAAATGACTTGCTTTTTCTAATTTCCATAATGTTTTGAATACAAATTGGTGTAGGAATTGTGAAATAAGGAGGTAATTAATTCCTTCCAACGAGTCAGTGGATTAATGATTAAAACTAGGCCTATACAAAGTTACTTAGCTATTATAGTTCTAACCACTGGTTATCAATATTCATTGGCAAATCAACATTACATTCTCCCAACATGTTTAATTCCAAAGGAGGGTACCAGAAACAGTCTCATTGACCTATAGATTCAATTGAAGAAATCGAAGTAGACTGAGGAGTGGCAAAGCATGAAGGGATAGTCAGTCAGTGCATGGAAGAGGCGCATATATATATTAAAGTATCATTTGAACTTGTGAAAAGTTCTGTAATTTTCAACCTCCATTCCAATATTAGCTTGGCAGTGCCTTGTTTTAATTTACCCTTGAATCCATGATGCGGTGCTTTATGAAGTAGAAAACATTGAAATTTGATTTGATTTTCTGCGTTTGGCTGATATTTTACTCATGCAAGGGAATTTGAGTTGATTGTCATTTCTAGTGTTTTTGCCAAAAAGTCTTGACTGTTAAGAGCTGTTTAGTTTATGATTGACCAAAAAGTACACAAGTTTTATAAAGTTTGAGCCTTCTTATCTGTGGGCACCGTTTTCTTCCGTTTTCTTTTGTGTCAGGTTGTAAAATGCACACAGTAACGATCTCGAGGTTTTTAGCAAGTTTATTTGGTCCTAATAGTCAGAACAGAATGCTGAGTTTCTAAACTGTTGTACTGAGTATTGTCTCATGGTTATGGAGCTGGGACAAGTTGTTGTCATGTGTGAGTAGCCTATCTGAGATATTGTCACAATGATCAAAGATTTTGTGTAGTGTAAAGTTGCGGTCATTTTCATGTTGAATTTTATCAGATAAGAAATTGCCAGATATGATTTATTACTCTAATAATTGAATATAGGTTTCTAAATGTTTAATCTCAACATGACTGTGGTCAATGACGGAGATGAAGTCTGTTGAAGCCATGAGTCAAGTTTCTTTTGAAAGGAAAAGTTCTTAAAAGTTTGTTGATGGCGCTGTTGGCGCGCACTGCTTTGGCCGGACGCAGCGTTTGAGGCTCTGAAAGTTGCAAGGACCCAGCCAAGTGAGTTGGGCTGTGCAGAGCTTTGCAGAGTTTTGCAGTTGCAGGATTCGGCAGGAAACGAGTGATAGCAACGGGCAGGAGCTTATCTGTGGAATTCGCAGCCCATTCGAGTCATTTCTAGGAAGTTTACAAAGGATCCACTTGAATTTGAACAGGCTACTAAAATGCTCTCCACGGCAACTCGGAGCGAGTGCTCTTCTGCAAGACGTTGGGCCGCGACGCTCCTGGCCCTCTGAGGCTGCACTGCCAGAAGTTTGCTGGGCTCCAAGTAATTGCACTATGACGCTGTGTCTGCTCAGGCTTGTTGTTCTCTTTCTCATTCCGGAATATTTCTATTTAATCCAGTGCTTGGAGAATAATATCAACACTGATTCTAATCCACTGGATTCTAGTGCCAATGCCAACAGTGTGGGGGCTTCCCTGGACTTGCAGTGCCCCTCCTGTGACAAAATCCACTGCACCCCCAAAAGAGCGAGAAAACTGAAGTGCAAGGGGGGCATTACCAGAGGGGTGTGCAACTGCTGCCCGGTGTGCGCCAAGGTCCAGGGCCAGTCCTGCGGGGGCATTTGGAATTACCTGGGCAGGTGTGACCGGGGCTTGATATGTGAGCCTCGTTTGGACCAAATCAAGAAGAAAGCCCACCTGGCTGAGGGAACTTGTCAGTATGGTAATTAGGATTTATTTGCTATCTATCTATCTATCTATCTATCTATCTATCTATCTATCTATCTATCTATCTATCTATTTCACTTTGTATGTATAGGCCTATTGCTTGGGGATCAAAAGATAACGTGGTCCTTTATTTGGATTAGATTGTAAACTATCATGTGGTCAGGCCTTTTAGGGACAATTGAAGTCAGCGTTAGTCCTATTTATGATACAAATGGGTATAATAGATGAAACTTAATTAAGTTCTGCTTCAGTGTTAGTTCTTAAATTAACTGGGCACTATATAGTATATACCTATTGATAAATGAAAGTTTGATCCTGTAGGCCGATCTGATTCTTGCGCTAAAATCAGTTATGATGGACATTACAGTCTGCCTCATTTCTGGAATGAGTGTTCATCGTCAAAAATCTGATAAATACAGCAGTAAAACATCACAAAAATGTGACCGAAAAATTGCAAATTTGCTAATCTAGCCACGAGTAGGCCTATGTGTATTTCTGCTGTGTGACCTGTCGATTAGGAGCAATCAGGCCAAACACCAGTTCGCATGTTGTGAGACAGACTGTAAGTGTCCTCCCGAGCAAGACGCATAATAATTACAGCGAAACACTTTGATATAGAAATAAAGTGGACTGTGCTTGGCACTGTGAAAACGGCACTTCGTGACTCATGATAGCCGATGAAGTGTCATCTTCTCTACTTTCAACATGGGAAACGTAGAGGCTGTTTGATTAGTCATGATCAAGAGTAAGCTATTTGACTTCTCATAACAAATTTTAGAGTGAAAATCAGATGCATAATCCTTTCGTTTGGCTGTCACCAACATAAGTCTCCTTCAATCAAATTAACATTGAAAGTATCGGGTTTGATCATGACAAATCATCAGCATGATGACACACGAAGTGCCATTTTCACAGTGCCACAGTCCACTTTAATTCTATATCAAAGTGTTTCGCTGTAACTCTCTCCAAAGCAGTGTTCGTAATAAAGGGGGCCAGGGGGGTTTGACCCCCCAAATGCTATAAGGACCCCCTCAAATAATTTTTTAGAGGGACCCAGGGGGGGTCCTGAAAAAACTCCCTCAAATACTAAATGTGCAGGATTTAATCCAGAAATGGGGTTTTCAAAGTAATTTTCTAGGAAAATACATGCTTGAAACACTCACCGCCGGCCCCAAAAGCTTCGACCCTTCGGGCCTTGCCAGTGACAGACCCCTTCAAATGACATTGGCTATTTCGACCACTGCTGCAAGACATTGAAACAAATGGTTTATTTTAATAGTCATTATTATCAATATTCACAAAACAGGATTTTCATACAAAAACATTGTAATGATTTCATTTTTTAATACTAATCTTACAGAGATAAGTATATAGCAAAAGCATGAATTTGAAAATCTCAGGAAGTTCCTCACCACTGGTCATAACTTATTAAGCATGAACGATCTTGATGACATCTTCTATACTTCTTTTTATTTGCCCTGATGTATCCCAAATTGCTTGTCCAAATGTTTATTTCATTGGTATCAGTGATAGGCCTTCAGCATACGACTGATATATGGAGGCTATGGACTGGGTGACGTTTGGTAAAGCGTTTCTCTTGCAACTTTCCACCCTGCACGTCACAATAAGCGACTTCAAAGGAAGACGTAACTTTCCCGCCAGAACAAATTACGTCTGCTTTTTCACACTTTAATTACTTTGCCTTCTTGTCTTCTTCAGTTGACTGCGAGTAACTTATCCTGCCATTCTTCTTCAAATGGACTGTAATCTGTTTGTTTATTTATTGTTTGTTTCAGACAAAGATTCTCAAAGTGCACATCCCCAACATTGCAGTCCAAAGTGTTCTCCAGACCTTTGTCAGCACAAAAATAACTTGATCTGTTCAGCTTTGTAAGTACAATTCAATCAATTCTGTTGTATACAATCCTTTTGGTGGCATGTATAATCATCATCACCTGTAAAGATCATGACCGATCAAAATGTGGCCTTGAGGCCTCGAGAACTGGGCCGGTCCCAAGGCCTCAAACTCTCGCCCAAAGACATCCAATACAAGACTGAGACAAGGCCAAAGATTTGGAATCTAAGACAAGCCCGAGGCAATCAACACTGGTCATGTCATGACCTCGGGCTTGTCTTGGATTCCAAATCTTTGGCCTTGTCTCAGTCTTGGGTGTCTTTGGGCGAGAGGTAGAGGCCTTGGGACTGGCCTCGTTCTCAAGGCCACATTTTGATGGCCTCGGTCTCGGAGGCTCATTTGTCAATCTCGACCTAGGATGTCCCGGCCTCGACTGCATCACTGGAAAGTACAAGTGTTATAGATAAATGGTCAGAACTGTCGTATCCAATACATATTGCTGTAAAAAGGTTTGCACCCCAGTCTCAGCATGGAGGAACTAAGCAGGTCCCCCTTGAACCAAGGATGTAAATCATAAAGTTAGTGAAACTCACAGGAGAACCGCATTTAATCATAATATGTTTACATTTACATGACACATCGTCAGCATCATGATTCCCAAAGAATGATTTTCATTGTGAAACGGTCCTGTCCTTTCTTAGAGATAATGAAGTTGCCTTATAGTCGCTAAATATTGTTCTTTTGATTATTATTTTCTGAACAAATTCCAATCCTTTTTGCCTTGGATTAGTCCAACCTTCCTTGACATGTTTATTTGGGGCCAATTGGCATTCAGTGATTGAATGGTGATTGTTGTGTCAGCCGAGTCGCATCTGAATCTGTTATCTGGTGAAAAGTGAAATCATAAATACAGCTGCAGTCAACGTCTGTTTGAAGTGGACAAACACAGTGGCTATTTCCAGTTGAAAAATGCTACAAGGCATTTTGTACGAAGAAGCAGAAAAAAGAACATTAAAGGGGAAGGAATTATCTATTGCCTGTGTGGGAGTTCAGTGGCACTCCACCAACATCAGTGCAATTAATCGTCCGCACTGAGATTCCAACCAGAATTAATGACTACCTGATAGTGATAGGCCTAATTCCAGGTCATTGTTCCAGTGATATCACAGGGGCTTCCTTATCTTTGCTATGTATGTTTTTGCTTTTGTTACTTCATTGATAGATGGAGATGGATAGGTAGATAGATAGATAGATAGATAGATAGAAATAGATAGATAGAAATAGATAGATAGATAGATAGATAGATAGATAGATAGAAATAGATAGATAGATAGATAGATAGATAGATAGATAGATAGATAGATAGGAGTCAGTTGAAAAGTTAATTCATCAACTCCAGTTTTGAAGAAAACTCAACCAAGAAGCCAATCAGGCAGGGAATCTCTTGAGCATTTAGCTGCCTGACAATTATGCCTGTAGGTAACTAAAGCAAGCAATGGGACTAGATTGCTGGGTATAGGGCCACCCACTGACACCAATGGCAAGCCATGGCGAGGGACCCACCCACCCACTGCAGTTAAATGGCCAGTGATAAATTCTTGACAACTACATATCTCTTGCACCATCTGCAGGTAACTGTCTCAAAATAAGTTGCTCTTTTCGCCCCCCTGTGAATTCCCTGCGGATGAAAAATGGAAAGCCCTTCTCAAATATCAAACGTTTCACAAAACATTGCACAGTCACCTCTGCCATCATAAAACCTTAAACAAACAGCAACTAGATGTGGAAAGTTAAATCCTTTGTGAATAAATATTTGTCAAATAAACATCTTGAGAATTTTGAATACAGTAGGAGAATTAAGTTATGATGGTCAGTTCAACTATGAGTCACAATGTCCTCAGGTCAATTCCACCGTGACTTTGGGACAATCAATGTATTTTCCACCTTAATAGGAGTCAAAATGTAGTAGAAGGAATATGAGGAAGGTTTTGATGCTATGACATTTTGTTGTTGTGCCCATGAAGTTGCAAAATATTATAAAAAACATCCCCGGAATTTGATTTTTAGTTTTGATATGAGGTCAAATATGCTCTTGTGACTGAAGGGACTTTTTTGACCACCGTTTTTTGTGAGTTTGCTGAAAATGTAATTACTATCTCAGTTCACATGTCACAACTTATTGTCATAGTGCATTGTAATTGTATTGAGATAAGCTTTCAAATCAGGCCCACATTTAGACTGGTGGATCAATGGTTCTCCAGCAGTGCCTCATTCATTCTGTGACTGATGGGACACCTCTTTGTGACTGATGGGACAGTATCTCAAAAGTATTTAATAAAGGTCTTTAGATTCAAATTATTGGCGAAATATAAGGTTAAAGTAACACAATGATCCATCAGAAAAGAATACATTGTCAATTTAATACATTTACCACAAAATTATTTTAGTGTAGGCCAAGAGTGTACAAAAAAAATATTCACAGATATATCTCCATTGTTCAAGGTGAAGCAGTAGTCCAAATGTGAGTCCGGAATAAAAAACAGCGGAAAATTGGAGTTTTATATTAGCAAAATGACCAAGTGGGCAAATGTTCACAAGAACATTTTTTTTTGTGATTAGTTATGGTAAATATCTAACTATGTTCCAAAATTTGTCGATGTGTCTCAATCCCTTCATACGAAAAAAAAAATTATTGTTGAAATGGTTGTTTTTTTATGCTCAGCACAGTTTAAACATGTGCAATATGCATATTATGCTGTATGCTATGGGCTTCAAATCATCTAGAGCGTATTTTCTAGGCTAGAAAAACTTGTCAGAAACATTTTCAGTAACATATCTATTAAAGGCCTAAATGGGAAACCAATTTGTTTGTCACGTCTGTGGGGAGACAGCTTCCATGCTTCTGGCACCAGATTTACTGAGTAATTGCAATCCTCTTTAATCCAAGCCATCCTTGAAAATAATCCAGTATTTTTGGTTCCTGTGAATGCAGTATGGTGCATAGACACTCCATGCATCTTATTTTTGAATTATTTCATGGATATCATATTGATAAGAGGCCATGTTTCTAGACTCAGGTTGGCTGAATATTTAACTTGTATTCCACATGAACTTACCAAACAGCTTGTCCTTATATTTCCTATTAGCATAAATAGACCCTGCTATGCAGTTCAGCAACAAGTTATCCATCACCAAACTTTTCACCATGCCCCAAGTAAGATTTTTTGACTCAGGGTCAGGATTTCAATACTTTTTCGCCATAAAAATAGTTGGAAATTAGAAAGGTCAATCCATGTGTCACTTTATACAAAATAATAATGATTAAAATCAACAAAAAACAAGTAATTCGCTGCATTTGGTCAATTTATCATGTTCGAATGTGACTGAAGGGACAATGTTTACACACCGTTCTTCATACAAATGAGAGAGAATAATCTTCAATACAATTCATGCCCAGTTATCTGTCACTATGTACTAGATAACAATGAAAAAAAGTCTGCCAAAAACACATAATTCACTGAGTGAGGTCAATTTATCGTGTTTTGGCGTGACTGATGGGACAATGTACCAGCAATGTCTAGCGTAGATGAAGTGTGAATCTTCTTCAACATTAGGGTTAGTAAACATGTTTTCAAAACAACTTCTGAGTACCTTTGCAGGCATGAAAAACATGACTTTGCTTTTCTGCGATGTATGTGTGATCAGTATGAAGATAATAAGCAACTGCTTCTTTCAATTTTGATTTTTGCCTAAAATTCTGAACAGATTGGAGGAAAATGTTGATTATTTCAAAACGGAACACAATAAGAGAAAAATTTAACTTGTTTTGGGCAGTAGAGACCATACTGGTTTGCTACTGTGAATGATTTGATGATCACTAAGATTTAAAAAAATACTAAAAGTGGTACACTTCTGTGGAATTGACCCTCAGGCTACTGGCCTAGGTGGTCACCCAAATGCCCTAATAGACATACAACACTGAAACAAGTCACATGACCTGGGGGGTCAGGGATCAAATCAATCTGTCAAGAAAAGGGCTTAATGTCTTTTTAAACTTCTGTCCCAAAAAGGGTATAAAGAAGAAAGTTTGTCAGAGCTTTGCCAAAGGAAATGGCTATTTTATGTAAGTTTTTTGTGAGCACTTTTTGTGCATTTGCAGGAGATTAAAATGAAGAGACACTTACAAAGGAAAGGTTTAAGATTTGGTTAAAGAGTTGAAATAAGTGGCGTCGTTTGCTTTTTCTATTCCTTTCTTTTTTCAAACAATTTTGAAGAAACTTCGGCATTTTTGAAGACAGACGAACATTGACAGATAGAATTGAAAGGAAGGTACTTGAGGGGATAATGTTTATAGGTAAAACTTCTTTATGTGACATGTAAGACTTTGTAGCAGACGATCTATCCCACAATGCTTTGCGAATGGAAGATTTGTAACTGGAGAATTGTGCCTCCGTGAAAGGAGAGCGCTCCACGTGAGAGGTCAAGGGGTCGAACTGCTGGGCGGATTCTGTGTGCAGTTTGATTGTCATGCTAAATCCAGAGGTTGTCAAAAAGAATTCCTCAGACCACACTTATGTGCAAAGTTGTGGGGGCATTGAAAACAAATAGGGGGACAATTAACTTATGTTGGGGGGTTGGTGCGAAGGTTTTAGCTTGAGTTGGGGGCTGCTAGGGGGTTGTGGGGTCGAGTGGCCTGGCGGCAGTTTTGATCAGTGGAGGGAGGAGAGTCATCATCAGATTACAAGAGAGATATATCCATGGCTGTCTGTAGGGCCCGTCCATCATTTCGCTAACAAGCTTTCACCTGATCTCCTTCCCTCGACCCATTCACTCAAAGGTGAATAGCTGGAGCCTCAAGTTAACATGTCTAAATAAGCCCATTATGTCCTAATGGCTCCAAGGCCCTTTTCAGATACTTTGAGGGCAGCAAACTCATCAAAAGGTCCATTACAATCAAAGGCTTCTTGGCCCTTTTTAGTTGGCAAAAATTCCACAAGGTGTCCTCATGTAACATTTGTCCTAACAACCTAACTAGGTGTACTATTCAGCGATTAAAATCTTAATTTAATGCTGTACAAAATACTTGGATGACTTAATGGTCGTATAAAGTTTAAAAGTACCTGCCGCGAACATTATTTTCCATTTGATAAACACAGCCAGCGCATTGAAACTGTCATAATGGTTCAGGAAAAACATATGTTGTCTCAGTTGGGCTACAAATAAATGCAAAAAAATTAACATTACCTAAGGGCCTCCTGCGAAGAAAAATTACATTTTAATGAAGAAGAAGAACTTTGGAAGATAAAGTTACTGGTCTTTACATACTTGCATTCTGAACTGAATTACATTTTTAATTCCTATATATATATATGTATATGATAAGTCTGCTGCTCAGTCGCCTTCGATGAAAAAAATTAAAGGTCATTTTTGACCGTTTTTCAGCACAGACTAAATGGCCAATGCTGAACTAAATTGAAAAGGCCAACATATAATGGGACTTCTTTCTACTCTAAACTGAAAAGTTTTCTGATACAAAAACTGATTTCAATTTATATGAATTTTTTCCGCACAGAAACTGAAAGGTCCAATTATGAAGCACCTTTTCCACAATTAAAATATATATATTTATGTCTATATGTATACATAGCACAAATTTCTGCACTGAAACCTTTTTTTTTCTGAAAGTCAATTTTTTTTCTGCACTAAAACTCAAAGGTCATTTGCACAGAGGGCATCTGAGACGTCTTTTTACCTTCAGCGAACGAAGTTCGAAGAAGGTATTGTAATCACTTGGGTAAAAATGCTGTCCGTCCGCCGGGCGGCGGGCGGATAGATCGTTTCCGACCCGGCACTCGGCCTCTATTGAATGTATGGGGATGAAATTTGGTACACATCTAGCCTGTATGGTCTAGTTGTGCCTTTTGATGGTCTGATGAATAGATCTTAAATACTTTTTGAAATAATTAACAAAATATAAATTTTTTTTTTTTCGTTTCCGGGCCAAGGCTCGGTCACTATTGCATGTGCATGGATGAAATTTGGTACACACGTGGCCTATATGGTCTAGTTGTGCCTTTTGATGGTCTCATTGACAGATATTCTATACTTTCTGAAAAAATGAGAAAAGACATAAAAACATATTTTTTTTGTTTTTTGGGCTAAGGCTCGCTCACTTTTGCATGTACATGGATAAACTTTGGTACACATATGGTCAATATGGTCTAGTTGTGCCTTTTGAAAGGTCTGATGGAAAATATTATATACTTTTTCAAATATTGAAAAAAACATAAAAATTATTATTTTTGTTTCTGGCCCAACATCCGGTCACTATTCCATATATATATACATGGATGAAGTTTGGTACACATATGGCTTGTATGGTCTAGTTGTGCCTTTTCATGGTCTGACAGATGGCTATTCTATAGTTTTCGTAATATTGAGAAAAAATATTTAAAAGAATTTTTTTATATCGGAGCCAAAACTTCCCCACTAGGCTATTGCATATACAGTAATGCATTTTTCTAAACAAATCACCTATGCGATTAATTTAGCAGTGCTTTTTGATGTGTATAATACTTTATGAATCATTGGAAAATGAGATAATGGAAGGCCACTACTCGCTACTCGACCGCTATTGCATACCTATAAGCAATTTCGGGAACGCACCAATTTTATGATATTATTGTAATCTTCTAAAGGTGTTATTCGCTGAAGGTTTGCTGCTGCGCAGCCTATGTTTTTATCTCACAGTCACATTTTTCTACTAAAACTGAGATGTCACTTTGTATAGTATCTTTCTACTAAAACTGAGATGTCACTTTTATAGCCACATATTAAAAGACTATTAAAAGACTGTAGAGACTTCCAACGACAAAGAGACAAAACTGAGATGTCACTTTATATAGTATCTTTCTACTAAAACTGAGATGTCACTTTATCTAGCCACATATTAAAAGACTAGAGACTTCCAACGACAAAGAGACAAAACTGAGATGTCACTTTATAAAGTATCTCTCTACTAAAACTGAGATGTCACTTTTTTAGCCACATATTAAAAGACTGTAGAGACTTCCAACGACAAAGAGACAAAACTGAGATGTCACTTTATATAGTATCTTTCTACTAAAACTGAGATGTCACTTTTTTAGCCACATATTAAAAGACTGTAGAGACTTCCAACGACAAAGAGACAAATTGAGATGTCACTTTATATAGTATCTTTCTACTAAAACTGAGATGTCACTTTTTTAGCCACATATTAAAAGACTGTACACTCTAAATTGGAAATGCGTACAACCTAAACAAAACCTAAACATTCAACATTCCCGCTTTGAGCGCGTTTATTGGTGTTTAGCTTTTTCTTTATAAACACTATGTTTAGCCAAATTAAACAAGCTGCGTAAGCGACTGCGCAGATACAACCTAAACAATTATGACAAAAAACATTTAGTTTTAGCGTTTTATTTGTTTAGAACACTAAACAATACCTAAACAATTAGGTGCATAGTCTAAACAACCAAGTGTCTAATGCCTAAACTACTAAATGTTGACAACTTAAACAAAATCTCAACAACTAATGTGCGTACAAAATTCCCGCTTTGAGCGCATTTAAAAGTGCGTACAAAAAGTAAATGTTTAGGCTGTAAACAAATGCGTACATCTTCAATAAAAGTTTATATCATGCGAAAAAAAACTACACCATACTTTTATCTATACATCGATTGTGACTGTAGAGGCAGTAGTTCCATGCTTTACATACCAAAAGTATATTTCCAAATAATCCCACTTTCTCATTACTTATGATCTGTCATAATTATGAAAAATTAATTCAGCATTTTATAAATTATATTCTCATGCAAAAGACACAATTCATCATAATTGTATAACACCTCCTGTCCAATAGTTTACCTGCCTACATGCCATATCTAATGATAGTGCCTAAAAAAATGTAGCAATTTAACTTCCCAATAAGTAGCATTGACAAATATTCTGTACTTGAAAGCACTTTATTATGATGACTAGCTAAATCGATGACTGTCTCTTTTTTGTAAATCATATTTTGAGACTTAACATTTACAAAATTACAAAACCTTACTGATCAATCACGCGAAACTTCACACATCAAAACAAACATCTTTTTGGATTACAATTAATTAAATTTGGTACATAATCCAACTCTTTTGCGTTAAAACTTTCACTAAAATATCAACAACATTTATTATTCTATTCTAAATACAATTACAAAATACCTTTTTTTGTGCACAGTTTGCATTTTTCATGGTACAGTTTCACATATCATTTGTGTGATTTTACAATTTCTCAAATCGTCCCAGTTAGAGTCAAAACTAATTGGATTGGCCTGAGGTGAACGGCACTAATGTTGCACAAGATTGTGATGGCATCATTGAAATTTGCATGAAGAGAGGTCACAAATACATTTAGTAAGGGCCTAGCCTCAATGAATGATCCTGCTGCTATCTGGACAATTCTGAGAGTCTCCTTCAAACATCTCTGCATTTCCAAACTTCTTCTTCCACGTGAGAGCTGGGTTCATGTGTTGAACGTTTAAGCTCTGCAGGACTGCACATGTTTGCATGAACAACACATAACACAGCCTATAAAAATGTGGTCCTAATGGTTAAAATCAGTGCGTATGTATAAAACATTTTATGAGCTGATGAAGGTTGTGTCCATTGTCCACACATGTGCTTAATCCTCACTTACAGGCTTTGTCTCTGTGTGAAGCTGGGCAAGTGATCCAGACATTCTACTTTAGCATCAATTATTTGTCCTTGGAGACCATCACAGTTTGTGGCACATATGACAGCTAGTGCTTCTGACCTTTGTGGAAGTTCACTTTGTGTGTGCATTTTTTACTTTCGTGATTTCTCTAGGTCCTGGCCATTCCACATGCCGTTTTCATAATTTGAATAAATGCAATGTGCCTGAAAGTAGACATACGAGGGGCGTTCAGAAAGTTCGAGGCTTTTTTTTATATGGACACTTATTTTCAATCTTGAACTATGAAATTTTCACAGGGTAAAATTCAGCATATTTTAAATGGATTCCCAAAATTTCGGACAATTTGGACATTTCTAAGTCATTCTGTGGTTGCCATGGAAACTGAAGGTTCAGCTGGTCGGGGCAAGTAATACTGAAACCAAGAAAGCCAACAAATTGTGACTGTGAGAGACTTCTCTCTATCACTTGTATTAGTGAAATTGGAAATATTTGACACAAGAAATATCATATTAGCTTCTAAATATACTTTCAAGCACACTAAATGTGAGTATTCTTACACTGAACCCATGTAGGAAAGCGCTCCTGCATGCCGATTTAGCAAGAGAAATTCCGGCGGCAGGGGTGTTTCCTGGCTACATAAGGACTTGTGAAAGCATGGATTCACTGGTATGAACAAGAAACCAAAATGGGCAGCATTATCCATCCCAGCTATTCCTGTGACATGTTGCTTTACATAAGCCCTGATTTTTCATTACTTAAGTCCATAGGGGCCAGAGTTTCAGGCACTGGAGGAGAAAAAGTTTCGGATGACCGAAATGCTTTCACGGAATTTTGTTTGGAGGACTTCGAGGATCATTTATTTCAATGGGTCAGGTCCATGAATTAATGCTTTTGGTGAGCTTGGAAGTATTTTTAAAGGCTAATTTTATATTTGTTGTATCAAATATGGTCAAACTCACTGATGCAAGTGATAGAGAGAGGTCTCTCACAGCCAAAATGTATCGCCTTTCTTGATTTCAGTATAACCTGCCCCGACCAGCTGAACTTTAGGCTTCTATGGCAACCACAGAATGACTTAGAAATGTCCAAATTGTCCAAAATGTTGGTAATTCATTCCAAATATGCTAAATTTTATCCTGTGAAAAATTCATAGTTCTAGATTGAAAATAAGTGTTAATATAAAAAAAAGCCTCGAACTTTCTGAACGCCCCTCGTAAACACCATGTACGTGAACAGCTAATAACAATATCAACTGGTATTCAGGCAGAAGGCCATCATTACCTTCAGAGTTATTATACAGAAGAGACAGTGTTAATTTTTCATCAGTATTTTACAATTATTTTAAATGATTGCAAAAAATCTAAGTCTGACAACATATCAATGGCACTTACTACTTTCTGAAAATCTGTGCTGGTCCAACTCAAATTTTAAGGCAATGGCATTTATAGAAAATTTGCTTTTAACTTAGTCCAAGATTTTCTCTTGATATGTCCTTTTGTGAAGTGATTAGTGATGGCATGGATGCCTGGAATCGATCATTTGATCAAAGATTGGGTAAGTTTGATTGCATCTACTCTAACTAGTCTTACTCCGGAAATTATGTTTCTACTTTGAGAGTAAACTACTTCAAAATTGTCCAATTTATATAAAAAATTGAATTACAGCAATCCACTCCATAAAAACAACCAGCCACTAAATCAGAAGTATCAGCTTTTTATGTAATCAATCCCATGTCATGGGATATCCCAATTTCTAGACTCTGATCTACTTCCGGAGATGCAAAAAATGATTAAGAGTAAACTACTATACTCCAAGAATACCAAATCAAATCCACTCAGCATTCACAGACTGAGTGATATGATATTGTAGTGAAATATGAAACCATTCTGGTTTGGATGGTCTATAATGTGCCATTGCACTGCCATTGTTACCTGGACCATTGATATACTGTCAGCATGATGAACCAGTTATATAGCCATATGATGGACATTGTCACAAATAGCAATACTTGTTTGTTTTTAAGTAGTTACCTGAATAAAATTCCAGTAGCACCAAAGCAATGATTCAAGGCCACTATTAGTGTCTGTCAGGTGGAGCCACAGCAACTATCTTCCAATAATAAAGTTAGGTGGCACTACCATCAAGTTACCCAGTTCAACAACTTGTTTAGGCTGTCCAAAAGATCATGTAGATATCTACAATTCTACATAATGTGTTTAGGAGCTCCACATATTCCAATTCTGATTCCACAAATGTTTAGCAAAGCTACGCAGTTTGTTTAAGTGAGATATACATGTTGTTTAGAATGCTCGACAACCCATTTAGACTGTAAACGTCATGTCTTCATATGGAACATGGTGTTGTCATTGACAACATTTGAAAGCAACATCCATGGAGAACCTAAACATTTGAAATGTTTAGAATTTGTTTAGGTCAGTTTAGAGTGTAGAGACTTCCAACGACAAAGAGACAAAACTGAGATGTCGCTTTATATAGTATCTTTCTACTAAAACTGAGATGCCACTTTTTTAGCCACATATTAAAAGACTGTGGAGACTTCCAATGACAAAGAGACAAAAGTGAGATGTCACTTTATAAAGTATTTCTCTACTGAAACTGCATGAGATGTCACTTTTTTAGCAACATATTAAAAGACTGTAGAAACTTCCAATGACAAAGAGACAAAACTGAGATGTCACTTTATTTAGTATCTTTCTTCCAAAACTGAGATGTCGCTTTATCTAGCCACATATTAAAAGACTGTAGAGACTTCCAACGACAAAGAGACAAAACTGAGATGTCACTTTATATAGTATCTTTCTACTAAAACTGAGATGTCGCTTTATCTAGCCACATATTAAAAGACTGTAGAGACTTCCAATGACAAAGAGACAAAACTGAGATGTCACTTTATATACAGTTGCGGACAAAAATATTCATACAGCTGAGTATTCTGCACATACCTCGTGATTCAGGGATGCAAGGAGAAAAATTTCACTTTTATTCATTGCCCTAATCAATTTTCAATGTCAAACACTGCAAACTTAAGCATATCTCTGTTTTCAAGCTCAGGGGGCATACAAACGTAAAATTTCAGCATGACAAAAGTATTCATACAGCTCGAACATGCTGGGTATAAAGTGCATCAAAAGCTTGAATGCCCCCTGACAGAGATATGCTTAAGTTTGCAGTGTTTGACAATGAAAATTGATTAGGGCAATGACTTAAAAGTGAAATTTTTCTCCTAGCATCCCTGAATCAAGAGGTATGGGCAGTATTCTCAGCTGTATGAATATTTTTATCCGCAACTGTAGTATCTTTCTACTAAAACTGAGATGTCGCTTTATCTAGCCACATATTAAAAGACTGTAGAGACTTACAGTGACAAAGAGACAAAACTGAGATGTCACTTTATATAGTATCTTTCTACTGAAACTGAGATGTCACTTTTTTAGCCACATATTAAAAGACTGTAGAGACTTCCAACAACAAAGAGACAAAACTGAGATGTCACTTTATAAAGTATCTTTCTACTGAAACTGAGATGTCACTTTTTTAGCCACATATTAAAAGACTGTAGAGACTTCCAACGACAAAGAGACAAAACTGAGATGTCACTTTATAAAGTATCTTTCTACTGAAACTGAGATGTCACTTTTTTAGCCACATATTAAAAGACTGTAGAGACTTCCAACGACAAAGAGACCAAACTGAGATGTCACTTTATAAAGTATCTTTCTACTGAAACTGAGATGTCACTTTTTTAGCCACATATTAAAAGACTGTAGAGACTTCCAACGACAAAGAGACAAAACTGAGATGTCACTTTATAAAGTATCTTTCTACTGAAACTGAGATGTCACTTTTTTAGCCACATATTAAAAGACTGTAGAGACTTCCAACGACAAAGAGACAAAACTGAGATGTCACTTTATAAAGTATCTTTCTACTGAAACTGAGATGTCACTTTTTTAGCCACATATTAAAAGACTGTAGAGACTTCCAACGACAAAGAGACAAAACTGAGATGTCACTTTATAAAGTATCTTTCTACTGAAACTGAGATGTCACTTTTTTAGCCACATATTAAAAGACTGTAGAGACTTCCAACGACAAAGAGACAAAACTGAGATGTCACTTTATAAAGTATCTTTCTACTGAAACTGAGATGTCACTTTTTTAGCCACATATTAAAAGACTGTAGAGACTTCCAACAACAAAGAGACAAAACTGAGATGTCACTTTATAAAGTATCTTTCTACTGAAACTGAGATGTCACTTTTTTAGCCACATATTAAAAGACTGTAGAGACTTCCAACGACAAAGAGACAAAACTGAGATGTCACTTTATATAGTATCTTTCTACTTGGTCATGCGTCATGAACTGGTCCATTTTGCGTCGCAGGTCAAAAATTTCTATTTTTTCTATTTTCTGATATATCATCACAGAAGCATAGCACTATACAGTGTTTCAAACAGAACTTAATTATCTTTTATACTTATCGAGATATGGGCACTTTTGTGCCTCCCCCACTCATTGAAATGTGTAGACTAAAGGGAAGGTTTTTAAGGCTTTTCTCAAAATTGACGTTTTTTAGTAAAACGTCTGTAACTTTTCTTCTACTTAACCAATTGTAATGGGGTTTGTTGCAAAATGATTCTTACTAGTTCCTCTAATGATATATGTTGACACTTTTAAAATAAATCCCATTGAACCATATGAAATCTTGACAACTAAAACTGACATTTTTTCTTTTAAAATTCCTTTAAAATCCCAGCTTCTACTTGTGTTTCCAAATGAAATTCGCAACAGAATTAAGAAAAATTATATTCCTTTTAACTAGGCATGTTCCGGACGTTTGTTGTCCTTTTATGAGCCAGCTCATCTTTAATGTAACAAAATCACAACACAGGAAGATTTCTGGTCCATGGATCAAAGTGACTGGGAATTAGCATAAAAATTATGAATAGATAGATGGATATATTGATAGATAAGGTAAGCACAGCCCTGTATGGCCTGTTGTAGCTACTCACTAGGTTACATTGATGAAATGAGAGAGAGGGCAGGAGTCCTCAACATGCTGCATGTTTACCCCATGTAAGGGATCTTTTCCTTGCCTAGCACAGGCTCTAATACAAGGATAACCCAATTTAGCAACTAATCTGAATGACATGAAACTTGGTTTTTGCTTTTTAAAGGTACATTGAAAATATTTGCGATCACTAACTACATCATTTTGCAATATGCTTCTGAAGATTACTGCTAAGGTTGAGAATGACATCTGCTTGGCTTTTCCTGAGAAGCACTCAGAAACCTCAAGTAAGGCATCTAAAGCATAGCAGATGAACTAAAATAACTACCTGAAAAAATAAACTATGATTGGGACAGTGCAGAGGGGCTGATTTCTTCTTTTCACAATATTGCTACACCGACTCCGCTACACCGACTCCGATCCACCCCGATTCTGACTGACATGCCTCAACGTTCTGGGAAATAGCGCTTTATTGGTTTAAGTAATTTTCAAAAGGATAACACTTCTGTAAACTAGAGAATATTTCCTTTCTTCTGATGTCAAATATGTTGAAAAAACTTAGATAGAAGTGGTAGAAAAGTTATTTTGAATATTTTGTTTTGAAATTTCGTGCGACAAATCCACCATTTTAGCAGACCAGTTCATGACGCATGACCTAAAAACTGAGATGCCACTTTTTGAGCCACATATTAAAAGACTGTAGAGACTTCCAAAGACAAAGAGACAAATTGAGATGTCACTTTACAGCCATGGCCGTAAGTTTATGCTCAGCTGCTATGCTTCACTATGGGGCTATCATTGTGACCAATCATAACATAGCAAATACTTGCTCAATCTTCACCATATTGTCAGGAATTGTAACTTGTACACAGTGACATGTGTTCTGATAGAAATTGTAGCATTAAATGACATTCCATATAGTTATGGTGAGGCAAGTACTGAATTAGTTGAATATAAGCATAATATCAATTCTGATGCTATATGTTATTTGCCTGATGGTAACAGTCACCAAAGTGTCTGGATGTGTTGGGAACACATCTAATTAAGCATTCATGATAAAATTACAATTAAATACATGGTTGAATTTTTGGTTCACGGGGTTTTACCTGAACTATTTTTTCTTCGAATGTGATGAATTTGTAGGTAGTTGCAGGAAGATACAGCACTTCTTATCTTAAAGAAACTTGTGTCAAATACTTTATATGGATGTGGAATTTAATGAAACAAATTAAATTTTATGAGAAGAAAAAAGTTTTACTACTTTTTTCATACTTGAGAAATTAACCATTTTTCTACTTATAAACGCCTCAAGCAAAACCCCGATGAACCAAAGTCATGCATATTTCATTGTGATTTTGTCATGAATGTTTAATTTGGTGTGTGCCCTACACATCCAGAGACTTTGTTGACTGTAGCTATCATGCAAATGACATAGCATCAGATCTGATTGTATGTTTAAAATTCATTTAATTTAGTATTTTGCCTCACAGTTATTATGTAACTTTGTTCTAGTCACCATTCTTAATCAGAACCCCTGCTACTGTATACAGACTATAAACCCTGACAATTTGGTGAAGATTGAGCAAGTATTTGCTGTGTTATGATTGGTAATAATGATAGCCCCATAGTGGAGCATAGCAACTGAGCACAAACTTACGGCCATGGCTGTATATAGTATCTTTCTACTAAAACTGAGATGTCGCTTTATCTAGCCACATATTAAAAGACTGTAGAGACTTCCAACGACAAAGAGACAAAACTGAGATGTCACTTTATATAGTATCTTTCTACTAAAACTGAGATGTCGCTTTATGTAGCCACATATTAAAAGACTGTAGAGACTTCCAACGACAAAGAGACAAAACTGAGATGTCACTTTATATAGTATCTTTCTACTAAAACTGAGATGTCACTTTATCTAGCCACATATTAAAAGACTGTAGAGACTTCCAACGACAAAGAGACAAAACTGAGATGTCACTTTATATAGTATCTTTCTACTAAAACTGAGATGTCACTTTATCTAGCCACATATTAAAAGACTGTAGAGACTTCCAACGACAAAGAAGCAGAACTGAGATGTCACTTTATATAGTATCTTTCTTTCGAAACTGAGATGTCGCTTTATGTAGCCACATATTAAAAGACTGTAGAGACTTCCAACGACAAAGAGACAAAACTGAGATGTCACTTTATTTAGTATCTTTCTACTAAAACTGAGATGTCACTTTATCTAGCCACATATTAAAAGACTGTAGAGACTTCCAACGACAAAGAGACAAAACTGAGATGTCACTTTATATAGTATCTTTCTACTAAAACTGAGATGTCACTTTATCTAGCCACATATTAAAAGACTGTAGAGACTTCCAACGACAAAGAGACAAAACTGAGATGTCACTTTATATAGTATCTTTCTTCCGAAACTGAGATGTCACTTTATCTAGCCACATATTAAAAGACTGTAGAGACTTCCAACGTCAAAGAGACAAAACTGAGATGTCACTTTATATAGTATCTTTCTACTAAAACTGAGATGTCACTTTATCTAGCCACATATTAAAAGACTAGAGACTTCCAACGACAAAGAGACAAAACTGAGATGTCACTTTATATAGTATCTTTCTACTAAAACTGAGATGTCACTTTATCTAGCCACATATTAAAAGACTGTAGAGACTTCCAACGACAAAGAGACACACCACTCCCAACAAATCCACTCCAATTCCTTGCATACAAACCAGAAAACATAATTACAGTTTTGCATCAAATACAGACATTCTAATTACAAAATATGAGGAAAAAAGACACAGACATATAAAATTCTAGCCTCCCTTGATATAGCCCACTAAGGTGCTGCAAAGGCGTAAAACACAAACACACACACACTTTATATAGCACATCTTTCTACTAAAACTGAGATGTCACTTCATATAGCACGTTTTTCTACTAAAATGGAGATGTCACTTTATTTAGCATGTCTTTCTTCTTAAACTGAGATGTCACTTTATGTAGCACATCTTTCTACTAAAACAATATTTCTACTAAAACTTAGATAGTAGATGAATTTACCTTCAGAAGATCTATTAGATTTTGTAGATGAAGACGACGAGACGTTGCCGAAAATTCTGGCTACAAAATCGAATAGATCTTCTGAAGGTAATAGATCTTCTATACAGTCAGACCAAGAATTATTCAGACGCTTGCTGTTTTGTTATTATTTTGAAGGAATTGCAAAGTAAGCAATGAAACATGGAGTCAAAGTCGTCTTTGGTATTAAGTGAAACCTGTCCAATACAAATTTATCGCAAACTGTCACAAAATCGGATGAAAACAGTTACCTTTGTCGATATCAGGAACCATAAATTATTCAGACACTTGTACAAAAATGTAGAAAGTAAACTATTTACTATAATTTATCCTAAATATTGCAGATAAACTACCATGTGATCATTGTGGACACATTGGATGACAGGTATGATCATCATTTAAGAAAATGTTGATGAATATGTGAGATAAACATCTGTTTCAGTTATCACATTTTCTTGACTAATTTGGCTAAAATGTGTCAGATACCAATTTGAAATATTTCAGAATATCATAAAATGACAATTATTAACTTTTCTATCAAAATAAAACTGAAATACAGGCTTGATTGGAAAATTTTATACACTTTGGGATTTTCTTTTTTTTTGGCTCCAACTGATTCCTGAATCCTTGTTCACCGAGCCACTGCAATCCATCAAATCACTTAAAATAAAGTTGCATGGCCTTCCTAAGGTTGTTCACTCTATTGCGTATAAAGGATTGCCCATTTATGCCAGTTGTTTACTAATGATATGCCATACTAAAACTATAGTGTGCTTTCATGGAGCAATCTCCATTATAATAGCATTGGAATGGCATTGAGGCAGAACAACCACATTTTTGCCCCCTTCCCAAATGAGGTTCAAAGTGCCCCATTCAGTTGCAGTTCAGACTATGCATGGAATATAGCTTGAAATAGATAATGAATCTTGCTTTCAGAAAATTTGTTAGATTTTGGTGCCACAAGGACATGCTGTTTTTTTGGTAAAATTGGACAAATAAATACAAAAGTGCACTGAACTTAGTATGTGGCCTCAAGTGTTTCATATTGTGACTCAAAGTTTTAAAAATACAATTCTAAGGTAAACTAAAGCAACTTGAATCAATACAAGGCATGTCTGAGGTTAAGGAGTGCATGAAAATGTGATAAACTGGACATAATGTTTATCTCCAATATTTAACCTAATTTTCTCAATTGATGGTCACACCTGTCATTCCATGCAGTCATAATGGTCCCTAGGTAGTTTTTGAACATTATTTTGAAATAAATACTAACAAATAATAGTAAATAGTTCACTTTCTACAACATTGTTAAAGTGTCTGAATAATTTTTGGTGCATTGAGTTAACAAAAGTAGCTTTTTTCACCACATTTCTTGCCAATTTGCAATAAATTAGTTTTGTGCAGGTTATATGCAATGCCAAGGATTATTTCGATTGCATGTTTCATTGGTTTACTTGGTAATTCCTTAAGATAATAACAAAACAGCAAGCGTCTGAATAATTCTTGGTCTGACTGTAGGTAAATTCATATACTATATGGATCCGAAGATCGAGAATCTACACTCTGAAACTTGGATCTATGTCAAATTATATAATACATCATTCTATTTAATCTGAGCTGTCAATTTGTATCACACATCTTTCTACTAAAACTGTAATGTCCAGCTGATCTTTTTGAGATATCGATTTACATAGCCCATTCTTTCTTCTTGAAATTGAGGGAGCCTTTTTCTTCAATTTAACAAAGATATTACAGCGAAACACTTTGATATAGAATTAAAGTGGACTGTGGCAGTGAGAAAATGGCACTTTGTGACTCATGATAGCCGATGAAGTGTCATCTTCTCTACTTTCAACATGGGAAACATAGAGGCTGTTTGATTAGTCATGATCAAGAGTAAGCCATTTGACTTCTCATAGCAAATTTTAGAGTAAGAATTAGATGCATAATCCTTTCATTTGGCTGTCACCAACAAGTGGGATAAGTCTCCTTCAATGAAATTAACATTGAAAGTATTGGGTTTGATCATGACAAATCATCAGCATGATGACACACGAAGTGCCATTTTCACAGTGCCACATTCCACTTTAATTCTATATCAAAGTGTTTCGCTGTAATTATACGTATATATATACAATTACAGATTCTGCAGTTGTACATTCCCTACATTTTATGGGCATGTGTATACTTGTGCAATAAACTGTACATATATTTATATGTATATATATTTTTTTATTTTTCCTGCACTCGCCGGGCCATTATACACACAGCCCAGGAGCTGGATATATAGGATCTTCCTGCATCCAGTAATAAACTAAACTAAACTAAACTAAAGATTTTTGAAAGAACCTCGCGAGGAACCACCTGAGCTGAGTGACAGGAATGTTATTGGGATCTTTTTTTTTCTCACAAGATGAATGTGCTGACAATTGTGCTACAAAGCCACTGATAAATCGATCATGGATTGTGTGCTAATTATGCTTAATGATGAATTATGCAGATGGCTCAATAAAGAGTTGAGAACCACGAGCATATCTAGAAAAGCCTCTGGAGGATGCTGGGCTTTCGCTGAGTTGTCATTAATTCTGGTTAGAATCTCAGTGCGGACGATTAATTGCACTGATGTTGGTGGAGTGCCACTGAACTCCCACACAGGCAATAGATAATTCCTTCCCCTTTAATGTTCTTTTTTCTGCTTCTTCGTATATAATGCCTTGTAGCATTTTTCAACTAGAAATAGCCCCCGTGTTTGTCCACTTCAAACAGATGTTGACTGCAGCTGTATTTATGATTTCACTTTTCTCAAGATAAGTGTTTTAGTTTTACAGCTTTCTTTAATCTTAAAATAACTGACATTGAAATCATTAGATCTCGTTTTTGCTGCAATAAACCTGTTGAGATCTGATTACAGGCGATTGAAGTTGCAGAAATGTTGGGATCTGGTTTGTAATGAATGATCTGAATAAACCTTGTGTCTGAGATTAAAAAAGAAATAGATGAAAGGAGTTGGTGCGGAGGTGTGGACGGTGAATGAAAGCAACTGCTGCAATCGTAGACTTTTGGTAGATGCCACCTGGAAGGAAGAGCACTGTCTGTTGAAGCCAGTTCTGGCCAACTTCTTGGAGTGTGCATCGCGAGTTACATGGGCAGGGCACATGTATGCTGTTAGACCTCCTGCAGGGTGGCAGTATAGCTGAGCTGCTTTGATGGTCCTGGGTTCGATTCCCGATGTGGAAAAAATTCTTTGCGGAATTTTGTATGCATTTTCCAAAACTGCCATTGCTTGAATATCCTACGTACATGACTTCATGGCAGATATATAGATAGATATGGTAAGTGCAGCCCTCTAAGCCCAGTACTGGGCGCTCATGAGAGTTGATTGATGAAATGGGAAAGAGAGCGGGAGTCCTCAACATGTTACACATCTACAGCCATGTGAGGGATCTTTTACTTTCCCAGCATAGACACTGATACAAGGGGCCGCCAATATAACGTCTCATCCGAACAACATCCAGCTGAGATTTTTGCTCATGAAGGTCCTCTGAAAATTTGGTTTCTCCACCCGGGGTTTGCACCCATGCATTGCACCTGTCCATCCAGCTGGGTGGCAGGGCGGTTAATAAGGTGCCTGTGTCTGCTCCTATGAAGGTCTTAGCCTGCATGGGTGCAAACCCCGGGTGAAGAAACCAAATTTTCAGAGGACCTTCATGAGCAAAATTGATTGTGATTTTGTAACATGTTGGGGCTCTCGCTTTCTCTTCTGTCTCATCAACTAACCCTCATGAGCACCCAGAACTGGGCTTATAGATGGCCGCACATTCCATATAAATAAAAGACATAAATTAAGGCCCATCACCCTTTATGTCACATGGAGTTGACAGAATCGAGTTTCTGGGGCTCATTTGAACCTCCATCTGCAGAAGCCAGTGGTTTCACCAACGAGCACTCTTTAAGCCACAGGTACCTGCTGCCTCATCTTTTATTTTGGGCAGTGCAAAAGCGCATTGGGATGAACTACGGTTTGCAAACTGTGCATTCCCAATGGGCACATCTCTGTTGCAGCAACATTTTGACAATGTTGCAATGTTAGTGAAAATTACGTAGAATTGTATGGTAGAAATGATGTCACACCATTACATGGTGAAGCAACGTCAAAGATGTGACGTTAGCATTCGACGTTGTGGCAATGTTTCGCTATGTTGTGAAAACACCTCCACATTGTGTTCACATTGTGGCAACATAATTTCTATCATTCATTTCTATGTGACCAATAGATGAGCCCTCTATCAATAAGCAACATTGTGTTTACAACATGTTCCCCTCAGGAATGCATTTTCCATTTATCAGTCAGACTATAAAATGTACTTCATCTTCTGTTGGTAATTTCAGAGGAAGTGCGGTGAAGACAAGACCCTGCCAGGAAGATTGTCAGCACACGTCTTGCAACTTGTGTCGTTTTAAAAGAGAACTCCCAAACTGCAAATGCGGCTTCAACGACTTCTCATGCATGCAGGGTTACGCCAAGTGTATGTTGGCCAGGGAGTGTTTTAGGAAGGACAGGAGATGCAAAGGATTAGAGGTACAGAGAACAGCAGCTGAAATTTGCATAAAAGTTTTAGGAAAAAAATCCATCATTCAGATTAACATCGTTAAATCAATTCTGTGGAATGTGTGATGGGGCGTAAAACAAAAACTCACTCACTCACTCACTCACTGTGGAATGTGTGAGTCTTGGATTTTTCATCATAAATATGTTATTCTATCTTTCAGACTTGGTTGTCTAAAAACAAGAACTTCTCATTAAAATGGAAATTTGAATGCATCGTGCCGGAATGTCAAGGGAGGAAAGAAAACTCATCAACGTGACGTCAAGACGGACTGAAATGACGCTGACTTGTGATTGTATCTCGTGTTTATTGACTTCCTTCAAGGTTCCTGTGATGCTACAATTCCCTTCATCTAATGATGTAAAGATGTGTTCATGTACATGTTGTGTATATTGTAAAGAGTTTATTGTATGTCCGAAATAAAATATATTGTCTTTCATCATGTTGACGGTGTTCGCTTATTGCCTTCATGTCTCAGTCCGAGGAGTTGACCATCGCAGCTTTGTTTTTGGTTCGATTCGTAAAAAGTGTTTGTTTGCCCTTAACGCCTATTATATTGTTAGAAGTGTCAAAAATGCGAAGGAAATTACAGCTACAAAAAAAAGTCCTCCAAGCAAAAAATAACACTTAGCCCCGACTATCACGTAAAAGGTGCGTTTCCCTTGTTTCCACATTCCGTCCGTACCTCTTGTTTCTGTGTTAACCTACTCCACATCCAAGAAGGCGTGACTAAGATCAGGTAGGCTGAGAAAGATCACATCAAACATGGCCTGAGCCTTGTCATCTCACCTTGCGGAGTTAAGCTGTTTACTGAGGAGATTTTGCATCCATGTCTCCTCTTCCTCATAAATGATGTAAAGCAGTTGCCCTAAACCATTGCAAACAGTCTTGCACCTTCTTTCTATCCCAATTTATTGATAATGACATAGTGTTATTAATTGGACCTCATAATAGTCACTTGTGTGTTAATTGAAGTTTATAGACAGCATGCTGCACACCAATTGTATGGAAAATGTACTTCAAGGAGGTCCAATTTCTCCCAAGATATTCCCTATCTTTTGCTGTGGTTTCACTTGTCATCCATCATTGTCCTATCATAGTCCTATCTTATCCTTAGTAATTCCTTACACCTTGGTATCCTTCATCACAAGATTAAGCCTATCTTGTTGTTTATATTAAAATGGAAACACATACTTACAGTATAACAACAATGTGATGTGATGTGATGTGATGTGATGTATTGAATTAGATAAACCTTCTGTTTATGATCTGATAATATTATATGCTATTTTTTGCTCAAGAAATACAAATTATATCTAAATAATTTTTTTCATGAATCTCTTTATTTTGTGTTAGGGTGTATAATATCAATTAAGTATGCAGGAAGATAACCAATGTTATTATAATATTAACCATGCAAGGTCCATGCATGGTTTAAAACTTTCAAGAATTGATTTGAATAATTTCAGTGAGAGTCTATTTGCATCAGTGATCACATTTAAATCATCACATAGGCCCTATAAAACGTGTAGACTCGGCTATAAACCGGCATTCATTTAAATTTTGTGGTGAGAGAAGAACCTCCAAAAGTTAGTCAATTAGCAATAAATTTTCCCTTCTTTCAAGAAAGCTGTTTGGAAGCTCACTGGCAGTAACTCCCAATCTGCTGAGATTGTTGAGTGTTATCAAGAAGTGTCATGCGGGGTGGGTAAAAATGCTGCTGTTGTCAGTCTGGTGGTAAAAAGAGGAACAGAGGTATGCTGATGAAACAGAGATGTTCTCTTCCTGACAGGACCTCTTCCGTCTGCCAATTTTATCTGAGCAGTAATCCTGTCAGTCTGACACTGAGCTGATACAAATGGCCTCCCATGGTTCAACACTGCTCATGCTGTGGTGAAGAGGCTGGCAAAAAGGTGACAGCGCTTTAGTCCCCATCCATTACTAATACTCCTCCTGATGTAAAGGTTTTGTGAGAAATTGGAAGTATCTAATCATAATAATAGTCATAGCAGGAATCTCATCTCACTCATAAGGCCTTTTTCTCTCAATCCATAACATCTTAAATTACACTCCTGAGCCTGTCAATTCATCCGAAGTTCCCGATAGGGCAAATTTTACCTATCAACATTCATTATTTCCTTAGTTACACAAATATATCTTGGGAATTTCCTTCAAAAAACATGTTTTTCCACTTAAATACATCCCACCTGTAAATTTAACTGCCACAACAAGGACTGTAAAGCATTTAATATTAAAGACCATTAAATTCCGCATCTTTTGATATGCAGACTGACCTTCTATGGCCAATATATCTACCCAGTTACCAGATATTCCTGTTGGGAGTTTGACAAAAAACATATTTTCAACATACAAATCTGGAAGCTATATATTTCTCTGCCACATCAAGACCAGTAATGCATATTATATTGCAGGCCACTAAATTCTGCATCTTTTTCCACACTGATTGAACTTCTATGTCCATATCTTCCCAGCTCCCAGAAATTAAATTGCGTCATGCATTTAGAAAATCATATTTTCCAACAACTCCAGTCTCTCAGTGTTTGTAGTGATCTACACCACACTGTAGTAGTTCCAAACAATCCACCTTACTTCATCTAACTGAAAGCTGACCGGAACCTGCAAATAGGACCTGCCTTCACATTGCTCTAACCTGGGAAGAACCTGGAACTCGGTGCATTTTTGAAAAGCAAGAAACCCTAACGGGTGAACAGCTAGTACTATATAATATAACTGTTGTGACAATCTCCAGGATAGTAGATATTTAAATTTAACACATCTTGATTTGATGGCCTACCTTTTTTTAAAGTCCATATAGTGGCAACATTTAAATTACTACGTAGGCCCAATTTGTACCAGAAATACAACTTGTCACACCGCTTCATTTGGTAGCCCTACATCCACTTTTGCATAAGATTAGGAACTTCAGAGCTAATATCATTCAACATTAAATAAACTCCTAAAACTTTTTAATAATGTAAAATAGGTAAATGGCAATAACTTAGACGCCCCTGTGCTCTGGACTTCACAACTATTTTGCTTTGCAGGTCTATTGAGCCGAGCTATTGGTTCCAGCTACTTCATAGCTATTTCAAATTTAAAATGGGCTACTTACTTTTGAGGCTTACTGTTTCAAGCTACTTTTCAGCTACAGTGTACTTATCTGATATCAGCTACTGCTGGACTACTTTGGTCTTTCATGTGAATTGATGCTGTGTGTGTACTTGTTGCCTTCATGTCTCAGTCTTAGGAGTAATATGTTTGCAGCTGCGCCTGATTCATTCAAATTTTTGGAAGTGTGGACCACATGATACATACCCATTTGTTGGCCCATGACACTGATGTTTCTCTAAAGTTAGCTAGATTGTACAGGGATACATATTATAATGTTGAAAATAATATTATGAGACGGATTTTGGCTAGAAAAAGTTTATCCTGGACCCGGAGTGAATCCGAGTGACCCATTTGGCATGATTTGCCTCAACGTTCAAGTAAATGGCCCTTAAAGGTGTGTGTCCCTTTTTCCCACTATTTGTCCATCCCTCTTGCTTCTGTGTGATGCTGCTACACATTCAGGAAGGTGTGGCTAAGATCATGGAGCATAAGACAGCTAAAGTTGAACACCTTGGCCTGAGCCTTGTCATCTCACCTTGCAGAGTTAAGCTGTTTACTGAAGAGATTTTCCATCCATGCCTCATCTTCCTCATAAATGATGTATAGCAGGAGTGCAAACAATTGTGCATCTTTTTCACTCCCTATTTGTAGATAGTGACATATACTTGTAAAATTATTAATAGTCACTTGTGTGATCATTTGAAGTTTAAGCATGCTGTGCTTCAGTTGTATGGAAAGTGTACTTCAAGGAGGTCCCATTTCTCCAAATATATTCCTTATCTTTTACTTTATTTCCATCCATCATTGGTTATCATTGTCCTATCATATCCTTACACCGTGCCCCTTGGCATCCTTGATGAAAAGGTTTAGCCTATCTTATTTATATTAAAATGTGAACACATGCCTGCAGTATACCAAGAATATGATGTGATGTATTGAAGTTGATAAGCCTTCTGTTTATGATCTGGAGGTTATTGTTTTATGCAGTATAATATCAATTAAATATGCATGAAGATTAACGTGCATGGTTTAAAACTTTCAAGAATAGATGGTAATAATTCCTGCAAGAGTCTACTCGCATCAGTGATCAAATTTAAATCCTGTAAACATGTGTAGACTGGGTGATGAAACGAATTGATGCACATTTCGTTGTGGGAGAAGAACCTCCATAAGTTAATTAATTAGCAATTTATTTTTCCCTTCTTTCAAGAAAGACGTTTGGAAGCTCAGTGGCAGTAACTACCAAGCTGAGATTGCTGAGTGTTATCAAGAAGTGTCATGCGGGGTGGGTAAAAATGCTGCTGTTGTCAGTCTGGTGGTAAAAAGAGGAACAGAGGTATGCTGATGAAACAGAGATGTTCTCTTCCTGACAGGACCTCTTCCGTCTGCCAATTTTATCTGAGCTGTCAGTCTGACACTGAGCTGATACAAATGGCCGCCTATGGATCAACACTGCTCAGGCAAGAAAGGCTGGCAAAAAGGTGACAGCACTTCAGTCCCCATATATTACTCCTCCTGGATGGGTTCACGAAAATGTATACAGACATTTCATATAAGTTTTAAGTTGCATTGAACCTGCAGGCAGCAGTGGTCAGTGGAGTGGCCAGAATGGGGTGAGGTAGGGCAATTGTGGCAATTGTACATCTTTCATGCATGCCAACTGTATAAGCCTACCGAATGTTATGTGTTTTGTTGAAATCTGTTTAAAACAAGGAATAAAATGAGTCACTTATTGACTTAGAAGGCTTTATTCATGTGCATGAAGAAAAAAAATCTAACTTTACGCGGCCGAGGTGTATCAATATATTCTTAAAAAATGATATTGAACATCAACTTATAAATGATTTAACACTACCTGAATCTATTGAGTGTGATTCACTTTGTTTAAATCTTTAATCCCGTTATTGCAAGCAATGAAACCGTGACTTAGTTTTTGGCACCATTCAGTGTTGTCTGCAGGGCCGTATTAGCGCATTTCTGGGCCCGGGGTAAACTGTTTCTAATGGGCCCCCCTTGGGCACCAAAAACGCTCTAAATTCTGAAAAGTAAATTCGCGCGCCAATTACCCGATGCACTTTCTTTACTGTCGCAACTCTTTTTGGGTTCATCATGGGCCCCCCTGAGGTCATGGGCCCGGGGCAACTGCCCCGTTTGCCCATAGGTTAATACGGCCCTGGTTGTCTGCCTTTTTACTATCTGTCTATATAGATCTATCTTATGTTTTCTTGTTTTCTGTTTTGAAAAGAAATTAATTACTTGTTAATAATTTAATTTAGCTTTTCAAGGCTAATCTTAACTATTCCATAAAAACTATGGGTACAGGAGCTAATGGAGAAATTGAACTTTTAAGACACTTTTGAAGATGAATATGTTATGTTTTGTTAAAATCGAAACTATATCATTGATAAGAAGCTGGACCTACTTGACCTAATTTCCTGCTGTGGACTGTTGATATTGAGAATGAGACCATCACTGCACAGATTTTTGAGTCTCTCTTGTGCTCAATTCACTTTGAGAATGTTAATTTGATCATAAGGCCACACATAATTAATTCGTAGCTTCGCGGACCCGCCGACACAATAGATTTTCTGCCGACAGAGATAAAAAATAATTTTTTTTTGACATTATGAAAATAAAATGTTCACCTTTTTTTTTGTCCTACCGACCGCCCCTAGAAAAAGTGCCTTGAGAGGATCCGAGAAGCTAAAGATAAATTATGTGTGGCCTAAGCCCTAACTTTTCAGCCTCATTGAATTTTTAGACGCTAAAAATATTAGGCCGATATTTTTTTGATATACCGTATGCATAAGGGCCACCAAAGGCGTATGGGAGGGGGGGCAGGGGGGCAGTCGCCCCCCCAAAAGCTTGGGAAACAGTAAGATTTGGGCAAAAAGGCTAAAAAATTTGGGCAGATGATTAGGTAAAAACTATTTTAAATTAATCACATTATGTATGCCGATGATGTTGTCTTATTTTCACCTTCAGCAGGTGCCTTACAATGTTTGCTCAATATATGCGATGAATTTAGTAAAAAGGTCGATTTGGTGTATAATCATCAAAAGACGTTATGTATGTGTATCAGCAAAGGCAAATTGCAGTACCCCGCCCCAAGCTTCTGTCTGGGGGACAGGAAGATTGAAATTGTGCATGAAGCTAAATACTTGGGTCATATTATTTGTTCAGACCTCAGTGATGACAGGGATATTGACAGACAAATTCGAAGTCTGTATTGTCGGAGCAATATGCTTCTAAAACGCTTCAGTAAATGTAATGATTATGTAAAATGTTTCTTGTTTAAATCTTTCTGTACGAGTATGTATTGCTGTTCACTGTGGTTACATTTCACTAAATGTAAAATGCAACGCCTTTGTGTTTCATATAACAATGCAGTGCGTAGATTTTTGAATTTGCCAATGAGATGTAGCGCATCTATGATGTACACACTATCTGATATTCCTAGTCCAAGGAGCTTAATCCGCAAAACTTGCCATAATATATATTCCAGAGTGTCAAGATCTGCTAGATCACTTGTTTATGATATTTATAGATGTAGTGTGTTGAAGAGAGGCAGTTACACCTCCCACTGGGTAGAAATTTTTACTTAAGATTTTTGTTGTAAACATATCATATGGATCTTTGGTCTGAAATAAAGTTTACTTGACTTGACTTGACTTGACTTAGTGATTTCCAGGCTGTTTCATTTGAAATGGTATTAAATTTAGATCTCGAAATTCAAATGTCGCTCGCCCCCCCAAAAATGGCGTGTCCCGTTCGCCTATGAGGGCCACCTGCAATGCCGAGCCAGCTCTGAGGAGCTCAGGAGCAGCTCTGAGGGTCAGCTGCCGCACGTTTTTCTGGGACTGAAGACGCAAACTAGGTGGCAGCAGTGTTCGCGAAGTTGTAATTTGCGCCACCTTGCGGAATTAGGATAAGCAGGCAGTTTCGCGGGAAATTTTTGTGGGAAGTGTTTCAATTAATTGCAGTATTTTTATCCTGTTTTCAACGATTAGTTAGCCATGCCAGGAAGGGCAAAGAGCTCCAAACAAAGTGTAAGTATAGCTGAACGTGTCAAGTGGAAAATGAAGGGCTGTCAAAGCCAATTTCAGAGGACAGCAAAAATCCGATTTAGAATGTGATATTTTCCAATTTTCGCCCATTTTGTACTTTTATTTCACAACCAGCACCACTGCTGCACTGAAGGGGCCTTTTAGCAATGCATAGTTATCAGACTTTAGAGTAAGATGTTTGGTATCATGGCTTGATTTTTTTTGGCTTGATTGACAATCTGACCGCATGGTCTGCATTTTTCACTGACCCATGCATTTCTGGGATCAGTGGCAAAGCTCGTACTACTAGCCCTGCGGGGGGTTATGGATTTTGGGAAAAAAGTTTCTTTGAGCAGTGCATGAAAATAAAGAAAGTTTTTTTCCATCGTTGGTTAGTAGCTACGGTAACCCTATCATAATGTCAAAATTACGATAAAGTAGTTTTTCGCGCATACTACTTTGTTATTGCGTCACACACAACATGATAAAGGTTCGTCCTGGGGTAAAATCGAATGAATAATTGGCACAGCCCAATTTGTGCAGCTAATTGAATGTACTGTATTTTTTAACCCAAGCGCTTTTAGATCTAAACACTTACGAAATTAAAATATTATTATTTTCAGAGTCAAGTGGCCTCTAGTCAACGGGGACTGCCGCTGAGTCAGAGAAATGTGGATCCTGAGGAATCGATGATTATTGAGGTACCGTAACGAAAACATTTTCTTTGAAGAATAAGATTATGTTCTGTATAGCAGACCCTGAATTTTGACCTCTTTGTGAATGACAATTTGCGACCTCATCTCATTATTACATTTCAAAATATTTACGTGCCACAGTTGACAACACCCTTTTGGAGAATAGTGTGATTTCGTCATTGTTACTTCAGATGGTAACAATATTTAAATGTTCTGAAAAACTGAAAAAAATAAATAATTTATATAATAATCATAACTTCATAAGTGTTCCTGAGCACTAGGCCATTTGATTATGGCGCCATACACAACCCCCGTCCGCCATGCCCTTTTCGGGTGAAAAGAAAAATTTTTTTTTTAATGTCCCAATTTCTTGAAAATTGTATGCCCAAATATAATCCTAGCTGGAACACTGAATTATATAAAGTGAGTCGTACATTTAAGGGGTTGATTTACCCATTTTACCAAACAAAGGGACTCATGTGTTTGGAAGTGTTCACAACTTTCTAAAATAGTTTTTGTGGATTTCAGGACAGCCAGGATGAGATTGCCCCTTCGCAGGCCGTGTCTCAGGCCAGGAGGGCCCTCTCCTCCATTTCACCGGATATTGTGGATAAGAAGGTAATTGCGCGCTTGCCTTACTGGGTTAGTGGTCACTAGGCCATGACATCAAAAGGAAAAATATATACTTGCAAATAATTGCAAGAAAGGAAATGGACCTATTTCTGTGCCTATTAGATGCTTTTCAACATGTTGAATCAGGGATGTGATTAAAATTGCTGTTGATGAAAGTAAAAAAAAAAAAGGTTAAAATCTCTTTGATTTAAATCTTAAAAGTCTTTCAAATTTTAAAAAGTAAAAATTTAAATATGGCTTTAAGTCGCCTCTAGTTGGATCACCTGTATTTAAATCAAGCAACCACTCATGTCTTTAGTGAATGAAGAATTTGGTGTTGTCATATTGAATAAAATGACTTGTATTGGCATTTTCAGGTGTATGATCTGGTGCAATATCTTCTCATCATGGAGAGAAAGAAGTATCCAGTGAAGAGATTGGGTGAGAATCAGACTCCTGAAGGGTCCCCACCAGACGGGGAAAACGGGAAATGGCGAAAAAAAAGTCCTGCAGGGAAAAAATCTGAAAAATCTTGGAATTTGTCTTAAAATCCTGGGAAAACACTGGGAATTTGGTTTTGCAAGTGTTTATAGGTGAAACAAGCCCTCTATTTTAAACAAAAATCTGTAAAGTTATAGTTTTTGGTTTCCAATTAGCGGCGATAACTTAATGATATAATGTCAGGGATAATGTCTGGTGAAGCAAGGGAAAATCAAGGAAAATATAGGGAATTTGCTTGCCGAATTTCAATGGGTAGTTTGGGTACCCTGGAATCTTGAGTAATTTCAAAATATTTATTTGGAATATTTTACCAAATGTCAACTGCCCTGATCAGCTGATGTTTGATACTTTGTCAATGTAGTGACTCTTCACTATTCAGTCATTGCCCTGATGTATGATACTTAGCCTTAGATTTCAGACTTAGTCGTAAATGTCTGTTGACTGTTTTGCAATGTCACAAGGATGTCATCTCTAACTGGTATTTATATTTTCAGATATCAACAAAATGGTGCTTAAAGAACACAGCAAGGGTTTTATGGTATTTATGGAGAAAGCAAAGAAAGTCTTGAAAGATGTAAGTATGTGAATGACAAAAACTCAATGCAGTCCACATAATAAACTATCTTAATAAAGTTCATGTTCTTGAGCCACATATCTTTCACCTTTAGGATTGAGGAATCTGGGTGGTCCACAACAGCCAAATTCGCACAGGGTACTTACATTGTCCCAAAGAGGCGTCAGAGCTACTTTTAGTAGTTTAACAGGGCCAAAATTTCCTGTTTCCACAACATGTGCTGAAGCAGTTTTGAAAATCCGGCGTTCAGCGTCATGTCGACAGTCTGTTTGCGCATGCGCAACTGCACGTGACGTGACGTCATGTCTTGCCCACGTGCCTAACCTCCTAAACTGGAGAGTTCCACTATTGAAAATGTTATAAACATCGCCGAAAATGTTATAAACATCGCCGAAAATGTGATAAACATCGCGGAAATGTGAAAATCATTGCCAAAAACTTTGACAAACATGCAAAAAAAGAAATTTAAAATTTGGTAGCGATTTTTTGCTGATTCTTGGATGTGCAACTCTCCTGTTTTGGAGGTGAGCCACTCATGCTGTGCAGCTGCAAACCCTCAGCATTTGCTCTTCATTGCTTTATCTATGTGGCTATATTATGTGCCCCAAGGCCAAGGGGTATCATGGAGGAATATGATGTAACTGAAGAAGAAAATAGCATGCAATGCATGCACCGTGTCCTCCAGCAATTGAAAAACCCCTTATAACTCAATTTATCTATAAATCTATCGATCTATCTTTAGTAATTGGCTGGAGCATAAATCTTAATCTTTATTGTTTCCCTGTGATCCTGCACATGTGTCAATCCATTTTTGGCCAAAACGGCCGCTACAAGGCCTGCCTCATTATATTTGGTACCAATGTTTTCACCTTCAAGAGACGATTCCAATGATGCTAAAATAATCAATACTGGACGAGTCTGGACCAAACTTCACCACTCTGGATTGCATTTTAAGAAACCACGCTTCTCCATTTTTGTTAACAAATTGGACGCAAGAATAAATGACATCAGGGTCTGCCGGAACATGTGCTCCAATGGGCTTTTCTAGTATTATATATAATACCTTGTATTATGCTATCATAACAATTGAACTTTATGTTCCACTGCTTGCCTCTAAATAGCCCACACTGGTGCTGATGGGGCGTAAAACACAAATTCACTCACTCACTCATGTTCCACTGCAGGTGTTTGGATTAGACCTTGTTGAAATTGACAACAAAACCAAGTGTTACATTCTTGTCAACGCATTAGACCCCGTTCCCGAAATGCCTATCGGATTGTGAGTGCAAGTTTTCCTATTTTGTTTTAATAATTATTAAAAACATTTTGGTCAATGTGCTATGTTAATGTTGTGACAAAGTAAGAAAAGGGGACTTGGATATGTATAGATTAAAAAAAAAAAATCAAATGATAATATCATGATTTAAGTCGCCTTGATTGATTTAAATCAAGCCATGGGATAATGATATTAGCATTGACATCAGGTCCAGTACTTTGTGAGATATGACCATCTAGGTTAAACATGTCTGGAGTCATTCAGACAATTTTAGGAATTAATTGAGAAGTTCCACATTGTCAAATTGATTTTGAACCAGGATATTGTCTTGGCAACTGTCATGTATCTGCTGAGTGAAATCTGCTGTTTGCTTAAAATTAAAGTTTTTAGATTAAAAACATTAAATTTTGATGATTTCCAGACCAAATGAAGAGAAGGCCAAGATGGGTCTTGTCATGACCATACTCAGTGTGATCTTCATGAAGGGAAACGTCATTGATGATGGTGAGCAACAATTTCAGTTCTAATGGTATCCTATGTTTAAGAAGTCGGAAACTTTGATTGAATCTTTGAAAATTTTTCAAAATTTCAAAAATTTCTTGTAAGTTTTACCATTTTTATATTGCATTCAATACCGTGCATTCTGCGCCATCAACTCATCACTATTACATTTGGCAAAATTTCAGATGAATTGTATCGTTTCCTTATGAAGTTGGGAGTGGACATCCAGTAAGTATAGTTGATTCATTTGCTCTTTTTCCAATGAATTTAGAAAACTAATCAGTGCATAGTTAATACCAAAATCACTGAAACTTGATTCCTTCATTTTGCTCAGGGCCAGCCATGCGGTGTTTGGAGATGTGAAGAAGCTGATCACGATTGAACTTGTCCGCCAAGGGTACTTGGACTTCCAGCGACAGAGGAACAGCGATCCTCCTTCCTACGAGATCCGCTGGGGGCCACGGGCCAAGCACGAGCTCACCAAGGGAAATGCTCTCAAGTTTGTCTCCCAAGAGGTGTGTATTGCGTCGCTCAACTTCACTCTCATCTTCATAAAATGGGGGCAGGGTTAGCTCAGTGGTAGTAGTGTGCTGGGCTGCCAATCGCTGGGTCCAGGGTTTGAATTCAGCTCTTGCCTGGTCACTTGGGCCTATGTTGGACAGCAGTTTCAATCATCCTTAGCCTCATTGCTGTGTGCGCCTATTGTTATTATTAGCATACTAAGTGCATAAATACAGAACGTATAGCCCCAATCATCCATCCATCTTCATAAAATAATTTGGGTAATTTGGTGATGTGTGGAACTCTCGTAATAGAAGAATAATCTGTCTTTCTATTGTTTCAGATTTTCCAACAACAAGATCCTTCCATATGGACCGACCAGTTTCAAGACGCTCACGGCCAAAATGAATAGTCCAAAGTCAAAAACTAGGAATTCTCAGGATATTGGAAAAGACACTTTATGGATACCGCTTGATAATTGGCCGTTGGGTGCTGCCTTATGTTTT
Source organism: Platynereis dumerilii (assembly GCA_026936325.1). Taxonomy (NCBI): domain Eukaryota; kingdom Metazoa; phylum Annelida; class Polychaeta; order Phyllodocida; family Nereididae; genus Platynereis; species Platynereis dumerilii. Next base: position 1,084,105 of record JAPTHN010000053.1, on the reverse strand, counting down.
ATGGATTTTACAAAATTACAAGACTGGAGCTTGTTTTTATGCGATCTTCACTGAGATTAGCGGAATTGATGGACTACTCTTGAAACTTGCGAGTGCAATGCACGAATTGACAGTATTGAATGACATACCAAGTAGACTTTAAAAGTTAGTTCACTTTAGAAAAGAGAAGTTGTTCTGTATCTTCTGCTTGTGCCAAGTTTGGTGAGTAGAACTTCTTCTCTGTTTCTTTAATATGTAATTTGCTGTTTTTGATCAATTTTTTGTTTGTGGTTGATGATTTCCTTGGAATATTTACAAAATCATTAATGAGTTATCGATGAAATTGAAAACCAAGACGTTTTGTTAAATGCATGGTAAATAGTTCTTCATTAATACTGGTCTAGTTAATTGCATTGGTGTGAGCTGGCTTTGCCTCTAAACTGACACTATCACACTAATGCCCTCAAGTAAACTGACAAAACTTGCATCTTAACCACAATATATTTATCAGGGGGTTGCAATTGGCTAAAATGATATGGGTGATCGTAAACAAAAATTCTGTACTTTTGATAACATGAAGCATTTAATCTTTCAATCCAGTAAAATCTGGACCAGCAGACAAAGGCTCTTTTAATTTCAACCACGCATTAGGTGTCATGAGTTTTGTGACTTTTGTCTGAGATATTTTGCATCTGGATAGGAGAAATTTGACTCCTTTGGTATTGTTTTACCACTGGTTGATTGGCCTATGTATTTATACATTAACAAACATTTTCCCTGTAACATTGTATTATTACTACATGTCAATGTTGATGTACTTATTACTGAGACTGAACGTTCTCAACGCAGAGTGTTTGGTTCTTAATATGTGTCGCTTTGCCCTATCAATTTGTAGAAAGCTACCTTTCAAGATTTAGTGTAAAAACAGACAATTGTAGTTTGACAGCTACCTTTCAAGATTTAGTGTAAAAACAGACAATTGTAGTTTGACGCTGCAAGAGCTGACTTTTTAATGGAGGTGTGTTAACACACCGCCATTTATGTAGTTGGGTCAGAAAGGGGGCTAAGAGAGTGGGTGAGAGAGGCAAACTTTAGGCGGGAAATTCGAAATAGGAGAAGAAAATCTGAAATAACTCTTTGCATGTTTTAAATTTTCTCCAAATTGCTAAATTCAGCATAACTAGAGATGCAGGCCTGTTATATGAGCTTATTTGTGTTGACCTGAAGTAATTCTAAGTACTCCTTTTATCAGTTTTTTTGTTTGGTGTTTGCTTGTTTGCTGTTTACATGTTTGCCTTCCACCATTTTGAAAATAATGTGTATTGTGTTTTGGGTATGCAAATGAGCTGTCCACCATTTTGAAAATTATGTGTATTGTGTTTTGTGTATGCAAATGAGCTGACCTGGTGACATTAAGATGTGTATTGGTTGGTTTTCTGACCTGGAAATTGATGTCATCATAATAATAGGTCACAAGAGATGAGTTTCAGTAGTTATATGAATCTACAACTAGGGCTATTTCAGTCAGATATATGGATGGGTAAATTGATAGATAGATAGATAGATAGATAGATAGATATAGATAGATATAGATAGATATAGATAGATAGATAGATAGATAGATAGATAGATAGATAGATAGATAGATAGATAGATGGATAGACAAGGGTGGATTTCATGAATACATTTTAGGTATTGGATAGATATAATTGCATGAATTAGATGGATAGATTATATAGATCAAATAGATAGAATTCACAGACTAGTAAGATTACACAGATCTATCAAAAGGGTTTAGTAAGCCACGCAATAGGTTGCAATTTGGTACTTGAAATAATTTATTCCATGATCCAAAATTTCCGGGTAGGGTCAGCTAAGTTGTAGCACACTGGGCTGCAGTCTCACTGTCTGGGAAATCACTGTTATATGAGGACAATTGCAATTTCAGCTAAGTCCTGGCCCTGACAGGAACCCGAAGGCTCCAGAGAAAGTACGCAACTGTCATCAGCTGCTGTTGACTTTGCACTACTTCACAAAATTGCAAAGAATAATGGCTAGTTCTCACGGAGACGTAACAGAGGGTTCTTGTCGCGTCGCTTCTTGCTTTTCCAGGAAAGAGGGAGGTTTTTAAACTACATTCAACAATTCGGCGACGATATTTTCGTCTACGGCGCTTCTTAAACTTCCTCGCCAAAAGTTCCTAGAAGTCACATGACCTTATGGTGAGGCAAGAAGTTGCTTCACGAAAGATTCAACCGGTTGAATCTTTGCGAAGGAAGAAACCACGATGCAAGAGACCAGAAAGCCCCCCAAAATGATTGGGCGAAGTTAGAGACAGCTTGGGCGAAGTTAGAGACAGGTTGGGCGAAGTTAGAGACAGGTTGGGCGAGGCTACTTATCATTGAGTCAATGGAACTTCGGCGAAAAAAGACAACAACTCGCCGACACAAACAGGCTGTTGAAACGCCGAAACAGCTACTTGCTTGGCCGTAACAGGTATTTGCTTGGGCGTAATTGAAGGGCGAAGAAAGAGACTCCTTGGGCGAATCTAGTTTAACATTGAAGCAATGGAACTGCGTCGAGGCTCCTGACAACTCGCCGACACAAGTGTCTTCTTGCCTCGTCCGTAATTACGAGCGATTCGGCGTAAAAAACGAGTGCCTCGTCGTCCTAGGATCAATCTACGACGATGAATAATCTTTAATTGATTATATAATTGTCCAAAAATGGCTTGAAACGCCGAAATTGGGCGAAACTTGATTTCCTGGCACCTCTACAACTTCGCCGTCACTTAACCACGCTCGTGTGATCTAGGCATAAGTCCCGCTACTGTCATGCTGCTGTGTGATGAGGATAGCTGCACAGAGATCAGACTTACTTCTGATACCCAGCTGACCAACCCCGCAGGCCTGCCCACTCCATCATCTTTTCCTAATTATGTAATGGATGGGTTTGCCAAATTTATAGAATAGTTGATACTGTGATATGACGTTATGCCAAGTTTGGAAGTGATAGAAGCAGCAGTTATTTTTAAAGAGCCTGTCAAAGATGATTTTGAGCATTGCCAAAGTCATGGCTGGGCTTGACACTTTGAGAGGGTCATGGGAGGGTGATGACAGTGCTAAGGTGAGTGTCATGTGGGGCTGAAGGCATTGCTCGTCTTGGCCTGATTAACGCTCTCGCCAGGTCACCTAGGACAGCAGTTTCAATCGTCCTTTGCCTCATTGCTATCTCTTCCTCATGTCCTAATTAGCTTACAATGTAAATAAATACAGGGTGTATAGCCCCAATCATCTATCCATCTTTCCAAAATATCCATGCCAATCCGACATGACATTTCACCTCATTTCAGCTCTTTTCAAAGTCTGGATTAATAGATTTTATTGATCCAGTTGGTCAATTTGACAGTCTATAAATATAAGTTAGCTGGCAGTGGTAGGAGGATTGACAGGTGTATAGACATGTTAGTGAATAAGTAAGATCTTTATTGACATGATAGTAGGGAACTAAGCAGGTCTTAAGATACATATATGGAGTTTCTGTGGCAGCTGGGTGGCCAAGAGTTGTCAGTCCAAAATCCTGATATTCTTTGCATGCCTCAGTTCAAACCTGGGGCAGCATATTTAGAATATTTTCAGTGGAATTTCAAGATCAAAATCCCAGATGGGTGTCATTCAGATGAGATGTTAAATTGGTGCCTCTTTGATCTTTTTCAAATAGGGTTAATGTGCAACATGTAGAGGACTCGTGTTCTATCTCCCATTGACGAACCACTGTAAGCAACCACTGCTCTTAAAGGGCAGCACTTGAGCATATCAGTCATATCTATCTGCTAATCTATCTATCTATCTGTCTATATATCTAATTATCTATGTCTATATATCTATATCTATCGGAATAGTTTTAGCAGCACAGGACAAATCATCTGCTGGATTCATGGTGTGTGAACTTAAGACACAACACCACCTCCATTTTGAACCCCTGGGTTCTTGTTACTGTTCACAATGTAATGAATTAATTCTATGACACCGAACCCTTAGGCTGTCCAAATTCGAGTCAAGGAATCTTTTTTTGCCTTCTCATGGAGTTTGCGATTTGTCAAAGGCCTAACTTTAACCTGCGGTCACCTCGATTCCTGGCCACAACTTCGTTTAATGAGTATTGATTGCTGAGTATTGAATAGCAGATGTACTAAGATCTGTATCTGAGTTGAAGATACATGTATGGGTTAAAATGGGAAAAGGGCCAAATACAAGAAAACGAGTCATGATAACAATAATGCTCATGTTTATTTGTTCATTTGTGTATTTGTATAAAAATAACGTCCTAAAGTTAAAATCAAGCTTAAATATTAATCAATAGTTACTAGTATACAACAGTAGAACGAGTGATGATTGTCATTGCAAGAGTTAACATGGTTAAGGCTGACAGACTGTAATATGTATTGTTAATAAGCTTGAGTTTGTAATGCCATGTACAAGTGAGAATAACAAGTACAAACTCACATTTAGTCAAAGTGAGAAATGAATGTAATTAGTGACAGAAGTATACCTGTCAATCATTTAATCAGTATTATACAAACATGCTTTATTATTATACTTGACAAAAAATTACATGTAAATATTTTAAATAAAAAGTGCAAGTTCAGCTCACACAAGACTTTACAGTATTGCGAGTCATTTACATATTGAACAAAAGGCATGCCAACTGAAAACTGGTTGGGAGTAATGTGACATATATTCTACAATTAATTCATACCACATTCAAATGCTACTCTTTGTAGTTCTTCAACACAAATATTATTGGCACTGCAACTGTTTTGATAAGCAACTGGCATACAATGGACAGTTCTAAAATCATGTAACAAGAATCCGCGGATTCAAAAACGACCTAGCGCAATGAAATTGAAGGTGCCATTGCTTAAACCACTGAGAAACTGATATTGGAAGAAAGGAGAAATAGTTGATTGGAAGATGCTAGACTATTAGTACAGAATCAATGCAGTTTGAACAGATTTCTAAAAAAAGGAAAGATGGCTGCCAAAATGGCCGCCATCGTGGATTTCTCGACATGTCCCCGATCCATGCCCATAGTACCATACCTGTACCAAATTTCATTACTCTAAGTTGAAAACTAACGTCACAAATGGACTTTTACACACATGTTGACAAGAAATGTTGACATGGACACATGGACTGTGATGGACATGGTTTACATGAGTCCCCTTTCACTACCCACCCCCCTAAAAGCCTTTTTTTAACAGGATTAGGCTGTCTGCAACACTTTAATTTCTAAAAAGTACAGACTGAAGAGCCAATGGGAGTCAAGATATCGTCCTAGACCATTGATGTTGGTATGCAAATTGTAGGTATTTTTTAGAGCTTTCCAACCATGGCAGGTAAAATGTTGTATGAACCGCGAATTGGCGAAAATGGTCGAAAACAAAAAAGACATTGAAACTTTCAACCAAAATTGACGTAGGTAAGAATTGTCCTATCACAATTTTGATAACAGATTTGGATTCCCCAGCCCAAAACGCACCTTTTAGGCACTAGTGCTTTTTAAATTTGCATAAAAATTTAAAATTGACACGTCCTACAGTAGTATGGTTAAAAATTTACTAGTCCTTCAGCAAATCTCCTGGCCCGCAGAACGCGAACTATTATTCACATTTTGTTTCCAGTACATTAGCAACAAAAAATCACCTGATTGTCACATTGAAATTGAAAAGAAGATTCTGGTAATTTGAAAACAATCTAGAGGATTCTTTGTTTTTATTACTAGATAATGAAATTTCCAATGCTTGTCAGCTATTTCAAAAGGTTTAAACTCAGTTGAGCTGTCCTGAGCAGCATCCATGCTACTCAATGAAGTGCTGAGGCTGAACAGCCTGAGCTGTATTTTCAGACCTCATGTATATAGGCTGAGCTGAAAAACTATCCATTTCCAATTTATTTGAACAACCATTTATAAATTTATCTATTATTTGATTTCAAACGATGTGCAATAAACATGTTCCAATTGAATAAAGAATAATTTGATCAAATCAACATCCAAAGAAATCCACAACATCCACGAGGTGGCAGGTGCTCCACTAGCTGTAATGCTGGACTTCATTAATTAGTACTGAGGCCTGAGCCCACCATTGGCTCTCACTATAACTCTTGTTCCATCTCAGATCTTCGGCGGCAGCAGATTTCCTACGAGAGGGCGCTTGGAGCATTTAACTTCAATGCGTGCGCGCTTGCTGAACAACATGGCATCTTGTTGTATCAGCAGGTCAAAAAGCATTGATATTGAGTTGTTCGAGTAAGAACTACAAGCTCATTATATTTCAATCTTGTAGCTATAAGTCCCAGGGATATGGGCAGGCTAATTTTGGCTTGAGATGGCATCTTCTCATCGCCAAATTCGCGCTGGAAATAAGCGTGCCCCTGGCAGTTGGTGATTCCTAGGCTCTCCATTACGTCATGTCATCTTGACGGGCGAGCGGGTGGTTTTTTGCGATCATCTTGAACACTACACTGTCCAGTGGGGTCCCATTAGTTGGACAAATGCCAGAGACTGACCATCTCTTCTCCTTGTTGGAGCGGCTGCCCGAATGGGCTTTTATTGTGCCGGCGATTTCGCTATTCCGCCATTGCTATGTTTAAGCAGGCAGGTCTTCTCGACCAATCACAGAGCTTCTTACAAACAAGCGCAATGCTGTAAACATAGGCCTTATTTGGTTCGAGCGATCTGATTGGCCAGTGACGCTACATCCGTCTTCCCCAATCTAGATTTGCCAAGTGCAACAGAGGAATGCTCACCTTCACTCGGCCGTCTCGCATCATTTGCAGGCACTCAATGACCAAAAAGGGTTGAATTTAGACAAATGGGTCTTCTGGAAGAAGCGGCTATAGTCATGGTGCTGGACAAATGCCCAGACTTGCCGGAATAGTTCATTTCCAAAAACGTCTGCGAGCGTAGCAGAACTAGGTCAACATGACCTACTTCTCAGATTTGCAAGGCATGCCAACATGTCGGCGCCATTACAGACTGTTTACAGCTGGACAGGCTTCTCTTCTGTGGCAAACAACTGAAATACTAATTTGTGACCTCTTTTTGAGTCCCTACATACATGGGTTTGGCTTTAAATGATCTGAATCGATCAGTTTGCATTGCCGAGATTCGGCCAATCAGAGTGCCCCATTTGCAAATCATGGTGTCTCTCATGACTTTTCTCCCCCTGAAAGTTCATGGTGTCTCTCATGACTTTTCATGACTTTTCTTCCCCTGAAAGTTCATCACATAGCCAGTGACAACTAGGGCCAGCACTGTGCTCAGCTAGTGCTCAACATGCACACATAAAGGCTTATTAATGCCAGTTCAATGCCAAGTTGCACTTATCTGCTGATCATTTCCTTTTGGGAAAAAAGCACAAATTTGCTGTTTTTTGGCCAGTAGCTCCACTGAACATGCCCGCATGAATGTGGACAGTCACCTCATATCAAGCACAGGTCAATCCCAACTTTTGACAGGGTGTCAAGAACTTGACTTGGGAATGAGCTCTACTCAACCAAATGAATAAATGGCACCAATCTATGGACCCAATGCATTAATGTCTCACACCTGTTCCACAGGGTCAGAGTGGGACTTGCCACCTTTGCCGACAAAGGTCAAGCGAAATGACTTGAACAGTAATAAAGGCACTCTTTTAACCATTACTGCATAGTAATACACATAAATTTTCAGTGCAATATCAGGGTCTACAGTCTCTTGGTGGCCTACCATCTCCGGGGGACCAGGGCTATTTTTTCTCTTGGAGCATAATCTCTTATGGCTAAACTATTACTACAAACAGAATTATATAGCTGCATCAATTAATGATTGGGCTAATACTCAAAGTCAATATCCAAAAGTCTGCATCAGAAGCAGGGGACATAGTTGGGAATTGATTTAAATTTGTCAATCTCCATAGTGAAGACTCTCAGGCACTCTTGAGTTATCTGGCCTGCTTGATAGTCATAAGACGTGGGGACACACACCTGCAGCCTGCCTTGTTAGCCTTCTCACATCAGGTCATCCTGATTAAGCCTTCCTCACTGTCACCTGTGGGTGTTAGACTTTCAATAAATAAATGGTGACAATCAATGATCATGCCACAGGCTGATGTAGGCAAAACAGATTGTTGCACACAAGTATAAAAATGGCGGGGTGCGCATTCCATGTTCATTATAGCGTGACATATATTCATGGACAATTCAACATAAGTACCAAGTGAAATATATATATATACAACAGATACTGCCACCTTTGACAGACACTGCAGTTGCTCACAACAACCGACAGCTTTTGTCCCCAACCATATATGTACATCACAATGCAAAGCACCCAGGAGACTTACACAGACTTAGTTCACTCTCCTGATGTCCAGAGTCCTGAGGGTTGTGAAGCTTGGTCCAAATACACGTGCCGGTTGTTATTTTATGCCGAGTAGACGTTGTTGTCCGTACTATATTCACTCAGTTTATACTTTTATTGCTAATGAAGGTCTCAAGAGTAACTTGTCAACTTGGCCTGTGCTGTTGGACACATTACAATTAATGTGCTGTTCAGAAGCAAGCAGTAAACAAGTATTGCTTACTTTACTGGCATCGTCTGCACTTTGCAGACATTGATATCTTTGCTCTTGTCACTCTTTGACAATATCATCTCACCAACTCCACTGTCGCACACAACCTGACCATATCGAAAGACTTCCAAGCAAAGACCTTTCGTAAACAGCACATCCCAGCTGTAAAAGTACTAAAACAGCTTCAAACAATTATGACTTCCACATAAAGTGCTGCTCACAATGCGAACGCTTGAACTTCACAAGACTTGAGCTTCACAAGACTCCTCAGGACGTATTCCATGTCCGGACTTGTCTTCTTTCATAATATTTTAAGCTCACTTTATGGTTGTCACTCCGACAGGAAAGGTTATACAGCCATACACATGTGCAGACAGCCCTCAAGTTTGGCAACATTATTTACAACTACTCATTTCACATCAATCATTGCCAGGTTAATTTGCAATTGTTGATCATATCTACAATTATATTGCAGGACAATATGTCAACCTTGTGGCATCACTCAGCACAGAGTAATGATGGTATTCACCAAGTCCAGAACAATAGCAGAGGGACACAACACAATTAAGACATTTCGCTGCATTGTCTTACTTCCGGATTGTCAACAACTTCAGGAATACCTAATGTGCAAACCCCAGCTTTCTTAGCCAATACAACTTTACTGTCAGTATAATGGTCATTGCTCATTTGCCTGAGCTTAAGGTTGCCACAGCTGTATTCAAAGAGAGGCATGCTCTCGTGTCATCAAGCCTCCTTGAACAGGCCTTACACATATTCCTGTCTGTTGTCTAACAATCGAGTTCCATCATCTAAGTTCTACACTGGATCCTCATACCTTCACCTCTTCGGATTTTGAAGATACTGGCCGCATATATAGGCCTAATCTTTCAACTGGTCACAAATTATGACTTCTATTCCCCGATCATACATTTAAGTCAATAACATAACCTAGCCCATGGGGCGTGTCATATGCGCAAGCCTTGCTTAGCTTACACAATAAAATCTTCAGGTATGAACCGGAGTCACACATTTCTTGGGCAAGAGACTTCCCTCTTGGGCAGGGAGTCCTACAGAGGAATACCTTATCCCAAAGCAAGCTCACGGTATAACAAATACTTCACAATTTAATTGTATAGCTTGGCTACTTGCACGGACACATAACAGATGTAGTTGCCTCAACTGCCTGCAAAACTTGCTATTTCTAACAGTAAATAGCTTAAATTTACTAACTTAAGTTGTCCTTCATTCCAATAACTGCTGAGCGAATCAGGCATTGTTACACAGTAAGAACCACCCATCCTGCATCCCTACACTCAGTACTCAGTACAGCTACGGGATCTTAAAAGCCATTACGGATCATCATTCAGAACTCAGCAACAATGCTGAACAAAAATTCCAACTGGCAAGACGTGCTTGTCTGGCTGCCAATTGTCCTGCACATGATTCTGGGAAAATGGTTCCACTCCAGTGGTTCCAAAAGTCAACATCCAGTGTTTTGGGAAGGGCAGGGCAACATTTACATTAACTTGGGAGAGTTCTTTCATTTCATGCTATCAATACCAGCTTCCCAAAACTAGTGTGGCTTAATGTTCCCTAATAACCTCTCAACACAAAGCAGACCTCATGAAATTTGTATGTTTTTAGGTAAGTTGCCTCCACTCACAAGATTGTGGAATCCTACCCTCCCCCCCCCACCCAAAATGGTAGAGTCCATGTGGTTACAAGTTGGTGTCACATGACCTACACCCAGTTCCCTCATTGGTCAGCCTGCTACTACTACTAGGTAAACAGCAAACATGGCAAACATTTGAAGAGGCAAACATTTAGAAGTTCCACAGAAATAACTATGAAACTAATGAAATAACAACATACACAGATGTCATTGCTATGCCAGAACTTCATTTGTATCACATATAAATGGTCAAATGAAAAATTTACACAGTTTGTTGGTCATTTGCCAAGTTTCAGGCCAATCTCATAATTAGTCAAAAGCAGACAACCCACTTACAATCCCCTTTTCCCTTATCACTTCCCGACCGCCTTTGCCCTCCTCTAATAAACGCCGATAGGTCGTTTAAAAATATGCATCATACTCTGCATCAAGCAGGTTGTGTATGTCAGGAGTTGCAGGTGTAAAATATTTCACTTCATTCAAGTTGATTCAACGTTTATAAACTTGTTGCTCTTTAAAAGAGCCACATTGCACAATTATGAACACAAAACTACGTCGCATACTTGATTGTCCATTTTAAAATTGGCCCTACTAATGTGTGGACGCAGTTGCACATCACTGGAAAACGTTATGTATATATGTCAGAGTGAAATACTTATCAGTCCGAAGTTTGTGGGACAGAAATTCCCTCCTGCTATTGCAGCTATCATTCACCGGTCAATATGGTCAAAATAGTAAATGTTGGTGCATGCAGTACAAATCATATAAATCCTCTATCAGGCTCATTGCACAGCAAATTTTAGTACTCAGTACCAGGAATGATCAAGTTGTGTAAGAAGAGTGATGAGAAAGACAATTACTGTCTGTATTAGTAACATCATTCTGTGGAGTCCTGAGCAATAGAGATTAAAGTTGAATCCCACACTTGGCAAGAAATCTAAAATCCATGAGATATTCATGAAACTTTGCCAAAAAGTTCTTCAAAAAGAAAGCTTTCCAATGTAAAAAAAAATTGGCGGGCTATCCAACATAATTTTCGAACTATGATCTTTTCAAAATTGTATGTCATTACATGAAAACATACAGTAAAATACTAAAAAAGTTTGGGATTTATAACGAAAAGCAGCATCACTCGAACAATATCCATGAGATATTTATGAAAAATTAAAGGAATATAGCTGAAAATACACTTTATTGAAAAACAAGTCTTTGAAGGGGGGTTACCGATGTTTTTTGAGAGTTACGTGGTGTACAATATGAGAAAATTATGAAAAACAGTTCAACAAAAATAAGTCCCCCTTATAATAAACTTAAATATCTCAAAGATTCCTTCTCCGATATTTATGAAAGATGGATTGGATTATAGGCCTGTATATCGACCCAAAATGTGTGAATTTATAGTTCAGTGCCATTATTCCTGGCTGAGCCAGCAGCCTTCGAGTGAGCCTACCCCTGTTTTCAAAAATCTGTGGCTTTTCCAATGCATATGAACAATTTGACCAAGCGGGGGAGCCACCAGCTGGGGCATTTTTGTTGAACTGTGGAGTACAATAGGTGGAGCAGCTGTATTCTGTGGGATTCAACTTTAATTCAACCCAGCTTGCATCTCTTCCATTCTCTTTGAAACAACAGTGTTCAACACAAGGTGGGACACTGTCACACAGAGCAGAGCACATTTGGCAGAGAATGATGAAAATGTTGATTAAAGAGGGGTCGTAATGGAATGGTGAAATTTAAAACATCTTGAATGCACAATAAGATTTGTCCTGGTTTAATGTTCAGTTGACAAGATCAATGGCCATTAGGATGGCACCAATTTGAGAGTGGGCTCCCATATCGTGAGAATGCCCATCAGGGAACTGACCACACCAAGCAGACCTTGGGTGCCAGGTGAAATGTCGATGTAACCTAAACTAGAGAGAGGTAGAAAGACGTCCGTGCCATTCTTGATTGTATCCACAATGACCGGTCGGAACTGTGGGTCGGCTAACCTCATCACATTGACGCTGTTTGATCTGTTCTTGGCCTCGGAGATCATCTGTGTCTCGGCCTTCTCCTTGTCCTTAGCCTTCGGTTGTCCCGCTTGCGTGTTGGTTGTGATTATCGTGAGAATATCGTAAAAGTTACGTAATAAGTTGAGCATGATTGTCACGATCCAAAAGCGAGAGGAGACCTTGGCCCAGTACTTGGTGTTCAGAGGTCCCAAACCAGTTTTACCAACCCAGATGAAGTGGTCGACCAACAAGAAGCCTGCTTGGTTTAATTTGGCCAGTGTCAAGGTCATTTGCAGAACTGTGTCGGTCAATTGCATGGATTTGAGGGCTCCTTGTATCATGTCCAAGCTCTTGCCAAATCGGATTACTGAAATGAATCAAATATGCAAACATTAGTACCATTTGAGCGACTTTAATAGCAACATGGACGGATAAAAAAATGTTTTACTTTTTAATTATATTTTGCTGCTTCTGAAACTTCTTTCGAAGAACCATTTTGAAAAACAAAAAAAACTTGCAGGCATATCTCATAATTATTGCTATAAAATATCAAATGTTAGTTCAACTTGTCGTGAGGTTTAATTTAAAATGTGGTGGATAAAGAGAGATAAAAAGTTCACATGAATGCTCTGAGCACCAAAATGCTGCGATTAGCATGATTAAGTTGTTCCATAATTGTATGTCTGGATGTGTGCCACATGCATAATTTAACTTGCAAAGCATTCATTAAATAATGTTGCTGTGGCATAGTAGAATCACTTCAGCAGATTCTCTGGGTGGGTAGAATGAAACATTCAATACTTTCTAGAAACATATTCTGGTATGTTTGACCAGGGTGGCCTACTTTTTGAAATTTAATGCCATGTTCAGTCTTGTGTAATGGTAATATGGAACATAGCCTTGTTTTGAGAATTGGTGACATAAAATTTGGTCATTACAATGTATTTTAAAGTCAAGAGGGGCAAAGAAATCTAGATATAATGGCGCAGAAAACTGCCTGGTCATACTGACATAGGAGTCACAACTGATTTAGATTTTGATCTCGTTGAAGATAAAATGATAAAGCGTAGTAATGGACTAGTGGTAGTAAAATAAAGTGTTTTTGCAGCAACTTTTAAAATGGGAACATCAGAGACCCATTTGCATGATGTAAATGTGAGAGCCAAAATATGGGACATAGTCATCCAAGTGCAAGTCATATTAATCTAAAGGAGGCATTTTATGGAGACAAATGATTTAATACCATATTCCATTCATGCGAGTGCTACATTTTAGACATGATATTCCAGACAACATCTGTGTCACTGCATGTGAAACTTTTGCATGTTCTGTCATCTTGTTAGACATTTTCAGAATATGAATAAGAGCAGTGAAAATAGCTTTGCAAAGGCATTGATGCCAATTTGATGGTACGCTATAGATTAGTGTGGCAAGAATGGTAGGCTATCCACAGGTTGCTGTTTTCAAGTTTGCATTGTTTACTTCTGGTCACTATAATATCACCATCATTTGTATGTACTTACACTTTCTAGTAGCACTCAAGTTATTCTCCAGAATTTTCAGTTTTTCGATTAAATTTGGGTCTTGTCGTCGAGTGAGTAGATAGTGACCCAAGAACTTGCAGGCATACTGGAACACTCTGTAATGGAAGAATACAATTGATTTATGATAGTTCAATGAAAGCTAGTGCAGTCCTCTTCTGTTGGTTGATCAGAGTTGATACCAAAGCTCTGCTAAATTGTACCAGTTCACTGTCAGGGCCATAAGCATGATAAGGGGGCTTTGTGTAACTGACAGTAACTGCTGACTGAAAAGTTCATCTTTGATGGATGCAAAATGCAAGCTTGCTAACTTTTTATCAGTATAAATGAATTTTGAAAGGCATAGTTTTGTAAAACTAGTATATTATACACCCTTGAAAAAAAAAGTATAAGTTTAAGGGACCAAAACCAGATAAGGTTCTTGAATGAAGTGAAAGAAAGTAACTTGTAGGTTTTCATGGCTCAGGAATTAGTAGTTTGACTGGCGTAGCATAAAACCTCGGTGAATTTTTAATAGGATTTGTTTTCCAGAATTTTCAGGTAGTGGGCCTTAATTGTCTTATTTTTCTTCCCTGCACCTTTATAAATAGAACTTTTTTTTTAAAGCAAAAAATGGTGAAACACTGAAACTGATCAATCGGTGGCAATCAAAACTAGTTCATGATCAATCAGCATGATCAGTGGCGATCAAAACTAGTTCATCATGTTCATCTTATCTTCAATGGTTTCAAGGATGGTCTTTTTTAGTGCTGCAAAACCTTGTGCTTCATTAGGCCTATCCTCAAGGATGTTTATTGTTTTCAATGTTTTGTGTATTGGCAAAAAAGCCACAAGGGATTGTAAGTGGGTGAAGAAATATATTCACCTTGAGTCATTTTGGCTTGAAAAGGACTTCTTATGAGATTTGTGGTGATTGAGTATGAGCAGGAGTGATTTTTATGGGGCAACCAAAAGGTTATCGAGGGGAGAAGGGGGGGGGCTTTAGAGTTATCTTTTTTTGACATGTTTAATGTTTGGATAATTAAATTTCTTGCCCAGCTTTGGAAAAATTCTTTCTGGGCAGTCGTGAAATAAATAATTTTTGAATAGTGCATTTCTCAACTCTGTCCGTATTGTGGGATTTAGAAAATATAGTTTATGGTGTTCCGCGCCTGAAATTGAATAGGCCCAATTAATGCAATTCCTGTCGCGAAAAAATTCGAAGCATAATTAATGGTAGCCCCCTACCTGAATTTTTGTTTGTGTGAGGGGGGGGGGGTGTGGCTGGAATGTAGGACAATAACTGGGGGACATATCCCCAGTGTTCGAAATAAGGGGGGTGTCAAGGGGGTTTGACCCAAATGCTATAAGGCCCCCCTCAGATACATTTTTAGAGGGACCCAGGGGGGGGGGGGTCCTTAAAAAACCCCTCAAATACTAAATGTGCAGGATTTAATCCAGAAATGGGCTTTTCAAAAGTAATTTTCTAGGATAATACATGCTTAAAACACTCAGAATTCATTTCAGAGCACATGTTGTCCTTTCTGAAACCCCTCAGCTTCTGGCGGCCTCCGGCAACCGGCGAGCCTCCGGCCCCTAAAGCGTCGACCCTTCGGGCCTTGCCAGTGGCAGACCCCCCCAAATGACATGGGCTATGTCGACCACTGCATGATATCCCAACCCACACCTTGTCTTATTTTGCTTTGATCAATGGATGGGGCTGTTGTTTGCAAAATTAAAAATTATAACTTCCTTCTTCTGCTAGGCTTCACTCCTTCAGGCTAGTTAGTTAGCACTACCCTTGTTGGCTATTGCTTAGTTTTGTGTCATGTAAGCCAAATCATGGCAGATGATACTGGGTGCGCTCGTTTGTCTCGCCCGGTTACACCGACCGGTGTAGACCGACCACGTGGTCGGTTGACCGGTTCAATCGAGGACAGTTGATAGCCCGGTCATTGTACCAGACTGAGTTGTTTGTTTACACATGGCAGCCGTCGTAACAAATATAAATAAACAATTAAAACACAATTTCGAATGGTCCTTAAGCATGTGTTTGTTGTTGTTTGCTGTGTTTGTGTTATTTTGACTTTTTCAGTGATCCCAACATTGGAACAACAAGCAACAAAAGCAAACTGGCGGCTCTTCGCGTGTGCCAAAACCCGGAAGTTTGTTTTGCCTCGTGTTGAAACAGTAGACCGCCATACACCGAGCAAAATCGGCCGTGCTACACGGGATACCCCGGATTGATGCTCGCGCATAACATCCGGCGCAAACGAGGACCGCCCGTCATAAACCGGTCGACCGGCGGGCGGTGATTCGAGTGCACCCCCAGAATTTTCTGCAGAGCAAATAGTCATTGAGCAATTAATGAATGGGAAGTTGTTCCTACCTGCATAACTTGTCCCTGCCTGAGGTTTGGTTGTTGAACTTGACAACATGGGCTACTGTGTCCATGGTGGTGCTTCTCTGAGGACTGTCAAAGCAAAATGACAAGCTCTGGTTGAAGTGACACACATTTGTTGTGGTTTATAAACACGTGCACCTGACGTGCACTTTGACCCGGAAGTTGCAACCGCCTCGATCTGACATTGTTTACAACATGGCCGACGTGGTTACAATTTGGTGATCGTTGCGGCCAAATGCAGACGATTTATGGTGGATTTTAACAAGTAGAGTCTCTGAAATTGTTGAAAAGAGTTAGGATTACACGATGCCGGTTTATGTGCGCAAAAATGCGGCCGTGTCGCCCTCCATGGTGAGCGAGATGACGGATCAGTGCAGGGATGAAGACTTCTTGTTGGACCAGGAGCAGTTCAGAGACACCTTGCCCCAGCCTTATCGGATGGTGAACAAAGTTTTGCTGAATCTGGTGGACAATGCATGGGAGGTCATAGCCGACAGGGTGAAAGTCAGGGCCAGGGAGGAGTCCAAAATAAGGCCCCCCAAGTATGAGTGCTCCAACAAGCTTCAGGTATTTTGGTCGTACTTTCAAAAGTTTTAAACTTTAAATTCATCAGTCATAAGTGATAATGAAACTGATCTGTAAAGTGTGATGGTGA
The DNA here is from genome assembly GCA_026936325.1 of Platynereis dumerilii. Lineage (NCBI taxonomy): Eukaryota > Metazoa > Annelida > Polychaeta > Phyllodocida > Nereididae > Platynereis > Platynereis dumerilii. Next base: position 1,067,267 of record JAPTHN010000053.1, on the reverse strand, counting down.
TCAACATGACTCAAACCATTTCAAACTTGACATTTTTTAAATCGTCAAAAAAAAGAAGATGTAAGACCAATGCCTTTGTTGATGATTCTTGACCATAAATGGCATAATAATTTCTTAAGTTATTTTGACAATCTGTTGTGCATTTGCACACAGCTTTAAGTAGCCTGTGTATAATTTGCACAGGCTGTCATTTTTGCCTATCAATAATCCTACCTTACATCCTCTAGTGTAGGCCTAATTTATGTTGACAAGAGAACAGTTAATTACGTAGGATAAGTAGAGAATGGCAAGTCTTCTTCCCCTTTACAGGAACATGGAAATGCCCACAGTATTTGTCACAGCCGAGATGGGGAGGTTGTCTTCATTGGCTTGCAGAATGGCCTGGCTGCTGTCAATGCTAAAAACCTGGAGACTTTGGACATTTGGCAAGACGATGCTTTGCAAATAGTTAATATGAAAGCTGCACAACTTGGTCCTTGCTACCATCTCATTACAACAATTGATGACATGGGTATGTTGTCAATTATTTTTTTCTTCCTGTTTTATCATTTCGTATTTATATAATTAACCATGATAAAGAAACTGTTAATGTGAGATTTAGCTGAAATTGTAACAATTTAAAAACCTTCAACCTTAACTAAACAAGCCTCTCAATGGCATCATTCTATGTTTCTTTTGGGATGTTATAGGAAGGTGAAACTTCATATACACATGATACAGGAAACAGAATTATTTCTGAACTCCCCTAATTGTTTCTACAAACAAATAATTTTAAAATTAGTATTGTGAAGCAAAGGAAAATGATATTGTTCAATTATTTTCTGGTATAATGAATTACATTGCTTTATACTTTTAAAATGTACTTTCCATCCTTTGAAATATTTTCTGGTCTTTTCAGGGGCTTGCAGAGTCTTTGCCTTCGCAAGTACCACAATATTCCTGCTGCAAACTCTCAGCCAACAAGGGGTAAGTTATGCCACATTGATGAAACGATCACACTGACAGTAATATCAACGCTTCTGTTGATTTCACTAATGTACATCTAATTTATTTCAGGACCAGGGTAAAATGTTGATCTCAAAGTGTGAACCTTCTCGAGATGGGGACTTCATTGGTATCTTTTTCGAAAGTATGTTTTACTCTTTAATGGTTTCTTTGGCCTATTGTCAATGTCTTTGTCCTGTCCTAATTAGGCTACCAAGTGCATAAATACAGGACGTAAAGCCCCAATCATCCATCCATCAATGTCTTTGTTGGATGTGGGTCTGTACTTAGTCATGGTTCATCCATAGCCACTCAGACAGATTTTATCACATAACATTTGTATTGGACCAGTGATTTGAATGAACTTCCATAAAACTTTTTGATTAAGTTTAGCTTCTTTTTAATCAGGTGCTGACAACAAGACAGGATGTTTGGAGATTCACAAATGTGCCAAGGATGTCTGGATCAAGGAATTGGATAATGCTTTGGAGAAAATGGGGCTTGGTCAAAGCAAAGTTGAGGTATGGTTTATCATTTTCGCATCCAGGAAACATTGCTTGATGATTTAATTCCTTCACCTGTGAGTTGCTGGGAATAATGCCAGCCTGGCTAGGACATTGAAAGTTCAAGTTTGTCCATGACATCATTAAAATTAATTTATGTGTCTGAATAATATTTTAGCAAGGAGTCCAGTAAATTATGTGGAAAATCTACTATTCATGGTTGTGTCTGATTATTTTTGCAGGAGCCCCAGGCAAAGGAAATGGAGGATGGTACGGAAAGTAAACACGAAAAAGAAAGCGAGGCCGCCACTGTTATTTCCCAGGTTGGTGAATTTTCTTTATCTCAACTGATCTGCTAAATGACAATGACCATTGATGATTCTACTTTGATAAGTTGCAATTGAGAAATTTTGTATTCTACCAGTAGTATTGGAAAATGAGTGCAGAAGGTATTTGGCTTGCTTTGTGATATCTAATTACATTTACTAGTGTAAGATGTTGTAAATTTAATATTTTACATGTAACAATGTCAAATCAGATATTGATAAGATTTAAGATATTTATTATAGGCCTAAATATCTGTGTGAATGGTATTTGAATGACTGTTGTGATGAATTAAAACCAGGACTTGCAGAGAAGGAGAAGTGTTGCCAAATCCAGAGAGAGGAAAATGTCCACTTCTCAAGAAAGAAAGTCTCTGTTGCTAACACATGAAGAATATTCTGCTGAAAAAGCGGTTGCTCGATCACAAAAAGGCAGTATGGCCAAGGCTGTCCATTTCACGGGTGCTGATAAATCTGAGTTGAATTCTCAAACTAAGCACCGAGCAAATGGTGCGTCCGGATCCTCTCGTCCAAAAAGCCGAGAAAAACCAAAAATCTCTGCTGCAGAAAAGTCACCTTTTAAAAAATCTCGAAAGGCAGTATATCATGACTGTTGTGTGTTTTCCCGAGTGCCAGCTTTTCAGAACGCCTTTTGATGTACTTTTCCAAAGATTAGATCTCCAAACATTTGCTTCTCCGTTCAATCCCGACCATGTGTGCTCTAGTTTAAATTATTTATGTCTATGTGTGTATGTATTTCAGCCCTCTAGTTTGTTGTCCAAATGAGATTCATTAGGTACTGTTGTCTCTCCTCCACAATGGACTCCCAACCCATGTGTTTGAATTTGATCTTTTATTGATGAACAAAATTTTGAAATAGATATATTTAAAAAAATTTTTTTACTCTAAATCAAATTTTGAATAGATTTTCCGTCATTGGATGGAGTAAGTGATATAATATTGTCTTATTGATTTAATTAATTGCCATCACTTTGTGATAAAATTTTGAAAGACAATCAGATTAATCTTTTCAATAATTTGCTTTGTGGATTTGTGGAAATTCTACTTGATTTGCAGAATCTACTGTGAAGTGATATTTTAATTCCTGACTTTTATTTTTACTCTTAGCCTGCATCTCGGTCTGGAAAGAGAAAAGTGAGAATGCTATTGCCTGTGAAAAACCTTGTGATATTAAGAATATTATGATCACCTCTCTGATTCACCATTGGTTAATTCACCAAAAAACACCAGACAGAAAGAATTCGCAAGATTTGTAGCTAATGCTCTAGTTTGTCTTTCTAGACTGGGACCCCAAGATCATCCAGAGAAGATCGCAGCCAACACAAATTTACGAGCACCAATGTTGTAGCAAAGCTTAATCCTCCTTTGGCACCCCAAGGTAACAATATTATGAACAATATTATACATGATAAGTACGTTCAGTCACTTTCAAGTCTTGCTGAGACTTAAGATTCCCTTAGTCTCCCGTTGTGAAATACATGCGTCTATTCTTTTTAAAATACATTCAGCCTGTAAATTTGTAACATGCTTCTTGCAGATTAATAACATGAAAAATCCTTTGGTAATAAAGTGCTATGTCGCCTTTCATTTTTGGTTTGATGAAAATCCATTCTTAAAAGTTGTCTTGACTTGTATTCTGTGGCAAAAAATGCTCTGTGCAGTAATTAAAACTTCGGAGAAAATATGTATGGGATACTGTATATCGCTTTTTCAGGGATTCCTTGGAGTTCTCCAATCCAAATTGCCAAAACGGTGGACGGCGGGGACGTGTTGGGAACTGGGGTGAACCACCAAGTGTCGCAGCAACACCTGGATCTCAGAATGGACACATTCCGCCACTTCCACAAGCAGCATTTGCAGTACTTGAGCAAGGACGAGCCTAATGTCAGGTACCTATATCTATAGTTCTGCTCATTGTGATGCTCCTCTTCTCTGTTTATTATTTGAATTTCTGATGTCTTTGAAATTTTGAATGAATAAAGGTTGCAAGTGTTGTAAGTAAGCCGCCGTTGGATCTTGAGTTGCGTTGTTTGAAGTTGAAATACTGTTCACAAAATGTTATTTAATGTTGTCCCTTGCTGTTGCAGACAGCCGACATTTCACTTTCTAACACCTGGAAGATTGATGCCACAAGGTCTCGACAATGCTCTCGTTTCTGGTAAGTCATTCTTGTGACATCATCACATATCTTGTATGCTTAAATGTAGATTTATAGTAGACTGTGGCAGAAACGAAAATTATGCTCAAGAACACTGTGAACCAACAACTGAATTTAAAATATGTAATTTGTGTGCTGACTTTTTGTAAACTTTGAAAGAGAATTATGGAAATTTATTTCACAAAGTACTTTTTAGAAATGCATATTCATCTATTTCTATTCCTCTTGTAGGTTTCGGTCAGCCGACAGCTGTTGGTGTCTGGTGGTCTGGTCATTATCATTTCCGTCACTACTCGTTGCTCAAGCAGACTAAAGGTAATTCATATAATATAACATGTTGCTGTCTTGATTCTGGATCTTCTAAACTAACTGACATTTATAACTAATTTATTTTTAAGATTATCTTTTGCTGTTAAACTGTTTTTAATATACTCAATTTTCTGTCAGAAATTTGCAGGTATCTCTGCACAAAGTGGGCTATGATATTTTATCTGATGTAAATTAGTTTTGTCTGATGTATATTAATCATATTTTTGATATAACTTTGCAAGCTAACACTGAGGATGAAATCAAAGTTGTTCAGGATAAAAAAAAGAAAAAGTCTGGTTCGCAAGAACAACAGCCGAAAGGTTCCCAATTCATGTCTACTTTTATTATATTTTGTCAATTTTTCTACTCTTGCTTCCTTTGTCACTGTTTTGTGATAATGATCTCATTTTGATCATTCACCTGCTTTTCATTAACATTTCATGAGATAATTTGCAGTTTTCACATCTCAATACATGTAGAGATTTTTTTTGTCTGTCTGACCTTTTTTATATGCTTTATATGTTCATCCATGTTTTTTTCTTGGATTTACATTCAATATGAAAGTACTGTGTAGTCAAAGTTAGATAAATTTATAGCTTTAGGAGAATTTTAATTCTTTTATAATGTTTCATAAATTTGAGATAGAAATGCTATTTGATGAAATTTCAGTAGTTAGTCAGAATTACTTTTACTCCCATTTTTCACATCTTTTTACTTTGCATGTATCTGAAATTTCTCTGCAATTTCTATGCAATAATTCTCCCTAGGCCTCTCTCCAGACAAATGAAGATGTTTTTAAATCAAATTTATGACTGCAGTTTTTGCAAAATTTGATGAATTTATAATGATATCTGGCTTTCTGAATTTAATTTTTGTGTATTGTCATTTCAATCATACTCCAGTTATTTCACTCCTAATAGCTACATTACCTGTTTACTTGTGCGATGATTTATAACATTGTTTTAAAAACAATTCTTTCCAGTGGAAGCAGAGATCAAACCAGACATAGTGTGGCCCTACTCTGCTCCTATTGTTTCTTCATGTGTGTCTCCGTGCACTTCATTGTTAGCCGTTGCCCTTGGCAACAACAATGTGATTGTTTGGAACAAATATTTAGGTAAGTTTCATTTTGAGCTGTATGAAAAAACAAGTTATTGTTCATGGTTGATAGTTTCTGGATCGGAAATCATATATAGACTAAATTTTAATTTCCGCGATAAACACCAGGGGTTAAAATGTGAAGCAAACTATATAAAGAGTAGTCTCAATCTGAAACCATAAGCTATTAATATATATGAATAACAATAAGGTGCACTGCATGAATAAAAAAAGCTTTTCTTTAAAAAAAAGCCTGCAATAATTTGTTTTAAACTTATTTAAAATCACCAAATTTGCTTGGTTTCAGGCTATTGTCAACGTATGGCCAAGCTGAATCTTCCAGAAAACGACACAATCAGTAAGCTTGAATTCCTTGATCCGTCCATCTGTCCTCAGAGTGAGAGGCAACAACCCTTGACCTGTCAGACGTCCCAGACATCCGTCTATTTGATGATCTGCACCAAAGAAGGCCAAATGTTCCTGCTGACCTGTGCTAATGGCGATGAATCTCCGCCAAGGGACATCTCTGCTGAGTAAGATTCAAAATTTACACAACTTTGACATGTCAAAATGTGTAGTAAAACAGAACTGCTGTCTGTATACATATTATTACTTTGATCAATGGCCTTACACAAGTGGTATTTATTCTGAACTTGCTCATTTCAAGATGTCTATTGCAGGATTGAAAATGATGCAGAAAAGTACACCATGATTCAATGTATCAATGGAATTCCAGAACTGGTATTTTGATTTATTAATTTTTTCAGTTTAGTTTTGAGTTATTTTTTCTAACAGATTGGAACAGCTGAAAGTGTCTTGAGATTGTGTTAATTCAGACTTTCCTTTTCCTTTCTTTCTTCAGATTTTGACGTCAAGAGTCAATGGAAGAGTATATATTCACAATGTATTGACGGGTCATGTGATCTGTGAAGTCACTTTACCGGAAGCTTTTGTTCTTGGGTCGCCATGGCAACCAGTTGTAACGGCTGCAGCGTCAGGACAGATGGTGTTTGTGGGAGGTAGAATATTTTTTATGGTTTCAGATAGTTTTACTGATTTGACGCGATATCATGAGGTCAGACTTTACTTAGTAATACTTACCCAGTTTGAGGATCACTAAATCAATAAAGTATTACTCGACTTTATATTTCTAGGAACTTTCCTGGAATTGTAAGATTCAGCTTTTGATCAATTAGTTTTGTTCCTCAATTCTGTCTTTTACCACTCGAGAATGTTGCATAATTCTGCTGCTGCCTCAAGGCACATTCTCAATAGAAAGAAACAAATGTTAGGTTTATGCTAAGTATAACTAGTCTGTGCAATGTAATTCTGGCATTGTATGCTTCAAATTTGTGCAGTCCCATTCTTATTAATTTCAGCAAAAGCGAGTGAAACGAGTAGTGAGTCTGAGGAATCAACTTCTGAAAATGAGCCGTCCATGTTTGTGTTTGATTTGTCCGAGACACCTCTGTCCGTGTACCAGAAGGAGAAAAGGGTCACTCTGCCCTACGTGACCCACTTCACTGTCAACCAAAGAATAGAAACCATCATGCAAAACAGGTGGGTTGGTTATTGGCACTCGCTAGTATTATCTGTTCTGTCATAATTTCAATAATTTGTCCAAGATCAGAACTAACCTGTATCAACTAACACACTTCATTGAGTTCAAGTTGAGAAAAAATTTGTCTTTAGTATCTCACCTTAAAAAAAAGAGGCAGTGTGATCAACTGGAATTAAATTTCAGAATGTCACAACAAGCATCTCGTAAAGAAAGAATGGAGAGGAGATGGAAGGAAATGAAAATGGAATTGCAAAGCATGAAGCAGGCCGCTGTCAAGTCAAAAACATCAAAAAGCACTCTTGTAAGTGGATAGATATCGTAGTATGTGTAGTTAAAGATTGTACATTTAATTGCTGATAATATTGTAAAAGTAGCAATAATCCAATCATGACTAATCTGAAGTGTGATATTACAAAGAGTTGGAGAGACCAGCACTGGCAGCCTATTGATCTTTTTCTGACCAATACCTTTGTTTTTCAGATAAACACAACAATCGAAAATTCGGGTTTAAAATCTACAATTCACCAGAGCCAAATCAGTGCAGCTGTTTAGCAATCGTCTGATGAGAGTAGTAACACTAGTTATACAAACATGTACAAAAGGACTGATAAATATATATATGTGATATAATTTATTGCAATGTAAGAAAATTCAAGTATTAAATATATGAATATGTACAAAAAGAATTATTTAAAATTTGATTGTAATGTAGAGTGGTCCCTGTGTTATAAGACCGCCCCTTCTGCGGTCATGAAGCGGTCTCTCGTTGGGGTGCGGTCTCTCGTCGGGGTGCAAAACGCACTAAAAATACTACTTAGTGCGGGAGTAAGGCGGTCACATACGGCCAGGCGGTCTTACAACAGGGGGTCTTATAATGCAGGGACCAATGTATATATTTTGGGCTATTAAGCTCCCAGTTATAATGATGTACAAAACTAAGAGACAGTTGGCAAGAGCGCAAAAGCACTGAATGTCACAAGGAATTTTTGAAAAAATTTTGTGTACGAAATTTTCTGACCAAAAAGTACTGCACATGTGTAATTGACTGATTGCGTATAATCAATTAGATCACACTGGACCACATTGCTTAGTCAACAGCTTCCGTATCAAATAATTGTGAAATTTTCATGAACATAAAAATATTTTGACTACTTGACTTTTTGGTCCATCTTCAACCCTTGCATATTGTCTCTGTTTTTGTGAAGCATTGCATCAGGAGTTGTTAGCACACTCATAGTCTTTGGAAATTTAAGATTCAGCGCATCTGAATTAGTTGAATTGGACAGAACTATCTCTGTCGTACGACAATTTCGTAATTCTTGGGAGTGTAGGAGATGGACAGGTCGCCCTCCAAAGTTGGCAGAGGCTGGCCTTTGATTGGCTCAAAAGTGAATTTCTGCAGGAGATGGGACATGAAGAGGAAGAGCTCCATTTGGGCCAGGGCTTCTCCGAGACACAGCCGTTTGCCTGGAAGTGAAAGAAAAATATGAATAATGAAGTTCACAAATTACAAGATATTTGAAGTTACATCCGAGTTGAAATAGTACAGACAAGAATAACAAGTCAAACAGAGCAGGGAGTGCAAGTAGATGTAGGAGAGCAATTTTCTGGCAATGCTTTTACAAGATCAACAGAGGGGAGACAAGAATATTAACAAATTTAAGAGCTGACACAATCGTAAGTATTGCCAATAGTTAAGTGTTGCATTGTTTTGTTTTGTTGAAAGTTAATGCATGAAAAGTTATATTATGACATTGCTGCTAGAGGAGTTTTCAGGCTATTTGAATGAAAATAATGCTTCAGACACTGGCAGCAAAGCTTTCATAGTCTTTTTACTATGAAATTTAAATGTATTGGTTAATTAACAGAATCTGATATTTTGCGAACGTCTATGAAAGCCATTACAAGATATACTGACCTATTGAGAACGGAATAAGTTTCTCTGTATTGACGAGCTTGGTGCCAGTTTCATCGATGAACCTGTCTGGGTTGAATCTTTCCGGTTCCGGCCAAACTCGTGGGTCTAGGTGGATGGTGCTCATTGCTGACATGACCATGGTTCCTTTAGGAATGAAATACCCTCGGAAGTTGGTGTCCTTCACCGTAGCATGGGGAACCCCAAGAGGCGTGACATTCGCCACGCGGTGAACTTCATTTATAAAGGCCTCAATATGAATTAGTTTGCTCCTATCGGTCATTTCCGGCAACCGGTCTCGGCCAACGACCTCGTCAATCTGCTTCTGCATCTTCTCCATCATCTCAGGGTTGTGCAGCATGTACAGAATGGCCCACTTGATTGTGGTGGAACTAGTCTCAGTCCCTGCGAAAAACAGGTCCCCAACGACAGAGACAACTTGGAACTCTGAAATAGATGAGAAAAAATATGCAATGATTATTGACCCAGATTTAGAACCATTATATTCATCTGTACTTAGGAAATGTTAAATAGTTGTGGACTAAAATAGAAAAGAGACACAAAGCTACAACTTATGGACAATGGTCATATATTCATCATAATAGATATTTGGTTCTTCACCCAATATGCACGCATTGTACCATTGTTACTTTGATTTTCTGTATGCTATTGTTTATTTTATTTCTTTAATGGATCTCTCTGAGATGATGACATGATCTTTTAATTTTTTTAGGGGGGGCATCTCGCCAGCGATAATTAGTTGTCTTAGAGATGTCCTCCCTCTTTACTGTAACATAATGTTTCCGAAAGAAATAAAATATCTTGAGTCTTGAGTTAAGGGGAGAAGCTTTCTCTTTGACCTTTTTACTGCACATGGGTTTGCCTCTAAATAGCCCACATCGGTGCTGATGGGGCGTAAAACACAAACTCACTCACTACTGCACATGGGTTCAGCAGTTGAATATCTTAACTGCATGGGAGTCGGGCACTTGAATATGTTTTCTTCAAAGTATTTCAATGGATAGTGCTCACCATCTATGCCCATGTCTGGGTTGGCCTTCATCACTTCTTGGTACATGTCAATGAAATCCTCCTGTGCGTTTGCAGATCTGTTGTTGTGCTCCCTCACCAGCTTTGTGTATTCGCTCCTGAGATGTTCAGATCTCTCCAGGACAGCTTGTACCTTGAAAGGGTCGCCCGGGAGATGCCTCAAGAAGGGAAAGGCTGCTGCTGGTCCTGCGCTCACTACTGCTTTGAAATTATCATCCATGCCTTTGATGTACTTGACAAACCTGGGGTCATCGTATTCAGATCTTTCCCCAAACACTATGGAGTATATGACGTTAGCCACAGCCCTGTGAATCAGCCACCCTGCATTAAACGGCTTGTCCAGATTTTGCTTGAGCACTTCCTCAAAAGCCGCAAGTTCTTCCTTGATCTTCTTCTCCATTATGTTCTGACCCAAGCCGAGTTTTCGTAAAATGTTGTGGATTACTCGTCTCTGTTCTCGCCAGAACTTCCCTTCGACCATGATAATCCCTGCAAGTAAATCAAATTAGGTTATCATATATTCGGAGCAGCGTTTGTTCTGTCTCATGGAGTGATTGGAGTTTTGAACATTAACTGCCAAAATAATCTGGTAATTTGTTATCAGTGCATGGAAGGAAACAAATGGCTGGTTAGAAAGTGGCATTACATGTTTTAGAATTCAAAATGTGGTCTTGGGCCATCTGGCATCAACTGTAGAGGATAGCATTAAGTTTAGTTTCGTTTAGTTTAGTAGCTGTACTTGACTCGACCTAAGTCCGTAGACTTCTGTATCCAGATGTTAAGATAAAAACAAAATAGTCATGATATGCAGGAGAGAGCCAATCTCTTTTTGCATATTCAATTATTTTATGCATTCAAAGTTGTTATTGTCATTGGTGAATTATTTGGGCCCGGTTACCTTTGCCTTGTGCTATCTCCTTGGTGATGAAGTCATCCTGAGGTCTTCCACTGAACGCCCCTCCTTGCTTCACGAAGGCTTCTTTGGTTGCTTCATAAGAAGCCAGGACCACCGAAGGTCTAGGGCCCATCTGGATGGTGAATACATCTCCATAAATGTCCCTTAACTCTCCTAGTCGCACTCGGATGTCTCCTATCAAGGAGGGAAGAGAGCCAATAATCGGCCATTTGCGGGGTCCTGGGGGTAACCCGGGGTGACTGTCATGTTTTGATTTCTTAATTATCAAAATTCCACCCAAAAATGTGGCAATAAACACTAGAAATGAGGTGGTGTCCAATGTAAACACAGAACCCATGGTTGGGTTACACAATGAACAGAACTAGGTCACATGCTCATTCTTATGTAACTGGGTCATCACACAACTTGAAGGAAGGGGGGTCACTGCTCATAAATTTATCTATTTTTTTCAATAATGCAGATAACTTGATTGATAAGTGGGTTCATGCTGTGAGTGTACACTGTATGTGAAGGGGGAAACGAGGGGTGTTACTCAGTTTTATAGCACCCTGGGGCGGCTTTCCTCTTGCTAGGTCTGAGGTTCGATATGTGCTGTGGCAGGGTCACCTGGACTTCTATTGGACAGCAATTTCAATCATCCTTCATCTTTTCTCCATGTCCTCCTGGCCAAAATGCCTACCAAAGTGCATAATTACAGAACGTAAAGTCCAAATCATTTATCCATCCTGTGCATGTTCACTTTGAAGGGGGGGTCACTCCGCTATTAAAATATTACTGATTGAGTAAGTTACTTTACTGAACACTGTTTCAATGGTAGCCAATTAGATGATGAAGTGTTAATTGGTAGAAAAACAGGAATTAGTGAACAAACAATGAGGCAGCGCTGAGGGCCTACTCTCGATAAAGTCCCTTAAAGATCCTAAAGACAGACTTCAGATCTACTTGCTGCATAAGTAATGCTGAGGGTAGGAAAAGGTGAACTCACTGATGCATGGAGCCATGATTTGTCCAGCAGTGTAACCAGTGTTAACTGTGTAGCAGACATGTGTTTGTGAATGGGCTCTGTGGAGGTCACTTTAATGTTCAGAAAATATTTTCTTAAGATATTGAACTGGGCTGTTTGTTGGCAATTAGCAGGAAGTCCCTCTCTACCTGTTTACCTTATGGCCTAGACAGGAGGTGTCAAAATGACTTTAGGCCTGACCAATGTCAGGGCATGAGCTGAAATAGATTTAGATGAATCTTCATTAAATTTTTGGGCTCAATTCTGCATATTTTTGCTGGCAATTAAAATCTCCCCGTGTCAATAAAATTCAAATTTTTCTCTCATATTTATATGGAAATTGTTCTGTTGACTTCGAATTCTGTTGATTTATCCTAAATATTGAGTTTGTTTTACTTTTGACATATCATGTCATTTTGTGACCTTGCCTTTTCCATAATTTCTGTGGCCATGAGACATAATGGAGTGAGGCATTTTTGGAGCGAAAGATCTCCCATATATGTGTTAAGCAAATAATACTTTGGTGCAATATTGTATTTCATATATTTTTTCTCTTTTTGGCATATTTTTGACTCCTGTGATATATGAGTGGGCAACTTGAACATTGAAGATGTAAAGGATAAGGTTGTTTCATTCGGCTGAGAACAGGTCCTCAAGCCAAGATGGCCAAAGGCGGTGGGGGTAGAGAGCAAGTCCAGGTCTCTTCACTGAAGGGCTTTTGTTTTAAGTGTCCTTTCGGCTGTCTTGTTTTGCAGTTTATGAATTGTAAAAGACAGCGTTGGGCCTACTGCTGTTCACGTGTTCTATAAATGCGCAAGGTGAAAATAGCCTTATTAACCAGACTATGCATATGCTATGTGGGAGTGTTGATGCAAGAGCTTAGAGTGCTGTATCTTTAACGTAATCTCTCAGTGCTGTTCGATCTATACCTGGAGCAGGAAAGCCTCTCAAATATAAATATAGTGCATGTGAAGGATGTTGCGGCAGTAGTGATTGTGATGTGGGCCTGTGACCATGCCGTTGGGACGGCTAGCTGTGTCTCTCTCCTGGTGCTGCTCGTCACCCTCCTCCCGTGCTCTTGGTGCCTGGTGGTTGAGGACCTCAAATCAACCAATGATGCTAATGACGAAGGACTCATTAAGATCATTGCATCCGTGAGCCAGCCTCAGCACCAAGAGCATGAACGGCATGCTCATCAAGAGCATGCTCATCAACAACATGCTCATCAACAACATGCTGAGCATGAACAACTTACTGCTCATCAACAACTTACTGAGCATGAACAGCCGGAGCATGCTCAGCATCTGCAGCACAGAGAGCGCACTGAAGATCCGCAGCATGTTCAGCAATTACAGCATAGTGAGCATACTCGAGGTCTGCAGCATTCAGAGCATCAAACGAATGCCCGCCATGCTCAACATCAGCATCACTCGCAGAACACACGGAGTGAGCAGAATCACTCGCAGAACACACAGAGTGTGCAGAATACACAGAATGCGCAGAACACACAGAGTGTGCAGAATACACAGAATGCGCAGAACACACAGAATGCGCAGAATACACAGAACGCACAAGAAACCAAGGATGAGGCGCAAGAGTCCTCCCTACCGGACACCCCGTATTCTAGTCATGAGGAGGAGGATGACACTTTCCTCTCCCTCGATGGTGTCTCTAGGACTTTAAGCCAAGGATTTTTCAATCGGTTGAAAAGACGTTCCCGCCGTCCCAGAAGCGCTCGTCACTCTGCAGGTGGGTTCTATGTTTGGCTTTTTATTTTATTTTAGTTTTAACGTATACTAAATTCAGAGAATCGATCTGTTTAAAAGCTTTCTGTTCTCTTAAATATTTGACACTAACTCAAATCTAAATTTAATGTTCCTGGAAAATTTTCTTTTCTATGGTGTCGTAGGAGCTTTTCTGTTGCAAAGTTCTCACTCTTATTTTAGCTAGATACTCTTTTCTCTTTAGGAAGTTAATTGTTCAAATGTTGTATTCCTAAATCTTCATTTATTTTCTGTTTCAACATCTGTCACCTAACTCACCAAAACTTATCTGCAGTACTGTCTGCATGAATATGATATAAGTTTTACTGCTCAACTTCAGATAAAATTACTTCTCCTTTGCCATCTTTCAATGAATTGATTGTTAATGAACACAGTGCAACACACACATTCAGTTGATAGAGATCACTCAAATTGAAATATTATATATTGTAATTATTAGAAATAATGTTTTAAAGATACTTTAAAGCAAACTAATTAAAAAAAATTGTCTTCCTGGAAGGTTTCAATCACTTTTTGAAGCTTTATCCTATATTTTGGAACTGACAAATTTTATAATGATGATTTGAAATTAGAAATGGCTTTGTGAACTTAAGTTTCTTTCAGGCGATTTTATATCGACACATGCCAATAAATATCAACTCTGAAGAATGTTGTAGAGGCATTCTTACACAAGCCATATGTTTTCTTAAGGTATCAATGGCAATTTAATGTGGTGTACCTTCTGGAGTACTCATGTATATTTGTGTCTATAAATATCTATACAGGTATATGTATAGTACAAGAAGAAATAGTCTGGAAGAACCTACTACTGCTTAAACGTTTAAAATTATAATGGAAATATCTTTTATTCCTTTGAAAATATTTTAAGGTTTTATGCTACTAGCCACTTTGATGAATTGATATTACATTTAAGAAAATGCATCAGAGACTAAAAGGAGTCTTACCAATGGGCAGAAAATACAATGTTCAAGGACAAATGTGGGACCAAGAACAACTTATTCTCTATAGTTCCGGGAAAGTTTAATGAATTGTCTTGAAGTTCAAAATAATCAGACTTTTAGGCTACTTTTAATTGATCCCCTGTCAGCAAGGGGATCTAGAAATCAAATTTCAAAATTTCGCATCACATCTGATATATTCAGGGTCCCCGTCGACAGGGAAAATAGGGAAAATGGTGAAAAAAAATTCCCTACACGGGAAAAATCTGGGAATTTGAAATTTGGCCTCAAATTCAGAGAAAACACAGGGAATTTGGTTTTGCCTGGGTTAATGCATGAAAAAAGCCCTCTGTTTCAAGCAAAAACCCGAAAAATTTAAAGTTATTGGTTTCCAATTTGCGGCGATGACATAATGATAGGCCGAATAACGCCAGGGAAAATGTCCGGTTAAGCAGGGAAAATTCAGAGAAATACAGGGAATTTGCTTGTTGAATTTCGGTGGGTACCCTGTATATTTCCACCTTGAAAGTTGAATATGTTTGGAGAGAGAAGTAGGGCAACTCAGGTGGCATAATTATGATGCAATGCACAAGATGATTTAGAAGAAGACTTCCTTGGCAAGGTATGCAACTATGGACCCTCAAGGGAAACTTAACTAGTGCATTTATCAAGCAGAGAGCCAGTTACGAGCTGACATTTAAAAAGCGGAAAGTGTTAAAAAAGACTAAGTGTAGTCTTAAACAAAAGGGCAATTGTAAGAGAGAGGAGAAGTATTGTCAATGGCCCCAGGTTAACTAAGCTCCACAAAGTGCCATTTGTTTCAAACTCACTCAAGTAGTAACATTGGAAATTGCCATGACGCAATATGTCCTAACTGCGCAATAAGTGTCACCTCAGTCAGGTAGACCAGCAGTCAGGTGGCCTTCAACCTGGGTGGCCCAGGTGGTAGGATCTGTTCCTCGTGAAGTCTTGGGTTTGATTCCCTGAATTTCAGAGGGTAGCAATTTGAAACTAACTACCAAACCCAATTAGTCTTTTTTCATTTAAAATAATAATTACTAAGCATCCAATATACAGGGTGAGGAAGCAAATTTTTCAAAATTTGGAATTTTTCAAATTTCAGTCAAAATGAAAGGTTTTGCTAAGTCATAACAAATTCATATTTTCAGGCCTTAGAAACAAGACAAAAAGGATCCTTTTTGTGAAGTTTGACTTGTATTATCTCCAATCAAAAATTCAATATGGCCTTCTAAACTTGGTGATGCTTTGAAAAAAAGCGCCTTCATATTTTGAGGCCGTGAGCCATGAAGACAGTAAGGAGGACAACAACATCGGGGTGACAGGTCTTGTTGACCAACTATTCTAAGATGCCCCACACGGAAAAGTAAGGGGAATTAAGGTCCGAGCTGGAGAAGGGCCAGAAGTTGGCCGCCCGGAAATCTCCAAAATTTCTTTAAGTGGAAATCCTGAACTTTCTTGGCCATAAGGCATGCGGAACCATCCTGAGTCTGCCTATAGATGCCATTGGGGTAATTCACATCCAGCCATGGCAAAAAATGACATCACTGGACCTATTAGTATGCATCAGGTCCGTCCCCCTTTACTCGCATGAAAAAGAAATAAAGCATAATTTTTCTATCTGAAGTCATGACTCCTGAAACCATTGCCTGAGCTGGATACTTTGCCCTGAATGTCGCATCGACACCTTCTATTGATTTTATATAGAATTTGTTGACAATAGAATCCACAACCAAACGTTTATAGTTTGAAAAAAAAATTGAATATCGAACCATGTTTCCTAATGTAGCCCATCATTTTTTCACCATTTCTATCTTCTGGCCTTCATAGAATAGGCCGAATGGTGTCTTTGGGGTCCTGACATATGATTTCAGGCCAAAATCATTTTGCGTTTACAACTGCTCTGGCTGCCTTGAGGTCCATCTGAAGCTCTTCAACCACCTCTCTCATGGAGGTTGCAGGTACCTTGTCAGTTTTGTCGTCAGTGACTCCAGGAATGCTCCATTCCTCTTTTAATTCTCTCCAGAAACTCCCAGACTTCCCTCTTATTCCTTTCCCATCATTGATTGCCTTCATGATATTGTATTCCGGTTGTGAGGTCACTCTGACTATGTCAGGGATTGTTTTTAGTCCATTTGGCACTGAAGCAAATCTGACCACCTCTTCCTTTTTGTCTCCTGTGGAGTCATTTTTAATCACAGCTCATTCTAACCTTCCACAGGTATGGCTGATACCTTAATGATTATGTTGTATTGTTTTCACAATTTTCCTGTAGATGTGAGATACTTTTTTAGCACAAGGAAGTTCATGGAAAATTTTGGTTCCCCACCCTGTAGAGAGCCTGAAAATTCCCTGTACTTCCCAGAAAGTCCCTGTTTAAATCCCATAGTGGCGGTTTCGTCAAGTTGGGCTAATCGTGTCTTGCAAGGAACAGACCTTAAATTTATGGAAGTTTGAATCAGTCTGCTAAAGAAAACCATGAGAGACGGTTGAATGCTCCAGACAAGCAAAAAGTAAGATCTTTGTCACTTTGTTTGTGGAATAACTTTCAACTTACAAGACTGAGCTTAGCATATATCTCCTGATCTGGTAATTCTCGTCATCAGTAGGTCATCACCACAGACCCTCACCATTCAGTTGTCATTTCTATTATGCACCTCTGTATTTTTTGACATTTCAGGCTGCCCAGTGGCTATAGACAACGTCCCTCTATTCCGATGCCCTTCCCAGCGCTCCCACAGCCATGGCCATTTGCGGACAGCATCGCAGAACATCGTTTGTATCGATGACGCTGCCCTTTGCGATGGTCGGAGGGATTGTCCTGGCCACGAAGATGAGGACAAAGCCATGTGCCTTTTCTACAATGTCGTAAGTTGAATCGGTATACTTCTTTTAAATGGTTTAAATATGATCCTCCGATCAGTGAGAAAAAAGTGTACATTTCCAGGCAATATCATAAAAGTCTGACAAAATTCCCCACTAATGGTCACTAATTGAGCGACTATCTCAAAGTAAAAAATTTGGACCCTTTCTTCAAAAATTTCCAATGAGATTTAGAAATTTCCAAGCAATGCAGGGTGGTAGCCAGTTGCCCCCCCCCCCCCCGAATTTGACCAAAAAAGGTGCTTACATTCGAAAATTTCAAATGTTTCGGGCTTGGAATGCGCCATGCCTCCAGACCAGTCTCTGCCACCCCTAGGATGCAGCCCAGCCTACAGCCCTAAGCTATGACAGGCCCCGAATTCCCTACTTTTCCCAGCCATGCCACTTATACATTTGACTTTCCAAAATTAGCAAAAGTTGAATCTTTATCACTGTGTGAGCTGGTGACTTTCAACCTGCTGTTCGAAAGCGTTTAGGCGATGCACTTTCTGTTTCTTATGAACTGCAGAAGGCCAAGTAAAATCAAATATTATTCTCCATTGGCATACAACAATCATTTTTGCCAACTTTTATTCACTGATAGAGAAAAATTATAAGCATTGTCACACTTATCTGCTTTTGCACACGGCGCACTTCATTCTTTGTAATGTGGCCAATGTCTTCATAATATTACGTTCTCCTTTTCTTATTACAGGTAAGCAAACACCTGGACATACTCTTTGAGGCTATGAGGAGGAGGGGCAGGAACTAAAAATATTTAGAACACATCTCGGTGCAAAATTCTGTGATTCAAGGACATGAAATGACCTTCAGCAAGGTGACACTTTTTAGAGACACCCCATGGACAAAATTCCGTCTTGGAATCTTTTCTCTTTTATTTTTCCCAAGGAAAACCATATTTTATAATGCCTACACTGATACGCAGCAGCTTCAAATAAATGCTTACAAAAACTGATATTTGTTAAGATTTTTTTTTATTGAAAAAATATCTGACGTTCGATCAGCTGCATAAGCACAAAAAATCTTTAAAACACCAGTTGTTTATGATTCATATGTACAAAATTATTAACCCTTTGCCTTTCAGTTTTCTCTTTAAACAAAAACATTTAAAGCATAGATACACATGAAATGACCACATACAAGCACATTAAAATTAGCAAAATAGTGAAAATACTCAAAATGATAGCACATTGTCTCAGACAACAGCAATTGAAAACCATCTTATCACAAATGGAATTATGCAGAAATAAAGCTGGGAGTTCTGCTCTGCAGGACCAACATCATTCCAAAGTTGAAGATTGATACAGATCTCAAGGTCTCATTTATAAAATTGAAAAATTTTACGTCACAGAATAACATACTGATAAGAGCAAATTTAAGATGGAATGAATAAAGCATAAATGGGGCTCGATTAAAATTAGCTGATAAATGTTGAAGATAGAAACCATCCCTCCTATGCCAAAAAAATATTAACTTGGCAGTGTCCCACAAAATAATTGACTGTCCTAACCCCGATCCCCTCTTCTTATAATCCATCCTATTATCCACGTAACCCCCAATTTTGGTAATTAATTGACTTATGACTTATTAACGATGGCTCAAAAATCTTTCAACTCTAGATCTCAGAAATTGAAATCAATGAAGACAAACCCCATATGTACCAATTATGAACAATGCTTATTTTTTTGGCATTTCATCGCCAATGTCCACGACATGTTCGTAGGAGGGCGGACCGCTCCTCCTGTGTCTCCTTCCGTTCGCTCTCACCAGGACTAGGAGGAGGGTTATTCCGAGGAGAAGGCCGAACCCCATCATCACTCTCATGTGCCACTCTGGAAAAGAAGCAGGGCAAATTTAGAAATGTCTTAATAAAACTCCAAATTTCGGTTGACAATCCAACTCTGTCATTCTCTAAAAGCAAGAGTCTGTGGAGACTGGAGGGTGTGGCGCCAAATTGACGCTGTTAGTTTTGGTTGTAAGTTGTCAACCGCTGAGATGTTTTATGGTGTCGCCATCTACCTGATTCTATAGGGAAGATTGTGACTTTCTGCACTTATTTAAATAGGTCCAGAATTTCTTTTTATGAATCAAGAGATTTATGCTTAAATTTCATGCAACTTTCATTACCAGATCCTGAAATTTAAAAGACCTCATAATCGTTACATGTGTTTGCTTTGATATAATCATTCCCAAATGGTTTGGCAGACTTACCATCTTGAACAGAGACTGACTCGACCCACAAATCTTTAGGCATAACCATAGAAATATCCTGAAAAATAAATTTATCAGAATTAGTTTGAGGACTCTTAAAAATTATATCCAAACATTAGAACAATTGTGGAGAAGTAATGCTTCTGAGCCTTTCAGGTAGGCAGTCAGAAAAATGTGGATAGGTTGAAAAGCGAACTGTCCGCTGTCTGTGAAAGTGATTTACAAGTATCTTTTTAAATTACACATACACTGAGATTTAGGCCCAAGAGATGTCACATGATACTGAAAGATTCAGTACTACAAATAATATTCTAATTTATAAATAGTTTTCTCCTGATAATGAACAACGCAAGCTTACATTGAGGTCCACCTCTTTGCGCTGGACCCATTTGCTGATGATGGTCTTCTCCTGTTCTCGAGCTGCTTTCACACTTTCGGGGTCATCAGGGTTGGCCGATCGCAGGTCCAAGTGGTGGGCACCTTCAGGAATCACTATCACGTGTATGGTATTTGAGATCTTCTCCATGACGCCTCCATTAGACCACGGATCCAGAAGCCCATTGCTGCAAGTGTACAGTTAATGTGATGGTAATGCCATCTTGTGGAAATTTCTGAACTACAAAGAAATGGAAGTTTACGAGAGCTTCGTGAATCTGATTGAGGCTGCATAAGGCAGCTTCTGGTACTGCCCTCTTTACACAGGAAAATGTACTAGCTTGTACTGCCGTGAGAGGCTGTATAAAGTCATGCTTTCTTGAGAAGTTGAGACACACAATACATTGATCTCACTTCTGCGAACCTTATGACCTACAATTGCCATCAAATCTAAAAGTTGGAAATTAACAACTATCTCACCTGAATATGATATTGGATGCAGCTTTTATGTTCTTGCCTCCGAATTGTTTGAGTATCCAATTAGGTCTACCTGGAACCTTGTATGCGTTCTGGCATCCATTGAGATATTGCGTGAGGTTCCAAGGAGACGGCTCAAACATGTCATGCACTCCATCTGTGCACATTGGCATCACCATCTCTGTACATGCCTGAAATTTAAAAACGAGTTGAATGATGAGTTATTGTTAGTCACCCGACTGACTACCAGTTACTACATGGGCTCAGTTGATTTGCACTGCTGCCAAAATGTTACAGTCGACAAATGATGAGTACTTACATTCAGCTGTTTGTGGCATATTAATGACATTACAACAGGCCCTATCCATTGTGTTGGAATGAACTCATTGGTTACTCTGTGACTTATATTGATAGCATTGAAAGTACAGGATATGACCTCACAAATTGCTTAGGAGTCATAGAGAATAACATGGTTGGACAGGGCTATGACCTCACAAGGACCATTTCAGTCGAATTCCGTAAGCACTTGAGCAGAAATGGCAGTGTCTTGCCACACAACACTGAAGAAAATGCAAGTGTAACTCAGGACTGTGTTCCAGTCACTGTACAATGGTCAGTTGATTGAAAATTTAGTCTCTACTCAATTCACACCTGGTAAGTCCATCCCATGTCGCCCATGTCCCCTGAATCTTGAACTGAGATGTTGTAGCACTTCGCACTTCCTGTGGAATTGTAGTATACCCCCAGTCCAGCTGTCACGGCCTTCAGCAAATCTTCTCCTTTTAATTCATTTGAGTCGAGGTGTTTGCACACTTCCTAAAAACAAAATGCAGAAAAAATATAATAGTAACAAATATCTATACAATCCGTTTGTTCACGCAACATTGAACACTCCCATGCGATTTGTTGGTAGGACCATGAGACAAAACCATCTCAGACTCTTTCAATCTCTTGACACAAAATGTTTTAAATCATATTTGACATCCTATAGTTACCCTAATGGGCCAAGCGGGCAGAGGCTCCAAGAAACTGGCAGAATAAGGGTAATCCACCATGGCCAGGTTGCCCCAGGACTCCATGATCCATTGTTTGAGGGTCACCACATCTGTCGTGGACTTTAGTGGAGAACACAAATGCAGGATCTCCTGCAACTTCTTGAGGCCAGTCTCTGAAGAAAAAAGATCAAAATTGGTGCATGAGATGTCGGCAATACAAGTAATGGATGATCACCATGATCTGCAAGGGCTCAGTGTCGATAATTCAGTATAAGCATACGATCTCTCAATCTGCTACGAGAGCCCTCTTGGATCTAGTCATCAGTTGCCAACTTATCTTTTGACATTTCAACCTCTTCGATCTGTGCTATATGCCGCATTCAAATGTTTGGTCACGCAGAACGGTTTTGTATCGGGTGGAAGACCATAGGGAAACAGAGATTTTCTGTTGGGCCTTTGGTATACTAAGTGGAAACTCAATAGTGAATCACTTATTCAAGATGTACTGCTGACAGTCTTTAATTTGATAGGCTGTATCTGGGTTGGCCAATCTAAAACTTCTTTTAGCATTTATTATTGAGATTTTGGAAGTTG
This sequence comes from Platynereis dumerilii, assembly GCA_026936325.1. NCBI lineage: Eukaryota > Metazoa > Annelida > Polychaeta > Phyllodocida > Nereididae > Platynereis > Platynereis dumerilii. Next base: position 1,045,151 of record JAPTHN010000053.1, on the reverse strand, counting down.
GAATATCTGAATAAATCTGTGATGAGGTCAATACTCAAACAGCAACTGAATTACCTGTGGATCCCATCTTGTTGATCACACCCCAGGAGGCGCGAATGTTACTGGCACAAGACTTGGACTCCTTGACGAAATCGTTGGTGACTGTTTTGTAGTAGGAGTCGCAAGGAGTGAGATCTCCAAACCACCAAATTGGGGCAGAAGCTGCCAGGGCCCTGGAATAAATCAGAAAATATTCATTGCTTGCATTACATGTTTGGTGATGGTTTGATGCCACTTCAGCATAATGCTTTGATATCTTTGCAACAACTGTATGCCTCAATATATGAATATATGGGCACAAGAAGATTTAGCCCAATCAAACTTAGTTCTGTCTGTTCAAAGACTTCCATGACCCAATTTGACTCTTTTTAAACAACCATGCATATAGCAATATTGAGTCCCTTTTGAGCTACTTACCCTTCAACGACATGAGGATATTTCATACGGAACCAGGACGCCAGCATGCCCCCATAAGATCCTCCAAATGCCACAACAGGACTCTCCTTGGCTCCTTCGACAGATGCTTTCATCGAAGTGATCAGCTCAGCAAAATCAGCCAGAGCCTGCTCTGCAGTTAGGTATCCTAAATGGGCGGCATCCTGAAGTGAAATAGAGACATGATAATGGTGTCACATTAAAAAGATGTGAATTTACATGATTTAACCATTGATTGAATAGTAGTTCATGTAGAAATATTATCTGGATTACCTTGAAGGAGTCTTTTCCAAAAGGCATAGACTTCCCATAATATCTGTGCTCTGCGAAGACTAAAAGAGCATTGAACTCCGGAGCTATGTCCCACATGAAGCCCTGAAACAGTGAGACATGTGAAAGTATATTCAGCTGATCACCTATACATAGGAAATATTATGAATAATCAGTTTATAAATAGTATAAAGGCCTAATTACAGTGTTCTCTGCAAACCAAGTGATGTCCCCTTCATTCCCAGTGTAAAAGAATATAGGGCCACCATGTTGCCAGTTGTCAGCGTTGATCAGGTACCTCTGGGAGTAGGTCTCGTTGGAGGTGAAGCTGAAGTGGTCGATCTGAAAATGTAATTCCAGTGTTATTATTTTGACTATGAGCATTATCTGATCTGGGACTATTAGGTACTCCATAGAAGGAACAATACCCAAGATATAGTCATGTTTTGTGTAATGCATTTTATGTGTGGTATTAAACAAGATAGTCATGTTCTGTGTGTGGTACATCGCTACAATATATGATAACTATGTTTTGAGTATTGCATTTTGTGTATGGTACATTTATACGCTACATGATAGTCAACTTCGGTGTTTTGCAATTTGTGCATGGTAGGGCAAGTTGACCTAACTTCAGCCTACTTTGGTTTTTGATCGCTTGTCATTGGCTGGCTATTCATGGGAATAACCTGTAGCTGTGGACCTAACCCCAGCCTTTACTCCTCTTTACGACTATATTGTAAAAAAACAACCACATGCTTTATAAGGTAGTGCAAATGTGTTCAAAAGACATTAGTGGGAAATGTACCTAACTTCAGCCGTGTTGTACCTAACTTCAGCCTAGGGTGTACCTAACTTCAGCCCCGCACCTAACTCCAACCAATTGATCCTATTCTGTCATAAAAAACAGCAGAATGATTAAATTTGGTTTTAATTACTTGTCTGTATATAAAACATGACAGTCTGAAAAAAATCAATGCTCCAAAAATGTATTTCAAAAAAGCTTGGAGAGAAGTCATCGTTTTCACGGAAAGAGGATAAAAATTTATTTTAAACTCCAGTTCAGGCAACTGGTCTATTCCAGTATGCCAGATGTAAAAATGCTTTAAAAATTAAATTTTTAGATAGATAGATATTCAGGGATGAATAAACAAACTTCTCATGTGAGATGTATTGGCTGGAGTTTGGGAAACCTGGGTGCTGAAGTTAGGTCATATGGGGGCTGAAGTTAGGACCATGGGGGCTGAAGTTAGGTAAGATTGACATGTCTTATAAATCACCTAATTCATTGAATGATCAAGTAGAAAATATTGAAAAAAACCTTAATTTATGGAAGATTACTAATTTCTCCTTGTGATGAAACTTTTTTTGGGCTGCTCCTGCTTTAGTGAATTGGTACAGCCTACTGACAGATTTAACGTTTTATCAAACTTTTTTTCGTTTTGCGTTGTATTCGCGTTGCAAAACAAGCAAAATGCTGACCACCAAAAAAGCATGTAAAATTCCTGATTCATTCTTACGATGGTGATAACTTTTTGATAATTCATTCTAAACACATTGACAATAACTTTAAACCAAAATACTGGCACCTTGGCCTCATTAAAATTTAATTACAAGGAGTTTGTTGTAGGGGGGCTGAAGTTGGGTGAGAGGCTGAAGTTAGGTCAACTTGCCCTACAAGGCAACATTGTCTAGTTTTGTGTATGGTAAATTGGTACAATACATGATAGCTGTGTTTTGCGTATTGCATTGCGAATATATATATATGGTACATTTGTACACTACATGATCAGATGACAGTCATGGTTTGTTTATTGCATTTGTGTACACTACAACACACGATAGTCATGTTTTGTGTTTATAATTTTGTGTATCATAAAATACAGAACTACACAATAGTCTTGTTTTGTGTATTGCATCTGTTTACAGTACAACACATGATAGTCATGTTTTGTTTGTAGCATTTTGTCAATTTTTGTGTATTGTACAACACATGATAGTCATGTTTTGTTTGTAGCATTTTGTCAATTTTTGTGTATCGTACAATACATGATAGTCATGTATTGTGTGTAGCATTTTGTGTATTGTACAATACATGACAGTCATGTTTGGTGTGTAGCAATTTGTGTATTGTACAATACATGATAGTCATGTATTGTGTGTAGGATTTTGTGTATTGTACAATACATGATAGTTATGTTTGGTGTGTAGCATTTTGTGTATTGTACAATACATGATAGTTACGTTTGGTGCGTAGCATTTTGTGTTCAATGTTCAGGAAAAATTGTTTTGTGTATTGCACTTTGTGACTAGTTACTAGTAGTAAGTACAATACATAATTGTCAAGTTTTGTATATTATTGCATTTTAGACAAGTACAAAAGCATTGTTATTTGTTTCACATGACCATTGTTATGTTTCACATGACTGTTTGTCATTCTGTGAACCAACTATTCTTGCAATTTGCACCTGAATTAAATGCTTGTCAGTCACTCACCGTCTGCTTGAAGTATCTTGTTTCATACTTGTACTTGGGTGCTGTCTTCCTGAAGTGGTTATGAAACATAACAACAGGAGATATGTGGATTGTCAGCCAAATTAGGCACACCCCCAAAACACCTCCCACAGATATTGAAGCCATTTTGGTCATGGGATCACTCAGAAACCAAATTGATAACATGAAAAAGAAAATACTAAAGGTACATGTCTGATTCTAGTGATATATTATATCATACTGAAGTACAGGAACATTATTTTTTTATAATATATTAGGTACTGAAATTGGATTATTTTTTAGGTTCTTTTTAATTTTTAGAATAAATCTTCATAATTAAAGTTATAGGGCACTCAATACACTTTCCCAATAGATGTCACCACTAGCTACTTAATTGGTGAGGGCAGCACTGGTCCTTTCAATGATGAGCTTTTCAGCCCTTTCACCAATCTGCTTAGAGACTCTCATGCAGTTGGTCCTTTCACTTCATCAAAAACATAGGCTGCGCGGCAGCATACCCTCGGCTATTCAACAGGGTATTCTGAAGCCAGTTAAATCCATTGACATACTGGCGGCGAGGTTTGGCAGCAGGACAACCAACACCCCCTCAAAACAAATATTGGAAAATAGTTGAAACATGGGCAAAGACTGTGAAAATTTGAGTACATGAGATTATACACCTGAAGTGGTGTATAACTACTATCTTGCATGGGGTGGCTGGTAACTACATGAAATCTGGATAATGAATTTCAGGCAAGTGAGCCTATTGGTGGACTACAGCAGAATAGCGGTACTATAAGTCTATAACTAGAGCTCAATTTGACGGCGATTGGCATGGATTTTGTTGCCATGTTATTGGTTTAATGAGACTGAGACATGTAAGTCACCAAAGTTATATTGCAGACATACTTACTTACTTTTTATGGCTGTCAGAAAGTGTTTTTAGACGAATGAAACATCAATTTCTCTATTTTATGTGATGTTTTATTGTGTTTAATTTTGACAAATTTCCCAGCATTAGCATTCAACAGATTTAAGGTAATGAAAAGAGATTTGCAATGAAATAAAAGGGTCACATCATTGCTATGTCCTCCTCATGTCCTAATTAGCCTACCAAGTGCATAAATACAGGAGGTAAAGTCCTAATCATCCATCCATCCTTGATTCTCTGGATGTATTAGATTACACAATATAGATGATCAAACAATCATTCATCAAACAATCAATCAATTGATCAATCAATCAATCAATCAATCAATAAATCAATCATTGACAAACAATCAATCAATTTTAAATCAATTTCAATCTATCTATCCATCTATCCATCTATCCATCTATCCATCTATCCATCTATCCATCTATCTATCTATCTAACAACTCAATAGTGCAATATGAAAATTTATTTGTTGGGATAAATTCATAGTGGATCTATCAGTCAAAAAATAATTAATTAATCATTCATTACAGATACTTTTTAATAAGACTAATTCACCTACTAGTTAACACAAAAAAGGTCAAAATGCTGTCCAAACTTGGGGGTATAAGTATAACAATAGCTGAAAAGACAAAAAAAAAGGCCTGCATAGAATATGAAAAGTCATATCTCAGTTTCTACTTGGCCTATATTTCTGATTTAAATCGGAAATTTTATTATATGTTTAAGATAAGGAAAAAACTAAGGTTATCAATGCAGTTTGAACATATTTCTAAGAAGAAGGGAATTTTGCTAGAAAGATCAGGGTACCATGCAACTCTGCTTCTATACCCTCCCCCTTTGTTCTTTGGTTCGGTCATTGGAGAGGATTAGTGACATCATGTTACATAATGTCCATTCAACAAAAGAGCTCTGTACCCCTTCAACAAAGCAGTGACACTTATTGTCTTCAAGGTGCTAAAATATGCTTAGGATGAGTGTTGTCAATAATTAAAATACAGATTTATCCAAGATTAAATTTCTTTGAATATAAAATGAAACACTGAAATTCATGGAAATAAGGTTTTGTTAAATGCCAAGTAAATTTCTAAATAACCTTGTATTTAGTGGAATAATTTCTGCAATCATGATTTGATAATATTTAGTTTTTATGCAATATTATAAATAAAAGCAGGCTGACATTAATCTAATATGTTTCTTTTAATTTACATCACTGAGGTTACATTTGAGGGTAACAAGTGGGGGCTTTGAGATTTCCTGTCAAAAGTTTTGGTTAGGCCCTCTGAGTCAGAACTATGTGCATAAAGCATATTTGTATATACAATTATGTAATATAAATAATTTATTATATATATTTAACCACATAAATTCTGAGGAAGAATGAGATAAAAAATTATACTTAGGGCACATTGTACGGCACGTTGAGTAACCATGATCCAAAATTGACTAAAATGTGCCAAGTAATTTTCTTTAATAACCGTCTGTATAGAGGTCTTATTGCCAGTCTGTCTGATATGTTCACATTTAATTCAAAATCTAAATAAAGTAAGCTGACAGTACTTCATGTGTTAAAATGTGCATAACTGAGGTTAGATTAAAACCATGAAGTCAGAATTGAGAATTAAAGACGTCTTGTCAAAATCTTTAAATACAGCGTAGAAAAAAACAGCAAATGTGTGTTTCGTAATATGCTAAATGCTTGAGAGTCCACTAATATTGACATTTCTTTCTTTCTTTTTTATAAATTTACATCACTATTGTTAGATTTAAGCAATAGAGCCACAAGTGGGGGTTTGAGATTTAAATGGTAAACCCATGAGTCAGAACATTTACTATGTGCATAAAGCATATTTATATATATAATTTATTATAGTTAACTTCAAATTATAATTAGGACACAATGTACGCCATTTTGAGTAACCAAGATGCAAATTTGAATGAAATGAGACAATTCAAAGGTCTACAGTTTTTTGTCTATTTTTAGCAATTTCTGTCTTTTTGTTTTCAAATATCTGATGATTTTAATAGATATATGCATGAAAACCATGTATTTCATTCATGTTAATTCATTTTGTTCATATTCAGGAACATAGCATGACTTTATTAGAAACAAAATGGTCAGGAAGTTGATATTTTCACATTTTTGTGAATTTTAAAATTGTTTTGTTGGCCTAAAATATTGCATTAACTACATAATGGCCATAAAAGTTCCTTCTTGATAGGTTTAATTATAATACCTTTCGGTTTTTACCAATATAGTTATTGCCATTTTGGTGTGAGAGACAAAAATTCAAGAAAAATGTGAAAAATTACGCATTTTTTTCAGTATTTTGGATTTTGTGCAAAATTCGTTAGATTGACCCTCTAATCGATTCAAGCAGTTAAAAGAGCTATATTTTAGATAACTAAATATGAAATTTCAAATGTCTAACTCCAAAATTAAGGGAATTACAGAGGGTTGAAAAAAACCCATTTTTTAACCGACCTAACGTCGGTTATTAGAGGGGGTGGGTAGTGAAAAGGGACTCCTGTTGTCCATGTCAACATTTCTTGTCAAAATGTGTGTAAAAGTCCATTTGTGACCTTAGTTTTCAACTTAGAATAATGAAATTTGGTACAGGTACGGTACTATGGGCATGGATCTGCTACATCTTGAGAAATCAAAGATGGCTGCCATTTTGGCGGCCATTTTGGCAGCATGTAAACGATGTCCATGTGTCCATGTAAACATTTCTTGTAAACATGTGTGTTAAAGTCCATTTGTGACCTTAGTTTTCAACTTAGAGTAATGAAATTTGGTACAGGTGTGGTACCATGGGCATGAATCTGGGAAACGTCGAGAAATACAAGATGGCTGCCATTTTGGCGGCCATTTTGGCAGCCATCTTTCTTCATTCTTGAACTGCCCATTGTGACCTTAATATTTCACTTACAGTTATGAAATTTGGTACAGGTATGAGACTCTGGGCATGGATTGGGAACATTTTGAGAAATCAAAGATGGCTGCCATTTTGTTACAGCCATTTTGGCAGCCATCTTTCTTCATTCTTCAACTGCCCATTGTGACCTTAATATTTCCCTGCCAGTTATGAAATTTGGTACAGGTATGGGACTCTGGGTATGGATTGTGAACATGTCGAGAAATCCAAGATGGCGGCCATTTTGTGGTGGCCATTTTGTGGTGGCCATTTTGTGGTGGCCATTTTGTTGTGGCCATTTTGGCAGCCATCTTTCTTCATTCTTGAACTGCCCATTGTGACCTTAATATTTCACTTACAGTTATGAAATTTGGTACAGGTATGGAACTCCGGGTATGGATTGGGAACATGTCAAGATTCCAAGATGGCGGCCATTTTGTGGTGGCCATTTTGGCAGCCATCTTTTTTTATTTATTGAACTGCTAATAGTGACCTCAATATTAGTGACCTCGATATTTCGCTTAGAGTTATGAAATTTGGTACAGGTATGGGCCTGTGGGTATGGATTGTGAACATGTTGAGAAATCCATGGCGGCCATTTTGTGGTGGCCATTTTGTGGTGGCCATTTTGTGGTGGCCATTTTGTGGTGGTCATTTTGGCAGCAGTCTTTCTTTAATTTTGCTGCCCATTGTGACCTCAATATTTTGCTTAGAGTTATGAAATGTGGTACAGATATGGGGCTGTGGGTATCAGTCGGGAACATGTTGAGAAATCCAAGATGGCAGCCACTTTTTGGCAGCCGTTTTGGCAGCCATCTTTTGTCATTCTTGAACTGACCATTGTGACCTTAATATTTCACTTACAGATATGAAATTTGGTACAGGTATTGGCCTGTGGGTATGGATGAGGAACATGTTGAGAAATCCAAGATGGCAGCCATTGGTACAGGTATGGGCCTGTGGGTATGGATTTTTTAAAATCAGTTTCAGTAAGAGCATTCAGACCCCCAAAAGGCACAACTAGGGTATATAATACATGTTATGGTAGATTTTCATGCCAATTGGTATAACCGTTTCCGAGTTCTGATCCGGAAAAGAAAAAAATAAATTTTTCCGAATTTTCAATATTTTACAAAAACTGTGGTCATTGTAAAATTGTTTTGTTGGCCTAAAATATTGCATTAACTACATAATGGCCATAAAAGTTCCTTCTTGATAGGTTTAATTATAACACCTTTCGGTTTTTACCAATATAGTTATTGCCATTTTGGTGTGAGAGACAAAAATTCAAGAAAAATGTGAAAAATTACGCATTTTTTCAGTATTTTGGATTTTGTGCAAAATTCGTTAGATTGACCCTCTAATCGATTCAAGCAGTTAAAAGAGCTATATTTTAGATAACTAAATATGAAATTTCAAATGTCTAACTCCAAAATTAAGGGAATTACAGAGGGTTGAAAAAAACCCATTTTTTTACATTTTTGGTGCATTTTTTAAAATCAGTTTCAGTAAGAGCATTCAGACCCCCAAAAGGCACAACTAGGGTATATAATACATGTTATGGTAGATTTTCATGCCAATTGGTATAACCGTTTCCGAGTTCTGATCCGGAAAAGAAAAAAATAAATTTTTCCGAATTTTCAATATTTTACAAAAACTGTGGTCATTGTATAAATATGAACTATAAAAGGCACATTAACACTATAAGACCCATTTATGTGTCAAATTTCATATATATAGGTGCAATAGTTTTGTCACAGAGGCCAATACACATTGTGTGACGCCGCCCGCCCGCCCGCCCGCCCGCCCGCCCGCCCCCGGACGGACAAAAATTTGCCATACTAACTACAATACCCGACGGCAATATACATTGCCGAGGGTAAAAATAGAAAGAGCAGAATTAGCCTGTGGCACTGATCTATATTAATGTGGAAATTCCCTTGTGAATAAATAAATTTTACAGGGTGTACAAAACATAATTTCAGCTATGCTTTGCTGATGTGAGTGTACAGAACCCGGCCAGGATCTAGAATTTAACGATTTACCATCGCACAGCTGACAAGATTGTGCTTTCCCTCGTGTAAATATCTGTTCCTCAAATTTATGTAAAAGTTTACCGGATCTGTGTGGCTTTTTGTGGCATTATTTTTAGGGGGTGATCGCGCTCCATAAATAGGTAAAAAAATGGGCGAAGGGACCAAATAATTGGGCAGATGACAGGGTTTCCCTGGGGCGGGGGGATCTGGACTCTCCCAACTGCCCCCCCCCCTCTCCAAATTTGCATGCTGTACGTCTTTGTCATGAAAAGGCCTATTATGATATTATGAGCAATACGTAAACCCCTATTATTTCTGATTACTTTGTTAAATTATTAATTTGTTAATTTTAATTTTTATGAACTTTTAAAATTGTCACCTACTGTGATATATAAATTCTCATTTTTAAAAATATTTATTCAATTTTTTTTTCATGTGATGAATCTGTAACTTATGAATTTGTAAATTTATACAAATAATTGTCCTATATTTTTATTTGTGTATTTTCTCTGTTGGAAAGATCCCTTTTTGTATAATAATGTAACTGTATTCAAATTCACATGGCTTCACATGCCTTTTATCACCTGTTGTGTTCCCAAAGAGTCCCAATGCTACAGTTTATTCTACTTAATTGCACCATTGGGATTTAAAAGCCCCCCTCCCCTCCTGCTGGGACATAACACATGACTTTCCTTCAAGGGAGACAATTTTGTCAAGTGCGCGTTGATTGGCCGAAGGTCGACGTTCAGCATGCAAGGAGTCCTCTGATTGGTCGACGACGTAGGCTCATTGGAGAAGGCAAAAGAGCTATTCAGAAACATCATGGCGGCGCTGGTGGAAGGTACACAATATGGACTGTCTTCTTCTGCGTCCACCAGCGCTGGATTATCTTTATCTCATGTCAAGCTTACAGATTCTGCACTAAGGGCTTTTGAAGAATTCCTCAAATTTAAGGTAATTAGACCATTTATTGTGTTTGGGGAGCGGCAGACGGCCCAACATATGGTGAGCCTTCTCGAGAAATCGCGCCGCCTCGGTTTTGGAAAGCCAAAAATTCCTTCCAGAAACTGGGCTAATGTTTAGGTTAGGCCAAAAATAACCAGCTAAATTGATTCACGAGGACTTGATCTTGAGAATTTGATGGTGATGAAGTCTAGTGATTGATATTTTAAGTCAAAAGTGTAATCCGAAACCTATTCAGAGGAATGCGCATTTGAGCTGGTTCAATGCAAATGGGCACGTAGCTGTCAAAAAACCTTGGCATAATTTCGGCCATAATTTAGACAAATCCGAGTCAAAAAACCATCTGAATTCCACCGAACCGTCATTGGGAACACGACCACGGTTTCTAGAGTGGACTTTTTACCCAGCAACGGCTGTGCCACCAGCCAGTGATACACTCTGATACGTGGAAACTGATCTAAATTGGGCACAGTGTTGTCTGCCTCAAATATGGTACCAAGCATATGGGTAGCCCATCTCTTCCCAGGAAATTATCATCAGAATCTTACACCAAAGTGAAATAAACTTTCCAATTAATTTCTAATCAGTTCTTCACTTCTATTTCAATATTTCTCTTTTAGATTGTGGTAATTTTCCACAGGGCTGTTGCACTCCCAGCACCTACATGAGCTGAATGATAATCATCATTTATGTCATTCATGGTACATTCACCAGCCCTGTCATATACTATGTATGACTATTGCGAGCCATTTGATGGTCTATTTAGAGTATTTAAGTATTTAAATTGTTGTGTATGTGTGTAGAAGGTTTGATGTACAAAGTTCTGAAGATTTAAGAACAAACAGTGGCGCATTGAAATGCAATTTATTTGTGGATTGATTAACAAGTGCAAGTAAGTTGAAGTAACATGGCTCAGCAAGGGATGGTATAGCTTTCTTAAAACATTTTACGTGACCTTACTGAGTTATTCTTCCTTTAAAATCCCTGGCCAGTAAATTTATGCTAAGACCTTAGCTGCACTTGGACGTACAATTAATTCTGTCTAAGCTGATTGTCTAGCTAGGCAGGTTAGATACTGCTTGGCTGGTGAAGTTGAGGTGAACTTGTATGCGGCTGAATGTAAGCTCCTGGGGAAGGATTTAAGACTGGCTATCTTTTACATTGCATCATGACAAGCATTATCTATGAAATGGACTACAAAAAATATTCTATTCATCAGTGTAGATCGTAGTTTAATGCTGTTATCTAATCCTGACACGCATAGATCTTGAGAGCCCTATCAGTGTTTAAATATAAAACATCTTGCAGAATGGTCTTTTAAACATCATTGTGAATCGTATTTTTTCCCATCAAGTTGCCATGTCATGATTTTGTGGATATTAGTGAATTCGTATTATACTATTATCATGATCGTGGCCTCTCCACCTCTGTGTTGTTGACTCAATTGTGAATCACCAATCAATCAGCTATTGTTTGTTGTTGTTTGTCTCTGAAGTCCAAACACTAACAATGACATCTAACTCGTTAGGTAATAGTAAGGAAGACTTAGGAAGTTGAACAAACTTATGCTTGAGACAACTCTGTGATCAGCCAATTGAAGTAACTTTGAAAGATGTTAAAACAACACCAAAGAGGCTCAGTTATACTAAAATTGAATTATGTTTAAACAACACCATAGAAGCACAGTTATACTAACTTTTGAAGATGTTTAAACAACACCATAGAAGCACTGTTGTACTAACTTTGGAAGGTGTTTAAACAACACCATTGAGGTACAATGTATTTGCCCAATTATCAAGTATTGACCCAATTAGACTTCTTGGAATTGTACATCAGTTGGTAGCACCATCAGTGAATTCTTGTTTCCATTGAATAGTCCTGTACAATTATCATCAGTGTGTTGTAACATCTGTTTTCTATATGCGCTCTCATCATCTCCAGCGGCAACGGATATAGCTAAAGAGACTTGACCTGATGTCTAAATTGAAATACAATACAGTCGCCATGATAGATCAGATCTGATGATAGGTCATAGAACAGGAGTTGGCATTCTACTCAAGTAGTTCATCCATGCAGTTTCTTAGCATATCTTGTTTGCCTACATGAACCAATTAATCATCTAGAATTATATTCCTTTTAATCTTAGACTTCTTAGTATAAGACTCACAAAATACTTGCTTGTAAATTGTAGAAGTGGGACTGATCGTACACCTATTTCGCAACTCATGATTGGCTAATCAATCTCTTGAAAGTTTACAAATGTTCCGTGTTGCGATAACCCGACAGACCCAAAATTATTTTCTGGATCCCCCACTGGAAAGATCAAACACTTGGACCTCTGTCATAACATCCAGGTCCCCCCTTCCTTGATAGATTAGGTAAATATCAAGTTGTACATAATAGCTACACTCAGCTATTGTGAAATACATTAAAACATGACTAAATGATAATCAGACCTTCAGTACTTCCCAACTTCTCATATCTTGTGGTATTTACTTTCTCTTGTACATTGTATAAATATATATTTAGATGTTGTGGTATTTACTTGATGTTTTGTGATTCCAGGATGCTACTAGTCGAAGGCCAACCATACAGTTCGAGGCCCAAGGTGGAGTAAGTATGGCTGACAGCTGCCTTTTGACCTACTTTCTCATTAAGTGGAGCAAAAAATTATGAAGAAAAACAATTCCTATCTCTTTAAAAAGTGTCTTAACTTTGCACTGTGTTGATGACATATCAAATTTCTGCCTCTCCCAAGTCCTAATCAGTGTTTTGAGCACTTCTCAGTTCTGACAGTTGTTTGGCACTGGTGTAAGATGATGATTAAGCTAACTGAATTTTTATTTAATGGAAATTTCCCAAAATTTCGACTTGAAAGCAATCCAATAAAATGTCAAAGTTCATGGGTACCAATGATATTTGTCATATTAAATGGTTGTTATCTATTTTGGTAGAATACTTTTGAAGATTGGAAATTTGGAAGTTGACCAGAAATTCGGGTGTTCTGTTCTTGTAGATGGCCCACAAGATGTGCACATTACTCTTTATTTTAACATGACTTTAAAACTGTTACACTAGGGACCTAACTGATTTCCGTCAAGAGCATGTTACAACTTAATTTTAAAGTATGACTTTAATAATTCCGGACAGTTTGATTTATAATGATGAACTGAATTTTTCAGGAAATCCGAATTCCAGTCAAGAAATCCTCGGAGAATACGGAGGGGTTCCAGAAATTTACTTTCTACCTCTCGACGCCGATGATCGATCCGAAAAGCAGCTTTGAATGTGTTCAGCAATGCAGTGGCAGGTGAGGGGCGTTTCGTGTTATAGATATTATGCATCAGATGTATCAGATGTTGTGTTTAACCAGAGAAATATCATCCTCCAGATATTTCTGTTGCTTGGTGGGTGGGGAATTAGACCTTGTCTTGTGGTTGTTGTGGAAATCATAGAGCAGCTGAAAACCTTGAATTGACACAAGGATTAATGTGTCAATAATCACATCTCTAGATCTCTGTAATCAGAAGTCTACTACACCGCTACTGTAATACTGTCTTGCCTTGGAAGTTTTCAGTTTTACAATAGTTTGGGACCTTTACTTAGATATCAGATTGAATTTTAAAAAAAACTATGGCCTTAATTTTGGTACAGCTTAGTCTGACGGTTAGTTAGTAAATTATTTGATAATCTTGTTGTCTTCCTATTGATGTAGTATTGTCTACTGAGACTCCACTCTCCCATAATACAGTATGAGCTCAATTTGTTCAAGCTTAGTTGAAATTCCAACATTATTAAGTTAACTATGAAGAATGTCAGCTGCGTAAATTTATCAGTCATGCTCATTATCTTTTATGCAAATTATTCTCGCCTTTAACGAAGGTGAAAACCTTTCTATCAACAGTTTGTTGGAATTCCGATAGAGGTTTCTTTCATATGCGTTGGGTCTTTATTTTGACCTTTAAGCATTATACAAGTTAAGGCAACTTTTTATCCGGGTCGTTTCACACCTTTCTTATTTAGTGATAGTCAAACATTGGCCGAGTAGTAGGGCAGATTATAATTTTGTCCTAAAGTGCATTTGCTGATAAAAGTGAAAAAGTGCACATGATTAGATAAGCACCTGTCTTTCTATTGTTTGCCGTATCTTGTGTTTTCTTTTTCACTCCGGGTTGATGACCCGCTTTTTATTTTGGTCGAGCACTTATTTAGCTATGTCCAGCATGAGATTGTGTCTCTGTCTCTATAATCACTGATAATAGTAATTTACTTAGTTTCGCTATCACGACCCAGGAATGTTTTCCATAGGCCTACGTCTCAGAGTGATTGTTTTTCACACATTTTTTCCATTGTCTCTTACACGTATTGATGTTTTGATCTGGTTTATACTTCCTCTTCTTAGAACTGCTCCAGAGAAAATTTTGTTTGTTTTGGATTGAAGTTTCATGTTCATAGGGCAAACAGATCCAGCAGAAAAGTTCTGGCCTTGGGGAATTTGAGTATCAAGGCTTGTGTGAAAGTTATTTAGCTATTTAGGAGATGATTAATGATGTATTGAACTTCCCTGGTGTGGTTAGCTGTGAAATATTCCCCTGCAGACAAAATTTACAAAAAAAAATGAACTGAAAAATTAGATATAACTTCAATAGCAAGGTGGAAGTATACATGTGCATTTGAATAGCTACATTGAGAAGGAAGAACAGCTGAACAGACAGCCGAGTGTGCCAATTCATGAATGCATTTATATAAAACATGGAGGTTGAATTTTAAGTCAGGAAGTAGCTGGAGTGGAAACGGTAGACTGACAAATCATAATGAACTGGGGAAGGTTCAGATCATTTGCTGTTTCAAGTACAGGACAAGTAGAGAGCCAGAATATAGTGAGCTATTGCACCCCCCCCCCCAAAAAAAAATCTCCCACTGAGCACATCAGGATTGTTGGCATTTTGGCCTGATAGGCTGATAATGATTATTTCACACATCAATTTTCACAGATTCTAGCTGTATAGTTAGCATACTACTTCAGTAGAATGTTCTTGCTCAGTTGAAACTGAACTTTGTCAGTCAAACTTGTACACAGCCCCATTCCAATAGATATTTTGTGACATGAAATAATAGTGCATCATAGATTATGCCATGCTCTAAATATCTAGATTTGATGTCCTAAAGAATCTGTTGCATTTACTTCTTCGTTTAATTTCTTTAGTTTGCTGATATATCGTGTATATAGGGTTCACCCTGTTTTATCACAGAATATATATAGATATTAGTTTGGATCCAGTAATTGTGTATTTAGCCCATGTCAAAGCTTCTTTAACTGATTTTGGACTCAATTTTCCTGGAGCTCTTTGGATTGTTGGTCAAAACAGTTTGTTGTTGATGTTTCGTACACAGTTTATGACTTAAGGTGGTCATGTGACGCGAAGAGGAGGTCACATGACCAGGTGAAGTTACGCACCAGTGACATGCCATTGTTTGTATTTTGAACCAGCCAAGGAGGGCTAGATGAGAGGGGGGTCATGATCAAATGGGAAGGGGGGTTAAAATGGAAGTGGATCCAGGGCTGAACCAACCCCTGTTGCTAACCACCTGATGGGCTAAATATAGAATAGGGGTGCTGTTACCTGCTACTAGGTCTTGCTCCAAACAAACTTGGAACTGGGAACCTACAAAATTTAGCACAGGGGGGTCTATGCAGCTGATCCGATGCTTGTAAACATTACCCCAAGATGAGCTGCTGTGTACTTTGTATTATGTAATGCCCCAACTACAGAGTGAAGTCTAAACAATGTAATCATTTGTGTATATTTGTGTGTAGATATTATACAGTCAATGATTAAATGAAAGAGGGAGTTATTCCAAGAAGGCCCAGAATACCCCAGCTGGGAGAATAACATTGTCAATAACATGACCCAAACTTATGTTTCTGGACACTTTTTGCTGATTATTGTGGTATATTTTGCAGAGTACCCTTGGGAAATGTTCACAGAGAAACCTCCTCCGTGGTTAGATTTTGATTATGTAACCCTTGTCAAAAGACTCCTTCCTTTGTTCTTAAACATGGTCCACTTTGTCCAAAATGCTCTCAGACAGAACTTTGTATTTGATTTTTGGTTACACTCCCTTTAAGAATATAAAATATTCAAAATTTTTTGAGCATTTGACATTTTCGATTGATTAGTAGAGAGTATAATTGTGCCTATACTGAATTATGACCTGACCTGGCTAGTCCCTGGACTCGAGATGTCAACAAATAAAGACACGGATTCCTGTTATCGTCGTGATGTAGCAGAATTAGTGGAGCAGTGAAAAGCTCTTTTATGGAGGCCATTTACAAGCCGTACAAGAACTGGGACGATAAGTTCATAACGTGTTCTCACTACTTGTGAGGGGTTAACTCTTCTGGTCCTGTTCCCAGCACTCCTTTGGTAGGGCTATTAGATGAGATGATTGTGTAAATAGATTGGCAGACAGGTTGCTAGAAATATAGAGGTATTGGTGCTTGCCTAATATGGTAGAAAGGATGGTTGAAACATTGAGATACTAGTCCTGGACTAATGGGGTAGAAAGGAGGGTACCAGATCTAGAAGTAATAAGCTGGTATGTAGATACTTTAGATAGATTGATAGATTAGATAGGTGTATACAGATTACAGTGTTCCAGCCAGAATTGCATTTGGGCATGCACAAATTCTGAAATGAGGGCACTTTTCAGATTTGGAGGGCACTTTTTCTGAAGGGGAGACCTTTATTTAGGGATTATTTAGCTTTTTACCCCAAATTTGGGTATGGTGGGCAAGGAGTTGGGCATGGTGCAGATGAGGTTGGGCATGGCGTTGCGCCATGCTCAAATAGCCTAGCTGGAACACTGAATCTGATTGATAACCCTCTCAAACGAACCACCACCACTTCATCCTCAAACTTAAGGTCATAGTTTGTTATTTCAAATATTTCATTCACGTAATTTCCAATACTTCATTCACGTAAAGTGTGCCACTGTGTGGTTTAGTAGAATTGTAACTTCTAGGCCATGATCTGTGCATCAACTTTAATATTATACACTGTACATATATTATAATATAATGTGGAAGTATTTAAGGTCAGTTACCAAACTGCTTGTATCCATGCTATGTAATGAACAGCCTTAAAATGGCCCGCGTTCAGAGGCTTGGATACAGGATTGTGCAGCTGGTCATTATGTAGATCTAGTATTGATGAGTCCATGCTGCATTTATGGTGAAGCAGCTTTCCGTTATATTTCATATGGATTTGAGTATGTCCAGTTATATGCTGAGGTATACATGAGTAAAAAGATGTTTAGCCGCTCATTATATTGGCCAAAATGTAGTTAGGGATGCACGGATATCCGGCACAGTATCCGGTATCCGGCCGGATAGTGGAATTTGCAGGATATCCGGTATCCGGCAAAATGAGGGTATGAAACCGGATATCAGAACCGGATATCTGGCATGTTCAAAACTTAATGAAAGGCTAAAATTCTGATAATAACCAAAGGAACGTTACCAGGAACAACGTTATTTCACCATCTTCGAAATCAGAATTCAGTTACAGAACAAAACGAAAATCATTCCATCAGAGGAACAGTCCTCCTGCCGGACCAATATGTCTCAGCTCTCATAAAAAATATTCATAATCAACCACAAATGCCGAAAACTTCCTTTTTCGCATGTTTACTATCCGGTTCCAACTATCCGGTTGTTATCCGGTATCCGGCAGTTGGTGTTGCCGGATTATCCGGTATCCGGCTATTTTCACTATCCGTGCATCACTAAATGTAGTCATAGTAAACTCCTGTGATTCATGAAATTTCACATCAATTCATGATTATTAGTTTATTAGTAATGATGTAAAGTCGATATTTCCTTAATATAGGATTCAAATAGCATCATAGTGCATTTTGTCATGTTGCATACACACATTGTTCTGAAGTTTCAAATTATCTTGAATGATCACTAATTTTTCCCGACATGTTGTCCTGGAAATTACAATTTTGAAAACTTCACGCAACTGTTTTCAAGTGTTCATACAAATGACAAATAATGAATGCAATCAAATCTGATGGTCTTCATGAACATATTGATGAACAATGGACATGATAAAGATTTTGTGATTTTAATGTGACCAATTTCTGTCGAGCTGCTAAAATTGTAGCAGGAATGTTGTATTAATGGCATATCCACATGATATACATATTAGTCAATGGTGTCTGTAGGTATTATTATAAAGAGGCCATTGAACTGGTTTCCCTATGATTAATGCGAATGTTAAGAGTACTATTTTAAGAGTGTTTATTGAACATGTCATTACGAACAACCTGTGACGTTGTTGGTTGTATACCTGATATGCCTGGGTCTTATTCAATCTGGCTTTTAGCAGAATCCAGGAAGCGCTGGTGTTATTTTCTGTCGAGAGATCAAAATAGAATTCATTCTTGGGATGGCGGTTATTTATAGCGCGTAATTGAATCCCAAGGAGCAGATTACTCGACATGTGGTTGCCGCGGGTGACACAAGTAGTTGGCATGGCGATTAATTCATCAATTTGTCATCTTCAACTTTTTTTAGGCCCAAAGTGTAATTGTTATCAGATTTTATTGGAAATTATTGCGATTACTGATTCATTAGTTGCACATTTTGGTTTCAGTGTCTTATTAATTTGCTGTGAGGTTAGATTATAATAACCCACGTGTTGTTGGTTTTCATGCCATGTCACATTGTGGTGCAATTCACTGAACATTGTTTTCTGATTGAGTCCTTGGCAGGGTACACTTGACAGGTGCAAATGAATATTGATTTTTCTTGCCCCTTATAGATTACAGGTATAATGCTATGTACACGTCTCCCTGTGAACCTACAAAGCGTTATAAGAAGGCATTTCAAATTTTCAAAAATTGGTGCTTACTATTGTTTTAACTAATTTTATTGAATCGATTTAGATGTATTTAACAATAATTTACAGAATGATTATCTAGGATTAGAGCTGCTATTGCTTTAAAGTAAGTTGTGCGATTCTGGTTGGATTAAATAGGTTTTTCTGCAAGATCGCTTATGAATAATAATCTGACAATTACGAATAATTGTTGTTGAAGGACAAGAAAATTTAACAAGAACTAAATTGTGGCGAAGAATGAATTAATTGATTTGTTTATTGGTTAAATGAACATGAAATTTTTACGTCGGTTAGAAAAAAAAAAAAATCAAAATTCAAAATATGGATTGTAATACTACGAAGATAAAGTTTGATGCCATGTTGTTCTACATTGTTCAAGGAGTGCCTACTATAAACCATAGACCAGTAGCAGCATAGACTGCACACCTGTGATCTTTATGTGCAAGAGTAGTGTTCTCTCTGTTCTCAGTGTGCTGTGAGGAGTGATCATTAATTTTGATCATGTGCATGTCCCTGCCCTTACTTGCTTAGCCTTGGCCATGTTGATCCTTGTTCTTCTAGTCTTGTCCAAACTGATTAATGGCTTGATTCATCACTGAGTTGGTTTCAATCACTTGTTAGACTTTTAATATTCGCTAAGTACTCGTAATTAGTGTATATATGATTTTCTCTTTTCGGTTTCTTTCATTGGCTGAAAAATTTAGGAAATGCTTCATCATGTTCATGTAATAATTGGAATGTTCTGAATGAGGCAAGTTGCCAAAATAGAAGTGCTTCACTATACATGACATTGATGATAAATGTCGTATAATATACATATAATGTCTGAATGGGAGAAGTGGCCTGTATAATAGTGTATATTGTGCATGTCCCTTAATAGAACGGAGGATGGTTGGGTGGATTTGGTGTCGCAGTTGTCTCATGCATTCTGCGACATGTATGTATTGTGTACTTGTTGAACTTCATCTAATTGACTAATTTCTCGTAACCAGATAATGGAATCTGCGATTTCCGAGTTTTACAGTGCCTACGAGAAAGCTTAGAGTGAGCTTAGTCTAACTAGTTCAAGTTCAAGTTCAAGTCTTTATTAATACCATTAAGGTACAGGGGCCTGACGCCATTCGGCGTATTTGGCCAAAAATTTCATCCAAAATTTGTGACTGACACACATGTGATATATATTAATAACAGTTTAAGAGATAACAAATTTCAAGCTTAAGTAAAAGGAAATCACATATTACAGACTTAATAGGTAGTTTTTCAGACGTTTTTTCAAGACGGGAAGGGAGCAGCTGTAATCAATGGAGTTGCCCAGGGTATTAAAACAAATGACTCCTCTATGTCTTATATTTCTCTGCAATTTTGCTGAGGTAAAGTATGGAACTCTGAATAATGCTTTATTTCTAGTATTGATGTTATGAATGTCTTGATTTTTAATGAACATGTGATTGATGACCGGAGGATGACAACTAAAGTGTACTTTATACATGAAGATAAATAGATTCATTGAATACAACTTATTGATGGGTAGGATACGAAGAGACTTAAATAATGGTGATGAGTGAGTTAGTCTATTTGAGAACGTCATGATGCGAACCACTTTCTTTTGAAGAATTAGTATTGGGTTCATATAAGTTTGAATCATTGATCCCCAAACTTCTATACCATATGATATGTATGGTAAAATAAATGAATTATATAATATCAACAATGTGTCTCGTTTTAAATATTTTTTTGCTTTACTAATGATCCCGATCCCCTTAGCAATTTTCTTCCTGATATAACTTGAGTGAGCTTCCCATGAAATATTGTCATCTATCATTATACCAAGAAACCTGGTTGTTCTGACTTGATCAATCTGAACATTTGCTATTTTGACATTATCAGAAGGCATAACATATCTTTTCCTTGGTGAGAATATCATATACTGAGTTTTATTTATATTAAGAGAGAGCTTGTTTGAATCAATCCATGTTTTAATAAATTCTAATTCCAAATTCAATTCATTTACCAGGTTGGTCATATCACTACCCTGAATAAAGACATTGCAATCGTCAGCAAATAGAATGGGCAGAAGTGATTGAGATGCATTACAAATATCATTTATATATAATAAAAATAGAATGGGGCCAAGGATAGATCCCTGTGGCACCCCACAGGTAATAGGTTTATAAGAAGATGATACATTATTGAAAGAAACATACTGAGTTCTACTAGTAAGGTAGCTTGAGATCAGTTGATGAGCAATCCCTCTTATTCCATATTTATATAATTTATCCAATAGAATGCTATGATTAACAGTGTCAAAAGCTTTACTATAATCAAGAAATACTCCTAGGGTAAACTTACTATCTTTATATCCAGCTAATATTTTGTCAATCAGTGCTATTATAGCTTGTGTGGGATTATGATTTTTACGAAAACCAAATTGAAATTTGTACAAAATGTCATTATCATTAATGAATTGGAATAATCTTTTATATATTACTCTTTCAAATAATTTCGACAGTGATGGTAAAATTGAAATAGGTCTGTAGTTTTTAAGGAATTGCTCATCACCAGATTTAAAAAGTGGAATTATCTTAGCGACTTTAAGTTCATCAGGAAATATTCCTTGAGACAATGACAAGTTAACTAAATGTACTAAAACGGAAACATATTGGTCATGACATCTTTTTAAAACTTTTATCTGAAGATCGTCATATCCTGCTGAGCTATCATTTAGTGAGGCCAGAATTTCTTTTACTTCCAAAACACTGGTTGGTCCTAGATATAGGGAATTTTGAATATTAACGTTGTGGAGATAAGACAGGTGAGAGGTGTTTGTTATTGGAATATTCTTGCTTAGATTCTCTCCAATTTTAACGAAATAATTGTTGAACCCATCAGCAATAATTTGATGGTCAGTGACAATCTTGTCATCTATCAAGAAGTGAGATGGAGTGTGATGGCTACTTTTGTTATTGATTATATTTTTAATTATCTGCCAAGATTTTCGTATGTTGTTCTTACTTTTTTCAAACAAGTTGTGGATATGATTTTTTTCAGCATTCTTAAGTAGGGAATTCAGTGTTTTCTTATATTTCTTGTAGATAATAATATTTTGTTCGGTAGGATGTTTCCTGCTTCTGATATATAAGAGATTCTTCGCTCTAATTGACCGTTTCAATGCTGCGGAGAGCCATGGTTTTCTGTTATTATATGCAGAATTTCTTATTTTAATTGGATATGCTTTGTCATAAGTTTCCTTATAGGTATTATAAAACAAAGTAAATGCATCTATGCAACTGTCTGTTTCTAAAACATTTGACCAGTCTATCAAAGCAATATCATTAGTAAACTTAAGCAAATTTTCATCACTGTATTCTCTGAATTTTATGCAAGTTTTCGTTTTTGATTGAGTGAAATCTGTATTTATAATAAATATCGGAAAGTGATCTGAAATATCCCATGTAAATATACCTTGTAAATGATTTTCAGTCACAGCTTGGTTGCAGAAAATGTTGTCAATCAAAGTGGCTGAAGTTCTTTGGACTCTAGTTGGTTTAGTAATTAAGGGAAAGAATGAGAATGAATAAAACATATCAAGAAATTCGGATGTAGGTAAATGATCTTCAGAATTTAATAAGTTTATATTATAGTCTCCCATGATGTAAACAAGCTTATTATTGCGGATTTTGCGTAGCGTTTCATTTAAATGATTATTAAATATTCGTATGTCAGTATTAGGTGGTCTATACAACACTCCTATTATCAGATCTTTTGTAGTATTGAATGTAGTTTTAGAAATTTCTATGAAGATACTTTCTATTGATTCATTGATAATGCATAAGTCTTCCAGTAGCTTCGCCTGAATAGAATTTCTAATGAATAATGACACTCCTCCACCAGGTTTTGAAAGTCGTGTCTTGTAAAAGTGATTATAACTAGAAATCGGGTAACCGCGATGCGGTGACAAAACTTCACCAATCATATAAATATTGGCAGTGAAATTT
Source organism: Platynereis dumerilii (assembly GCA_026936325.1). NCBI lineage: Eukaryota > Metazoa > Annelida > Polychaeta > Phyllodocida > Nereididae > Platynereis > Platynereis dumerilii. Next base: position 1,022,162 of record JAPTHN010000053.1, on the reverse strand, counting down.
ATGTGAGAAAATTGGACATGAACTTGAACATGAACATGAACTCGAACATGAACTTGCACATAAACTTGTACATGCAATTGCATGCGTCTTGCACATGTTACATAACACGCAATATCACACAATATCACATGCAATATTATGCAATATCAAATGCAAAGTTACATGTAATGTATTAAACATACAATATCACTTGCAATATCATGCAAAATCATATCACATGTAATATTAATTTATCACCTGTTATTTTGCATGTTACTTAGAATGTACATAATGTGCACAGATAATTATGGAAGTACTTATAAACTATCTGTCTGTGGACTAGTTGTGATGTGACAGATAGTCAGCAGACAGATAAACCCTTACTGTAACATGTCAATCGGTTTGTGGCCATACACTGACTGATTCGCTGACTAATTCGCTGACTGATTTGCTGACTGATACACTGACTGATACACTGACTGATACACTGACTGATACACTGACTGATACACTGACTGATACACTGACTGATACACTGACTGATACAAAGATATTTGACCAAAAACATGTAATTTTGAGGGTTGGGCGTTCTTTTAAACCATCAGAGTGACAAGAAAACATTCAGAGAATGAAAACTAGAGGAAAATTTGAGCTTGCCGAATATTATATACAGAAAATAACATGGACCAGTACATGGACCAGTACATGGACCAGTACATGGACCAGTACATGGACCAGTACATGGACCAGTACATGGACCAGTACATGGACCAGTACATGGACCAGTACATGGACCAGTCAAAAGACCAGTCAAAAGACCAGCGCATTGACCATGCATCAACCATTACATCAACCAGTGCATCAACCAGTGCATCAACAGGAACATCAATCAGTAAATCAACAGTACATCAACCTTGGAATTTTAGGAATGCATTGGCTAAGAAACTTCTAGTCCTGGAAAACAAATAGAAATGACTGCAATTTCTGAAAACATACATTTTTCAGGGTCTGGCGATCTTTTAACCATCAGTGACACAAGAAATTGTTCATATATAGAAACTAGAGGAGAATTTGTGCTTTCCAAATCTATTTTCAGTTTCTCCGTAACTTTATTAGGACCGGAGATAAGGCCGATTGAAATTATGGTACAATTCAGAAATGTGGACTTAAGAAATTTCTGAAAAAATGTAGTTTTTCACTTAAAATTACTCTAGAACCCAAACGGTTCAATGGAAACATATATAACTTGGCAGGATTATGTGAACGAAAAATGAAAGTATGCTCAAATAGCTTCCTTGAAATAAAATGATTATTTCCTTGTCAAAATGATAATAAAAGGTGAAAATTTGACAAAAGACATGAAATTTTCAGGGTCCAGCGATCTTTTAAACTGTCAGAGCTACGACAAAATGTTAAGAAAACAAAAACTAGGGGAGAATTTGGCCTTTCCAAATCTGTTTTCAGATTCTCGGTAACTTAATTAGGACCGGAGCTATAGCCGATTGAAATAACGCTATCATTGAGAAATGTGAAAAAATATCGTAAATTTTCCCCTAATTTTTTGACCTTGTGACCTGTACGGTCTAACATAGGTTAATCCGAGGACCTTGAAAATTTATTTGATGCCTCTAGACTATTGTAGCAAGTATGTGTCACATTTTCATAACCATATTTTGATTCCTTGCCTGTGTAAAAAAATCAAAAGTCAAAAAAGTAAAATTTTTCATCATGTTTGACCTTGAATTTGACCTTGAAAATCATTTTCTAGGTCAAAACCAATATGATTTTCAGAATCAGGATGTAAAAATGGGGGAATCAACTTGTTTATGTAACTCTCTCGGATCGCTATTTCCATGTCAAAAACGCGATAATTTGTCATTTTTTTACATTCTCCGGTTTGCGATATTTGGAATTTTGTAGAAAATTAAGGAAAAATGTTAGAGGACTTTGGATTACATATTCTAAATTGGCATATTTTTGTGTGTCTTGAGAAAAAATATCAAAGTGATATCATGAAAAAAACATAATTTTCAGAATTTTTGAAAATTAGCACTTTTCGCACTTTGACGGGCCAAATGACCTTGAAAAATGAGGTCAAGGTCAAATTTGAAGGTGGGTATGGGGGTTTTGGGGGCTACTTTGGGGGGGTTCACTATACATTGTTATGGCCTAGAATCAATATTTCAGGGTGAAATGTTCAAGGTCACCAGTTTGTTGACGCAGTTGTAACTAAAAATTACATAACTCAATAACCAAGCATGAAATCATTATAAGAAAAAGCACTTACCATGCGCCAGACATTTAGGCAACTTCTGGCATCAATTATGTGACTCAGTGCTTTGCCAATTCTGAGATCCCGCGCGCAAACCTCTGAGACTAAAAATTGAACTGTACGACCTTGACCTTGACCTACTTTAATGAAATTAGGTCATATTATGTAATTTATATGTAGTAGATGCTATGTTATTGGAAAATGAAATTTGCCTGTAATTACCTGAAAAATGATCACTTGAAATAATGAAAAAACTGACTTTGAAGTGACGTGTGACCTTGAAAAATAGGTCAAGGTCATTCCGATTTTGTCAGTGTAATATGGTCATGTAATACTCCGTATGTGATTTTTTTGAGATTTTTTTGAAGAAATTTTTGTCCGGAAAAATAATAATAAAAATATTTACGAAAACAAGAAACTTCACCTATGTAATAGGTGAAGTTTAATTATCCAAATAATAAAGGTTACAATTGCTTTCCTGAAGCCAAGTTTCAGACATACCAATTATTGAAAAGTTAATTAAGAGATTTTCTAAATGAGTTTCAAGTTCTGTAAGATGTCTTGGGATACTTCTTATATTAATATGCATAAGTGAAAATTTGTTGTTAGAAAATGAACCCATATCTCTATTAAATTTTTCTTCATGAAAGTAGTTACATGCATGAGATGAAGTATGAAATCTTATGTCATTGTAAAAATGTAAATCTGGATCAACCGATGTCATGGGCATAAAATCATGATCGTCGTTTAGTTCAAAGGGATTGAAAACCATTTCATTTAATCCATCAAAAAACACAGAAGAGTCATTGAAAAAAATGTCTAATTCATGAATAAAATCTAATTGATCTGAGTAATTATTAAATGGAAATATCTCATCCGAACAGTCAGTACATATCCAATCATTTTCTAAATAAGGTAAGTCGTTAATGGAGATATTTGATAGGCACTGTATATGAAATTTGCATTTACAGAGACAACATTTTAAAATTCTACAGTGACTCAATATCCTTCTATTGCATCTACTACATAAGATCATGTGAGGTCACTGGGCAACAACATATAAGTTAATCCTGCTCCCTCCCGTCTGAAATAAAGTACAATCTTTATATAATTTTCCTTTGTAAAAATTTGATAAGACCTAGACTTGAAAGAAATTATAATTGAAACAAAAGGATTAAGAATGAATATAAAAGTCATATAACAAAGTAGTTAATTTAGTACTAGGTAAACTAGGTGGGATCCACCAACAAGGATAATTTCAAATTTCTACTCAGTGACTGAGTGAGAGGATATTAATAATAATGAAGGACTGCAGAATTTAGCAAAATATAATAGATCAGCTGATCATTAATCTCACATTCCAATGTACTATGTTGTTGTTATAATGTTTTGTTATGTTTGAGGTCAGCTCTGTGAGAGAATCACAAATAAGCTCAAGAGTGAAATGTATTTCACAGCTTACAATTCAGGGCAAGCTTAGTAACAGATTTATCAAATGATTATGCTTGTTAAGATTTGGATTTTAGGGATGAGATTGTCTGGATTTGGATTTTAGGGATGAGATTGTCTGGAAATAAATAATCCCTTATTGCGATGAAACAAGATAATATTATATACAGTAGTACCATATAGTGGAATCCTCTCTAAGAGATATATGTGGATATAAGGATATAATTGTCTAGACACTTGACTTCTTTAGCCCAGCATCTTGGTGACCTGATGCTTGGTTACAGACACTTGTGACATGGATTGTCCTCGTCTATGTTAGACCTGACCTCTGGTGACATGCACACGATATATATGCCATTATATCCACAAGGACCTTGTACGCTAGACCCACACTGACCGTGCCATCCCTAATATGGACATTTATGGTACCTCGGACTACCTCCCGGCTGGCTGCTTGTGGCTGGGTCCTGAGTCTGTGTGATTAGCATGTTGGCATTGCACGTGCGCTATGTACAATTACTATGTACCCATTCCACCTTGGGCTATGATTCCTGTGAAGGTCATTAATGTATGTCAGAAGTATGACAATGGTCACCTGTCAAACCTCCGATGACATGTGGCTAATATTAGCATCAGACTGTTGTCCAACCCCGTCCTCCGACCATTACTTTAAAGATATGCAAACCTGAATGTTTTACACAGGAAGACACATGTCTATCTGTCTGTCTGTCCACATAAGTTCTAGGGTCAGTTGTTGGGTCAGTTAGTTGATTGAACATTGGTTTTTACTGTCCACCTACATCCACACTGGTCAAGAGTCAACCCACCTGATTAGCAATTAAATGTGGCTGACTCTTTGAGGTCACTCATATCTAATTAGGATTTCATAATGACTCAGTAGTCCAATTATATGATTATTCCCTATTAGATCCTGACTGGCATTTGTGTAAATTACAGTGTCATTGTTTGTTCATACCTTATGGCCACATTCATTGTAACTTGTAAGCTGATCACCTTTATGGGAATTATGTAAATTAATTACAAAATTTCTCAGAATAACATCAATTCATCAAACTAAATTAGTTTTGGATATGTAGCATGTTGTGTTAATTGTAAAATTTGAAGCTTCTATGAATTGTTAAGTGATATATTTAAATCTGATCATATTATAATTTAAGGCCACCCACTACTCGAAAATGGGACCATAGCTGTATTAAGAGAACCAATAGAGCAATGGACTTCAAACTTGGTATGAATGTTAAGCTTGACAGAAAAAAACATTTCTGTGAGTTTTGTGTTTCCATGGCAACGGTTGCCATAGCAACCATGGTTTTCGTGGTATTTTTGACCCTCTGAGTTTACAAAAAATTCACAGGTCACCTTTTATGAAGGAATTAGGAAATATGCATTGTATTAGCAATTTCAGTCATACAAGAGTGCAATAAGGTATATAGGACATCTGAACATCTATTCCTTTTAGCTTAAAAAAATCCATGAAAACCCATGACCGCTAAAAAAACCTCAAAATTCCTGACTCTTCACCATACATTTCGGTGTAGAACCAAGATGCATCACTCTATACTGCCCCCAATACCCTTATTGCACAGCTCAATGCTATATAATTACCCTGTAAAAATTTCATAGCCCTAACTCAAACAGTTTTTTCCCTGATTTTTTTGTAAGTTTCAGTTTTGTGTCAGAATCGTCAATTCTGAGATAATGATGAGAAATCGAGGGTATAAATTCAAAAGGTCATATCTTGGAAACTATTTAACCTATCCATTTGATTTTTGACAGGATGATACTAATAATTAATGAAAGAAATAATAAAAAATTTCTTGTTGCTATGGTGACCGTAGCCCTAGCAACCACCAGATTTTGCAAAGGATCCGTGACAAAGGCCGAAGATCAATGCTCTCATGGTTCGGATTAACAAGGACATTTTTATGCAATAGTGTTAATTTATTGAATACATCCTAAACAAGTATTTATGACCTCTCACATTGATTCTTAAATAAGAAAAATATGATAATGAGCTAAATATTCATCTGTTGGAGGAAACAAGAATTTTTGGATATATAGTGAGATATACAACCGTAACATATTTAACAGATCATTGAAAAGGTCAAAAGACAGTGATATGAAACTGTTTGGTGTGAATACATGGATATAAATTAAAATATAAGGCCATTTATTCAGGTTATTGACTGTCATGGTGTTTAACAGAAATAATCCAAGCAAAGGAACAACCAACCAATGCTTCACTTGGTCATTGTGCACTGCTTGGCATATAAACTGAAGATATTTTGCTGAACTAGGCTTTAAAAATGTCTAAAGTTGGTGAAATTGGCCTGAGAATACAGGTAAACCATCTCTCTCCTCCATGGGAAACATCGGCTTGGTTCCAGCGTTCTGATTGGTCGATTCATTCCGAGTTTTAATGTATGCGTGGCGGGAAAGCCGACCGGACTTAACCGAGCGCTCTCATTGGCCGCCGAAGATCTACGACGTATGTTAATGAATGACGTCACCCAATCGGCAGGCTTCGGGCTGACTCGGTTTTACACACACCCGGTCTTTCCATTGATAAAATGTGATAGTATTTCACTCAGCCAATCAGAAAATTAGATGGGCAGCGAGGGGAGGGGCCTATTCATCGAACAAGACGACAAGATGGCGATGACACGAGGTCTGAGCGCCCGACAACGCAGTGCAAATGCAGCTAAAATACGGCGTTTAAATGCCAGGATTCCGCCATTTTGACCGTTATCTGAGGAAATAAAGATGCATGGGAGAGTTTGACAGGCCATTTAGGGTATGTAGCCATCGATTATGGCCAAAAAACCCATCGGTTGCGATGTCTTATGTTTGGTAGATTTCAGATCTGGCACTGTCAAAACATCGATGTTGTGATGATTTTTTGCAAATTTTTCGAGCCGTGGGTGGCCTTAATTCAATGTATTGAATTGAAAAGAATCCAGTCATTACTTTGAAATAGGACCTCTATTGGTCTTTTCACGACACCAAAAATATCTCCACTCATCATTTAAAGTTATAACAATGTGCAATTGTCCATGGCTGAGCTCAGCCAATGATGTGGTCACTTCTACCTCATAGTATACAGCAATACACAAATGGTATATTATGACTCAAAATGCTGAACGAGTAAATCTGAACAAATATCATTGTTGTCTAAATGAACCAATCGTGAAACAGGACTTGTGTGTGAAGTTATAAATGTCATAAACTCAACAGGGAGTGCCAGTAGTACGTACATCTTGGAAAACTGACAAAGATCAACAAATGTGGTTTATATTCCCTCCATGTTGACCGTGTTGTGATCCAGACACGGTGGAAATAACTCAAGCGGAACGCAAGGTCCTGTTGCAGTATTGCACAACTCTAAAAGATCTGCAAAAAAAGGAAAAAGAAAGTGTGCCTGTGGCTGAGAAAAATCTTATACAAAAGAGATTTAGACAAGGATTGATTGACTTAATGCAAAAGATAAAATACTTAATAAAGGATGTGTAGGTTTGATATCAATGTCATCCTTGAACATGTTGAAATGTGTTGTGTAGTAACTATTGTGATAATTTGCTTTGGTTGATTATTTTAAAAAGATTTTCCACTTTGGCTCATGCCCTTTCTGATTTCAGTGATTGGTTATATTTCGAAACATATGGATCTATTTCAACTTGTGTTTACAATTCAATAGAGATTCCCCTACTAATGCAGGTTCAGTTTTCCAAAATTTTTCCTGATTCATAATATTGTATTGAAAACTATTGGTAACATGGAGTCATAAAATGAGCTAATTGATTTGAAATTGATACTTGGTAAAACACATTGGCGAAATACTTCCTGGAAAAATGTACCATGGAACACCTACAATGCGCTGCTATGTTTTATAGTAAAGTTCCATTGTAATGTCAACCGCTAACACTAGAGGGCATTGTCTTGAGGTCAAAGGTCATTTGGCTAACACAGCAGGAAGTGGGGGCACTGGTTCATTTGGTGCTAAATATAGCACAATATGTATCTGACAGTTATAGACCAATTGACTATTCAGCAAAAATTACCACATGGTGAAAAAATTTATAAAATGCTTCAAAAGATTTCCCTTTTTTTGACCTCGTGAAATTAACAGCTTTCACTTTCATTTGGGTCTTTCAAAGTGTGGTGATTGACTAATTGTATTGATTGGTATGTCAATGTTATTCATATGCATCAAACTTAATGTTAGCCTCAGGCAATTTTTAATTTGTGGATACATATAAGGTGTTCAAATATGACACATGCTATATTTTACAGAAAATTGTTATGGAAAAGTTCAGTATGTTGCTCGACCCGCAATTTACCCTTAGGGTTAGCAGCTTTGCTTATTAAACACTATCTCCTTTGATTGAATTAATCGTCGATTAGTATAGAGATGATCGAGGATCTCCACAACTCTCTGTCTAGTTGTTTATCCCACAAACATCTTGGGCTGTCTCTGACTGTCTTTTGTCCATATAATATCTAAAATAGGTGTCTCCAGGCCTGTAGCCAGGAATTTTTGTGGGGGTGCTTTTAGGGGAAAAGTGGACTGTTCTTCGCGAGCACCGAAGGTGCGAAGCCAAGCTAGGGGGGTCTGGGGGCATGCCCCCCCAGGAAAATTTTGGAGAAAGCAATGAAAATGGTGCATTCTGAGCCTTTCTGATCATGGAAAGGTTGATCAATTTTATCCTTGGGCCAAACTTCATTTGCACTGATTCACACAATAAATCCCTCAATGGGATTTATTCTTTTCGAGTCACAAAATGAGGTCTACTGTTATGCATGTATCAAAAAAATAAAATGTGCAGAATCATTAAAATATATCCTAACATTATGAAGGCCGTACTAATAATTTATTGGGAAGGAGGCACAATGTAGCAAGCCAATGGCACCCAGATGGTTGAAGACTCTTGAACAATGTGGAGTACTAATGCCACCCTAAAATGCAGACATGATCCGGGACCAACATATACACTGTAGCATGTTCTGTCTCTATACCTCCTTCTCTCCAGCTCTTTCCTTCTCCTGATAGCTCCTTCTGTTGCGTACTTCCTCCCTATCCTGCAACCAGCTTATAACTTATTCCACCCTTCATTCTCCCTCTCTTGTCTACTCTAGCTTCTGCCTCCTCTACATTGTAGGTGCCATGTCACCTCTTCCCCCTCTGCACCAGCTTATCGGCGTTTTCTGCCATGCTCCAGCTCTTGTATCCTTCCGACAATGTATAGTTCTTTGCTCCTTGGATTGCTCTAACCTGCTAAACCTCTTCGAACTTGTAAATCTGCCTCTTTCCGCTATGCTTCCTCCATCTCTGCCTCCTCCCTCTCTGCTTTCTCCCATTCTCTGACTCCTCCCCCAGCTCGTGTCTCCTTTTTGCAGTGTAGCTATTATATTGGCTTCTTGGATTGCACTTGTCTTCTCCCTCCTCTCTCCCCGCACGGCCTCTTCATTTTATGGTTTTTCCCTCTCTGCCTCCTTCTCTGCCTAGTCCATCTCTGAGTCTCTACCACCTACTTCTCGGCTGAGTCCATCTCGGTCTCCTCCCTCTATTTTTATCTCCAATTCTGACTCCTCCCCAATTCTCTTCTCTTTTCTAAGGCATATCTCTTTTTGGATTGCTCTTGGCTCCTCTCTCTGCCTCTTCCCTCTATGCTTCTCCCTCTCCTCCTTTCTCTCTGATGTCACCCATTCTGACTCCTCCCCAGCTCTTGTCTCCTTCCTACAGTGTGGTTCTTGACTTTTTTCTTTGCTCTTGCCTTCCCTGCGGTCTTTCTGACTCTTTTCTCTGTGCTTTCTCCCTCTCTGCCGCGTCTGTCCCTGCTTTCTCCCATTCATTGCAGCTCTTGTCTCCTTACTAAAACATGTACAATGTAACTCTTGCCTCCTTTACAGTCTGTCACTTTGATATAGAAAAAATTAGGACCAGTTCACTGTGAAAAATGCACTTTATGACTCATGATAGCCAATGAAGTGTCATCTTCTCTACTTTCAACATGGGAAACATAGAGGCTGTTTGATTAGTCATGATCAAGAGAAGGCCATTTGACTTGTCATAACTGATTTTAGAGTGAAACTCAGATGCATAATCTTTTCGTATCAGGTATGATCATGACAAATCATCAACATGATGACACACGAAGTGCCATTTTCACAGTGCAACAGTTCACTCTTTTCTAAATCAAAGTGACAGACTGTAATGGCTCTTGTCTCCCTCTCTGAGTTTAAGTCCAATATACATGTAAGTGCCGAATAGTTCAAGAGTGTAACAAGCACTTTCTTTGGTCAGTGATTTAATCCCAAGCCAACAGACAGGCGTCTGGGACCTGTTTCCTGGTATTGGACCAGTGACCCAATATTGGGACTAGGCCTACTGGTAGGGAGAAGGTAGAGAGGAGGTTGACACAACTGACACAGGAGGGAAGAGGCAGAGAGTGAAAGCATAGAGGGATTCAAGTCCAATGTAAAGATATGTCATAGTTTCAGTGTCTTTAAAATTGTCAGGATGTCACCTGTATGTTGGTTGTATACCACAGGTCCAATATAAATTCCATGTAAATATAAATTGGACCAGTGGTCAAAACTTCATTTATGCATTTTATGCAAAATATAGGAATTTTTTTTTAACCTCAGTCAAGCCTCATGCCGAGACTGGGGCCTGCCCCATGTATACATGATGCATTTGTCAAATAATTCACCTCTCAGGTAGTTACCCTGTATGAGAAATAGGGCCTTGTAGTGAAGTTTTTCAGGATAAGGGAACTAAGGTGGTTACTAAGACATGAAACACCCACTTATGAGCTACTTAGGTACTAACACTAGTAGCCTTGGCCCCTTAAATGGGTCCTTACAGCACATTTGGCTACTTATGACAACTGTAAGGCACCTAAGAATCCCCTAACAGCCAAACATAAGTACTTATGGGTACTTATGTTAGTTCCATCCACTTGCAGAGCATGAAATCTACTAAAAATGTCCCCTTAGCAGGATTACAGAAGTGAGAATGCCTAAGGTGAAAATCCTTTGTTTGACAAACTTTGCAGATTTCATTTCGCATTGGTTCATCAAGCCCATACTGAGGAAAACACACTAGTTAACTGACTTGCATTGTTTTACCAACACATACATAATCTTGATAAAACTGGCAAATCAAGAAGTGCAGCAGCAAACCCACAACTGCACAGTTCTGTTGCTGGAACAATGTGATGGAGCATGTGCCATCAATTTTTCTGTAAGAAAATACCTAGATATACATGCCAAAGTATTAGATCTGTACAATCAAACTGTTTATTGGAGGGATGTTGGATGAGGGGGTGGGGCCTAGACCAAAACATAATTACTTGATTTTCAGTGCCGCTTAATCAATAATTTTGGTTTGAATTGAATAAAAGTATCAATGAGATAGATAATCTTCCGAAACCAAAAAAAATTAAATTGTGCTGTAAATGCTGCATGCATTCCAGAATTTACTCTAATTCTCACTAGGGGAGACTGGGGCAAGTTGTAACTTTTATAAACCATCGTTAATTTGAAACTAATTAAATCAGGCAGATGATTCCCTAATTTGATACATGAAGCTAGTGTTGGAGGTTCGAGACCTGCCTCCATTGATGGTCATATTCTGATGGTGTGGGCCCTGGCTCAGTCTCAGCTGCACCAGACAAAAATGTCATTTTTGATTGTGAAAATTCTGAACTCAAAATTTATAGATAAAACTTACAATTGGCCAGTGCTGAATTAGCAACATGAATGTCTCCTGCCCCATGTAACTTATAATTTAACATGTTTAACTGACATGTTGTCAGAATTGTGATTAACACTTAAGCTGTAATTTGAGTGACATTGTCCCAAAACCAATTTTGGAGTGACTGGTGGCATGATATGATACATTTAGACAACCAATAAATTGTGTCAATATAAGATACTATAACAAACCAGTTATATGCTGCAAATATTATATGAATAATTAAAATATGTGAAAAAAAAGGTAAAATACAATGTAAGTTTTAAAAAAAGGGGATCGACCAACCTGACTAATCCAGTGATAAACCTTACAGCAACACAGGGTTCAGATGTGCAACCTAGAACTCTTTGGGAAGGTCCACCATTATCTCCCTAATTGTTGTGTCCCATTGTTTTAATTGCTTCACAAAGTAAGTTTTTTAAATAGAAAATCACCCCAAGGCAAAAACGACACAACTTACCTAAGTCTCCCCTACCTTTTTTTTTAGTAAAAATTTGAATAATACACAACTGCACATGTACCAGGCCCCACTGACAAATGTTAGAAATATCCATTCCACAATATTTATGTTAATGTACATGTTTGAAGAAGGAGGATGCAGGCACCAAATTCATGGTGTTAACAGAAGGCCTCGGTTTAACAATGCATATTGTATGGTCTTACTTATATGGATCGATTAAAGTTTGATTTTTGTGTACGTAATTTAAAGCTTTGCCGAAGGTTTAAATGCTCATGTTTGCTGTAATGCATGTAAACCTTGTCATATTGCATTTTGGGTTTGCTCAAGCGCAGTCTATGCTTGCACACAATCTGGTCTTTGTTTATTTCACACATTAGGATATTTATATTTAATCTTAATATTATGACAAACACAGAAACTTTGCAATGAAATTATATAAAAGCTGAGAAAAACAGTTCTGTAATCCCTCTAAGGAACCTCCACCAAGCATAAGGGGCCTTAGTGTCTTAGTAGCCAGCTAAGTTCCCTTATCCTGAAAAACTTCAGTAGGTGGTCCAACATATGTAGGCCTACACTGAACCTGTATAGCCCTACACAACTCTGGTATAAGATGTTCACCTGCAGATCCATTGAAAGTAATCAAAGCAAAAAATGAGCATGCTTATCAATTGTAATTTAGTTAAACACAATACCCTGCATTAGAATAGAATGAATAGAATAGAATATTTTATTAACCTCAAAAATTGAGAGTACAAATTTACAAAACAATCACAATAACAATTAAAAATACATTATCAATGCATATAATATAGGACTATATATAATTATATGATATGTATACAATTAAGAAAAATTCTTTTTATTTATTAAAATGGATTTAAAAGCAGTTTAAGCAGCTCTTTATCTGCTGAGCTGTAAGAATTCAACAACTGCCGGCAACTGTCTACCAACCCGTCATTAGAAAAGCCTACACTTTTAATTAATTTACAGGACTTTTTTTGTGTACTTATGATTGAATATGACCTTAATAAATCTAATATCATTATCACAACAAACATCCATTACTCTATTACAAGCAAAGTATTGGGTAAGTTTAAATTGTGCTTTAAAACATGACAGTAAAATTTCTTGGCTCTTGCACTATTGTTTCATTTGCCCAGTTGGTCATATACTTCACAGCCTTGACGAAAAGGGATAAATTGCAATTAGGAGGGGGGGAATTCATCCATGGGTGTGAATTGCAATTCAGAAATGCTGTGAAGTATATGACCAACTGGCCAACTGGGCAGATGAAACACACTGAATTGCAATTTGGTTTACTTGACATGAAGTCAGGTATATCCTCCTGATTCTGGGACCATTTTGGACCCAAATAGTGGACCTTTTGGGACCATTTTCGGCCGTGGGGGGGTGCGTTCGCACCCGTCGCACCCCCCCTGGCTACGGGCCTGGTCTCTTTGTTTATCCATTTAACTGTCTTTATAAAATAATCAAGTCTCTTATTATCTCCCCAGATAATCATCAATCTAATGACTATTTATATTTTGTGTTTTCAGTGGAATGGATCCCCTGCGATCCCTGGGCAACCTGTCCCACAAGATGTCCGTTCACGCCAAGAACGACGTCTACGACCGTACGAGGGATAAGATGCGGATTGCGGAGGAGGACGCCAAGAAAAACCGGTAGGTGGCGCAACTGTAAAGTGTTGTATCGTTTAGCTCTGGAAACACGGTCTTTGCCATCGTCATCTAAGTTCCGTCTTGCCCCTCTTGCAACATTGTGCAATGAACCAATGGCACTGCTGTTGCTAAAATCCAGATTCAGCCAAAATGTCGTGGTCATAATGTGTCTTATTTATGAATTGTGAGTATATCATGTGTGGGATCAGCCAATAAGGAATTGTTAATCAGCGTCTTAATCTGGAGATTATCAAATCAATATCGAGTGAATAAATCTGAATAAAGTTGGTGGTACGCTGATAACACTTCAAGTGCTTGTGGAATTTTCCGTCATTCTGTGTGTTGCTTTGCATACTTTTTGTCGAACAATCTGGCAGAGCAGGAGAGGCCACGTTATCGTAAGTACCTCGATAAGAAATAACCGAGTCTTGAAATAGGAAAGCATTGATGTTATCAATAAAGATGGCATTAAAAAACAAATTATATGAAGTTAAGCATGTATATTTCTCTTGAAAGAGTTGGCATAAATGTTATTTTTATTCACTTATGGTATTTTCTGTTCTACGATGTTATAATAACTTGACTTGCAGTAATTAGAATCAGTACATGTGGTATTGTCATACAGATAGCATGACATTAGTGGTTAAAACAACAGTTTTATTTGATGAATTTTACCCTGATTAGATGTGGCTGTCCTTATTAAGTCCAAGCCACATCTCTGAATTTTAATGATTCTCTTTGCCGAGTGCTTTTATTCCTAAACTTGTAATTATATACCTTGGATATCTGTAACTTTAGCTAGGGGTAACAGGAATAGACAAAGAAGTCCATTAGCCGCTATATAGCCAGGCAAATGACAGTTGAGGTTGGAACTGCCACAAGGATTACATGATACAGTTGATGTATAGTGAGGATATATTATAGATATGTCCCATTGTATTCTAGCTTGGTACTATCCGTTGAAGGACCTAATTAATTTGACTTCCTTGTGGGAGTAATTGCTTCCTACTGCTGTCATTGCTCGTCTCAGGTTAGATAATAATAATGATATGATAATGTAATTGTTTTTATCAATGAATGACGACAGCAAGTCATCGATAGTTCAACTTGGTTGGCACTATTGATTGTGTATTTATCGCTTATGGTAATAATTATTAGTCTCTTGATCTCATTGGTCAGTGGAAATGATAATTGGTTGATGGGTTCAGTCCAAATTTAGAAATTTGCTTCAAAATTATTTCTGCTCATTTTTAATTCCCTTCGACAGCCGAAGTAAACCAGTTTTATGGCACTTTTTGGGAAGACCTTTAAAGCCTCCATTATTCTGAATTTCAAACATTTATTGCCCCCGATTTAGAAAATAGAATGCCTCCTCACTCTTGAATGGCTTTAGGCCATGGGCTATGTGCGTGGATTCTATTGTGGTGAATTTCACGGGATCACATTCTGCGATTGTTTCGTCACATAAAGTGATGGAAGTGACATTGTTTCATTAAATTCTCAGGTCCTTTTAGGATCTCATGTATAACGTTGCATGAGCACCGTGACATGACAAACGATGTCTATTTGACCTTGTTCCTGTGACCGTGCCCTTCCTTACTACTGATATACGCTGGACCAGGCTGGTTAGACTGTTCTCAAGGTCACAAGACCTCAAAGACTCTTCAAGGTCAAAGTCAAGGTCATTGTGATGGAGAGGGCACATGACCTTTTGCATTTCAAAGGTCAATTTCTTCCTCCATCTGATGCTGGGGTGACATGCTGGGATAAATGAGGTCTTGTCTCCCAACCATGAGATATTTCTTGATTTATTACTGTAAACTGGGCCAATGTAGAGTTGCTTTAACACTGCTAAATTGAAGCACCTATCATTCATGCATCAGTGCACAATAGAAGCTAAATAGATTAATGTTCTTGCGACAAAATGGAATGAGAATGGAACCAAAATAGACCAAAATTACATGGCATGACACTTGACAAATGGCCTCTCTTAGCAGCTAGGAAGTGTGTCAATATGAATTGTAAATGTTACCCCTTTACAATATAATTTAAACATATTTTAATTCCTAGAAGTTATATTTACATATGTATAAATGTCTTGATTATTATTCTGGTGAACTAGGTCAGAAATGATTAATGTGTAAGTGCTAATGATTGATGTTAGCGCTGAATAAATTAACAGTTGAGCGCTAATTGATATTCGTGTTCAAATTAATTCTCAGGGCTTAAATTTAGCTAAGTTTCTTTTCTAAAAAGCCCCTAGCATTTCTGTTGTCACCTGAGCATCCAAACTGTCAAAATGCTCATCCCTGTCATATGCTGGGGTTAAAGCACAGCACATGACCACAGGGGTCTGGGGCTTAACCATGTTAACTGTCATTTGCTGGCAGAACGCTTTGTACAACTATAACTGACTTCCATGTAATTAGTCTATTTCCTCTCTTAAGCACTTGTTATGTAATCCTTGATTACATTCTATAGCTTCACATTAGCATTTATTAGCAGGCTGAATTATCTGGATTAGTAAGTTGCCCAGAGCTTATAATAATGGCAATTACATTCATTAAGGACTTCTTTTGTGTTTGATCTAATTCACTAACTTCTGAGGCAGTTATGCTGTATCGTAATTCACTGTTTGATTGGAACTTTTAATGCTGTCATTTTCATCGTAACATTAGTGCATTACTTTAAATTGATATGGGAATCATGGTGACTTTAATAAAGCTTTGCTTTCTATACAACCCTGTGTGGACCTTGTGGTGGTGTCTTTTATTGCCCCAGCATAGGGCTGAATACAATGTACATGCATGGTGCTATGTTTCAAATTAGCATTTGTGTTCACCTGTGAAGTCAGTGTGAGATGTGGGGCCCCTGTTGGGTGAACAATAGAATGGAATAGTAGCTGAGTGGCCTAATAGTATAATAGAATAATAGAATAGAATAGAACAGTAGAATGGAATAGAATAGAATAGACCATGAGCCTGAGAGACTGAGAGGGATGGGTGGCTACAGCACAGAGTTGATGCTATCACACACACACACATAGGGCCATTAATCAGCCTCTTAATTACCTCAGTCTCACTGACATCTGATGTCCTGCCTCCCAGCTACAGACGTGGAGATGTCTAAAAGACCGCTCGCTAAAAACTAGAGCTTGTGATGTGCATTTGTGACTTCATAGAATCATAGTAGTGATAGCACTAGTGCAAATAGCTGAATAGTGTTGGTGTGTGGTGGTACCATAGTATTGTAGTGTCTAGAAAGTTAATACTCTCATTAATCATAAATGGCCTCATTATTTGGGTTTAATTTGATACCCATTTGCTCCCTTGATAAATGAATATACCTTTGAAACTTGTCACTTCAGCATCTAGACTAGTCATACACTGTATAAACAAAACCCAAGTTCTCTATCGTGCATCAGTGCAACCTTGCATTGTGCCTGTGCTGAGTCGTGTATTAATCCCCACCCACAAGGTCTGTTTCGGTATTTCATTAATCTGATGAATCTGTAAATTATTGACTCATTGCTATGTCTATTTCTGTAGCGATAACAATCTGATAAGCATGTACCTTCTGTAAATGCTTTTAGCGCTAAACAAATGGCTGGTGAAAATTGGAATTTTGGAGTTTACCGTGACCAATAATTTTGTAAAACCATGGTCTAACTGTGCTGTATAAACTGGCAGTTGCAGCAGAAACATTGTATTGTACTTGTAACTAGTTATAACTAAATAGGGCCCTAAACTGTAGTAAATGCCCTTATAGATTTCTTCCATTTCACCCTCTCATTTGTCGGTCATTTGCCCCGAGAGGTCATTTCAGTGTCATCCAAATCACATGTCTCTCTGGGGTATATTCTGTCATGTCTGAAGGGTATTTCAGCTAAACCCTTTCATGATAGTGCACAAGATACAGGGATGATACCCCCCTGTCTGTTATAATAGCCCCCCCCCAACAAACCTATTCAATTACATATTTCTCATTGTTCCCTTATAAGCTAAGCCTTGTGGCATGTATATATTGTAACTATTGTTGTTTTATGCAAATTTAACATTGGTTTTGTGCATTTGATACATTATCACCTAGTCTCTTAAAATAATCCTAATTGCCATCAGATAAATCCTAATTGTTATGGAGTTTATTAACACATACTACAAAATAGCTTATGTGTAGATTAATTTGTAATAGTAAATGTAGGCCTATTTGAGATGACTCATTTTGCATATCACTATTTTCTTGTTTATTTATCAGTAAAAATCAGTATACATATATGTTATGTGCTATTTATTCCTATTTATTTTCCAAGTAATCACTGATCGATGGATTGATTTAAATGCAGCTAGATTTAAATATACTGAGTAGCTGTTTGTTATTAGGACAACTCAATTCTTTCATGGTCATTACAATCACCTTTAATTATTTTAATTGACATGGCTTGAAGGCAAGTTGAAGCTGCTCAGTGAAGCTGCTCAGTGAAGCAAGGCGTGTGGTTGTACAATGAATCTGATGAGTTGTCCTTATTCTTGTGAGCTTTTCCCTAATTCCATGAATAGATTTGTTTACTTTTTGGCCCATGAGGTTGTGATGTGTAAATTTGTGAGAGGACAACCTTGACATATTATCAACACATAATCGAAACCT
The DNA here is from genome assembly GCA_026936325.1 of Platynereis dumerilii. NCBI lineage: Eukaryota > Metazoa > Annelida > Polychaeta > Phyllodocida > Nereididae > Platynereis > Platynereis dumerilii. The sequence goes on along the minus strand of JAPTHN010000053.1, from coordinate 1,003,902 downwards.
GTTTTGGACTTGGGGAGGAAATTGCTAATGTCAAACTAACACTATTTAAATACGCTATCGTCAATACCAATTAGCTTTTTGAAAAAGAAATGAAGTGCTCCAAGGCTGACATATTTTTGAAACACCCAGTTTATAAGATGGCTCTCACATGATTGCCACAAATACTCATATGCTTGAAATATGAGAAATAATTTAAGTATAGACAGCAGTTTACCAACCGCCTTTTGAGGAATTAGCTAAGTTTTGATTATTTTGAACTTCTTTATGTATCAAAATTGTCATGAAAAAGCAGTTAACCTCATTTTTTTAAAAGTCCTCAGTGGATTTATCAAATTTGATAATGCGATACGTGATGATAGTTTAATAACACATAAACTTTGTTCCTCATTAGTACTGATAAATATTGTTACAAAAGTTTGCTTGATAAGTTGTGTTACTAATCGCTAATGTGCATAAAATCTAGGACATAATTCTTATTTCCTTCTTTGCAATGTAATGGTGACAATAACTTCTGTACACTGAAGAAATAGATGGGTGATGATGTTCCAGAAATAGGTCTTCTTACCGAATAGCTGGTATCAAAATTTTTCTAATTTTGTTTCTGATTTTGAATTAATTTTTCTTTAAAAATCTTGACCATTGTCGGTAATAATGTGATAAGCCGTACTGCCGGTAAATTGACCAATCAGAGAGCAGCATTCTGGCAAGAATCCGACACAAAAAACACTGCAAGGTGTTGCCACCGCCGAAGTGGAACCTTTAACTTATCATTGTGCTGTAGTCAGTGTATCTCTTCCTCTATTATATTTCCAAAATGTTTCTCATATGTCTGGAATTCTCAATTTAACGAAGTTCTCAATTTTGGTGTCTTATTTGAAGTGGTCTTTATACCCTGGCAGTCTTTAGGCCTACTCAGTTCAAACTTTACACACTTTTAATTTTGATGATTGTGAATCATCTGAAGAGGGACAAATCATAATGGCCTGAATAGCAATCGTTGTAGGCAAACAGTACCATACATCATGTGTATATTGTATTTAATATATAGGTCATGAACAGATGAATGTAATGGTATCACAATATTTATCACTGCTATCTCTGTAATGTTGACTCATTCCATTCTCAGCATTTGTCCATTTGACATAGATATCAAATAGCACATCCCTGTAATGTCGCAAAATCATGCCTCAAGAAATCTTGAACTCTGTCGATAAATTTTCTTCAAGTGTTTGGCACAAGCTCCGGTTTTGTTGAAAAGTTCTTGTCCTGTTTTTCTAAAACAAAAAAAGAGAAGAGCAGCAACCTTATAATGAACAGAGGTACATTGTAGCACTCAACCTTTGTGGAACCTTTGAAACTTGTTGGTGGTCTCCGTAAGAAGGCTGCAATGGATATGTAGACCTATTTATATATTGTATATATGGACATCAGATATTAATTTGCCACGCCATGATTATACAAATGTTGCTAAGTGTCACTCTCAAAAACTAGTTATTGCCCCTCTCTACGGACTCTACCCTACAAAGACTGAAGGAGTCAATCAGATTAAGCAGAAACACTATTTTATGTATATCAAGAGGCAAAAAGCCCCTGGAAAAGAAAGAGTCCAAGAAAAAGAAGAATACGCATAAAAACTACTGTAATGGTTCATAAAGAATCATCATTGTCAGCTATAGATCCACTATCTGCTTATTCTACCAATACTCCAACCACTGCTGTTCCAGTAGGACCAGTCCTCACATGTATTATGGGATGTATTATGGGATGGATAGATGTCTAGCTTGGCTCAGACATAATCAAATGATAATGGCCAGACTAGATAGGACCATTTTACCTGGATGACATATGGCAGTTATTAAGCCCCTTTGATGTGGCTGTTGTGTTATTAATGTCTCGGGTACATCAGTCCTTGCTCGGTCGTGCTTTTAGATTTATTACATGTAGTAGTCATGTACATTTGTGGATCTGTTCCATGAGGTGGCCTCTGTCATTGTAGTGTCATCGTCTGTGGTCACTGGTCAGAGACTCGAAAGAGTCCATCAGACTCATACTGGTGTGGTAGTCTGGTAGCATGAAAAAAAAACTATGAGAAAATATTAACAATGTCAGTCAAGTGTTAAAGGTGTCACCGTGTCATAACTTGTCAACTGCTGTAAATAGTGATTTATCACTGACAGCTTACATGGGGATTTCACTTGCTAACAGCTCTCATATAATGTAATTGTAATACATGTGTGAATTGTGTACAGATATATTATTGTTTTGGTGGAAAATAATGGCCTGCAGGCTGCTCCAGTAGAATATAATATTTGATATGTCTATGATATTTGGAATATTATGATTTGTCAGTATTTATGGTGTTAGTGTTTTGTTGATCACAATGAGATTCTTAATTGTGGAAAAAGCCAAAAATATGGAAGATGGAGAAAGAAAATGAGCAAAAAGGCCCCAGAAAAAAACTAGAATACAAGAAAAGAGAAAATTGTAGCCGCGTTGCAGTGAAGCATAAAACTTTTACACACGAACAATTGGGAATGTAGAATAAATTTTTAGTTCCAATTTGTCATTCTGACCTTGTGTATCGCTGTGACGTCATTTGAAATATTACGCATGAGAGATTGTGTATTTTTTGGCAACTGAAATTGCTTGAATCATAAAAGTGTGTCATTGGCTTCAATATGCATGGCTAGGAATTAAGTAGTATAGGGTTAGGGTTCATGCTTTATGAATTTAATGAATGTTAAATAACTGGGCATATTTCATGATATTTGGCTGGATTTGTGTGTGATTTGTCTGGTTTAGTACACACTGTAGTCTAGCCTGGACTGTCACTTTGCCATATTCACTGAAGTTCACTTGTAATGTGGTTTTAAACATTCTTCATTATGAGTTTATGAGTACTTCGAAAGTACATGAAAGTATAATGGTCATTGTGGCATTTATGGTTCATTACTATACATACGACGATGTATACCGATGTACAAGTAATGTTAAGGAGGATTTGATGTGAGCTTACAATGCAAAAACTCATAAAAATTTAATTTGATTAAGTCCTCTACGTCTAATATCTTGTTGAGATTTATGTGAACAATATTTAGCAATTTATAAGCAGAGTGGCCCTTTCTAAGATGTATATTTCCAATATCCCATCAACCACAACATTATTTGTAGTATTGTAAGTGATGAGGACTGTGCTGATATAAAACCTATTGATCTTTTCAATTACTTGTGACATTGTTGAACTTGTAAGATCCTTATTCTCGTGAAATTCTGAAAGTAATACAATTATATCTCTTGGAAGTACCAGCCATTATCAATGTTTTGGTGCTGGAACTCTTAGGAGGTGCACATGTTACACTACTTGGTCAACACTGACCCATAATGCTCCCTTTTGTGAGTTACATAAGACCCAACCTATATTTTTTGCGCATTCACTGATGTAAGCACTGAGTGTGTTTGACTAGCAGGCTCCTGTTTACCTGTCAAATGTGTTTCTGCATTTGTTCAGGCACATCATTGAGCACCTCCTATTTTTTCTTAGAACTGTGTTTTCTTTGCTTTTGAGGGTTGAATTCATATTGAAGAACGACATTTACAAAATAGGAAATTAAAGAACTTGAAGGGATGTGATAGAAATTGATAGAATATGTTTGAATACTGAAAACCTCCCGCTAAGTAAATCTTGGAGCCAAAGCACAGCATCTGTAATTATGGAATGCATGATTTCTTGTCCTCATACTCTCCGGATACTCTCAGATATTTTTTGTGAAACTCCCAATGTCCAGTCTATGCTGCAGACTGCAGTCGCAGTCACTCTTCCTCTAGTTTCTGCCACATATTATTAGTGGAATAGACACTTCATTCTATTGCCTTTATTTTGGTGTTTTTGTTAGACTTATCCATAATTTACCCTAAATTTATTGCCTCTATTTGTGAATTCAGCAGGTTGACTGTGGCAAAAGTCAGTCTGTATTATTGCCTGTGTTATGTGCTTAGTGACGCTTCAGTAGTGTTATATTTCCTGTGACTTGAACTGTGAGTTGTCATGTATTTTTAAGACTCCCTATTTTCATATTGAAGCTGACATAAAGTAAATTTCCTTGAGAAAAGTCCTTTGAATTGCCTAAATAAAATTGCCAGACCATTTCTAAGTTTATTTGTTCAGTGCTGAGAACATCGACTGTCTTTTTCAATTGGGACACGGTCTGGTTCTTTTAATTTTTATATGAAGTTTGAAGTTAAATTTGTTCACTACTTTGATTTTGTGCTCTACTCTAATTTGTTTTATCTTTTCTGAAAATTGTGTTGGTAAACTTCAGGAGAAAAATTGCCTGTTCATTCACATTTATGTCACAGTCTGCCTTGGATTAACCTTGTTATTGAACATTTCTGATTTTCTACAAGTATGCGCATCTGTGAAATATTGCTGATCATAATATTTTGTGATAAGATTTTGAGAGAGATAAAGATCAGAAGTTGATCGAGTAGCTCCGGGTGCTGACAGACAGACACTCATGTGTGCACAAAGTGGTCAAATACGTAGATAGACAGTGAGGCAGGGACTTTGTGAAAGTAAAGATAAGACCTCAAGATGCCCTTTTGGTTTTACATTTATCCTGTGCTCCTCACTCTAGGGATTAAACTTTCTCTAAAGACCTTAAATTTCAGGACAGGGATTTATCGTGATTTAGAGATAATATCATTGGGGGGATGAAACGGTTACCTGAGGACCGTTGTCAAATGACATTAAAGGTTGATCCTTCGAAATAATATGCGTGGTATAGCGAGTCTCGCTATCTGCCTTCTTGCCATTCTTCGTGTCAGGACTAAGTTGGTCAAGAGTTAAAGTAGGAATTTGTCAAGTTGATTGCTTTAACTGATTTTGACTGATAATTTATGTCAATTTTTAAAGAAGATTCAAAAACTTCTTCTTGACCACATTGACATCAGTTTGCTATGTACATGTATTGAACCTGAGGCCACACAGATTGCTCATCCTATTATGGGACAGGAATCTTGGAAGTGAAAGATGAAAGACAAATTCCATCTACATGATCTCCTGTTTCAATCCCATGTTGAGATAATGGAGAGGACCTTTTCTTTGTAAAAGAAGTTTTAAACAATTGTGTCTGGGCAGTGCGATCACTACTTCAACGGAAAGGCTTGTATGATAATATTTCCTCTCTGGAATTTGTTACGTTAAAACCTTGATGGATTATTTTACACACTCACCTTGTGTCTCGAAGGTTTTTGTGTGTGGTGGAGCATGCTGTTTAATCCCAAGTTGCAGTTCGTTTGTGTATTTACTGTAAAAATGCTCGGTATTTACAACTGTTACGTGATTGGACAATGCTCAAGTTCCAGTAGCATGGTTAGAGCTTGTCTTTGTTTATTTTACTGCTAATCTCTCCTGCAAACTGAGCGGCTGAGAAATAGATGGAAATTTCATGGCTCAATCTCTAGATAATAGGGACCTAAACAGTTGTTAAGTACCTGGCCTTAATAACTGGTTATAGCTGCAAGTTACCAACTCATGAGAATGATGAGTAAATCATGTTGACCTGCCCTTGGTGCTGGCACGTTGCTCGGAAAGTGGCTCGGAAAGTAGCTCATCTGGCTTAGCCGCAAAGCTGCAAATCTCCGCACACTACCTGAGAATGTATGAGCATTTAATGATGTGACATATTACATATGCGCTTATATGCGAAGCATGGCTGGTGACTTTCAATGTTGTTGCTCTATTTTCATTTGAACAGAAGGAAAATTATGAACTTTTCAAGTGATCAGGTTACTCTCAAGACTAGAACTCCGACAAGACACAAACAAATTACAATATTGACATTATTGTGCTCTTTGATATTAAACTTTTTTTGAAAAAATAGGATTGATTATCATTGTTTGCTGTGTAGCCACGAGTGCCTGGATGAACTTCGAAATAAGATAAATTGTGTACATGGAGAAGCAAATTTCTATTTGAGAAAAACTTGAATGTAATGCAGAAAGTTCAATCTTGACTTTTTGCATTGCTTAAGAAACTTTTATAAATTTTGTAATCTGTAATGTAGCACAGTTGTGGGCGAAAGACACATTGTTGATAAAATTATAATTTGCAATGGATCTTTATTAAAGTGTAGCTTTTTTTTTTATCGATGCAAGAATTGTTAAAATGTCAACGACCTATACCAGTATACCTGATTTGCAAATATTTTAATATTATCAGCATGCAATAAATTCTGTGCTACTATTTAGTAAATTTTGGCGTGATGGGAATTGGCAGGTGGGCATTAGAATTCAATCTGTGCATGACCACAGTGCGTGGTCGTTTATAAATAACATAATTTGATTAAATAATACATAAGCATCAGATAAGTGTAACAATTCCATTTATGTTACATATATTTTTTTTGAGTTTCCGGTTAAAATGATTATTTACTGCAACTTGGCACTTCTGTTGCATTAGTTAACCCTTCCTTAATTTAACTTTAACTTACACCACATTTTCGGATAAGTCTATCAAACCTATTTGCCATTTAAAGTGATGTTCAACATGTTCAACAAAATAGTTATCTAACGTCGAGTATATGAACTTTTTGATGTTGTTGATAAGCCTAAAGTGTTAATTGATAATTGAATAAAATTAAATGCTATTTGGCAAACTCAATCAGCCAGTGTGTTGAACTGAATGCATTTTTAGATAATCCTGAAATTATCAGTTTTTTTTTGCTCCTGTGTTTGAAATCAATGTCATGGTCATTGATAAGGTCTAGCTCTCTTGTGCTTATTATAGCTGTTTCAAAATGTTAATGCCCTCTTTAACCATATTGGCGTAGGTGCGTAATTGTCACATCTTTCAAAATTAAGTGTCACATGCCTCCATCTTGAATTTCATTGTAATATCGTTACTAGAACTTTTCAATTAGTTTTAATTGCTAGTATTTGGTATCTAGAAGTATTTTTGTCTTTATAAATTTAGAAGTTGTACCTTGATGATCTCAGATTTGATTTTGCATAGTGCTAAGTAAACAATAATATTTTTAGTTTGTGGTGATGGAAGGCTTGGCTGCTTTTGGAAGATCAGTTGTTGATTGAATGACACAATGTTTTCTCTGCACCATTTTGAATATTCATAGTGACCTAGAAATTGATTTAAAACTCATCAGCAAACTTGAGAATTGATGTTTCCTTTCTGGGTTGACAGTGTTTGGCGATGAGCTTTGATATATATGTTGTGGTTTCAATCAATGGAGAGAAAAATCAAATGCAGAAAACTACATGATGCTCTCATGTAAACATAATATATAAAATGCAGCCGTTCGTGGAAATTTCCGAAAATAATTTTTAATTTAATACCCGGTACTATAATGCTGTGAATGGATGTGATCTGTAGTTAGTTCTTGCTTACCTTCAAATATCAATAAACGGTGCCATAGCTATCTGTTCTAGCAATTGAATCATGATATTGTAATTGTGAAGGTAAAGAAGAAACTTCAACATTGTTCAAACTTTGCATAGGATCTTCCTCGACCGCAAAGCTCTAAGACAGAATTTAAACAAGCATAAATTTGTTTTATTTTTGTATATAACTGATGGTGAAGATGGAAAGAAGTGATAGAAAGGAGGTCTAGAAAGTGCAATTTTGTTGCAGCATAGTCTTGTGCCTCTGGTAATTAGTTATGTCTACTGAGTTTAGCTTTCGGAATGCTAAATTAATTTTGTGTTGGTATCTTACAGATCCTTTTCACCTTTTTAATTCACGATATATCCACTCAGTGAATCTAACTGAAGGGATGTGTCATATTATGTGCTGGATGTGTGCACAACTGGTGCTCATTTGTGCTTGTAGTTGACCATTTGTGGGGGCCCATGTTATTACAGGCAGTTTGGAAATTTTCTTTTCAATGACTATTACTACTCATGAACTGCGATTTAATCAGCTTTCTGTATTTCATAGAAATATATAACAAAAAATTGAAGAAGATGATTGATTGGCCTGGTAAAATGTTTCGACAGCTGTTTTCAAGATGATCGTGTCTCACTTTTCTGTTTTTGTGATTTCACTACAGTCAGCCATTAAATTTTTTTACTGCAAATTATTAATCTGCAATCTGGTTTTGTGTGATTTAAAATGAATTGTTGAGTGATATGATTTATGAGTTGGAGACTTTTTTTACGCTGTTTGTGTATTTTGTTTGCGACCCGTGTATATGGACGACATTTGTGAACTTTTTGTCTCGTGTTTGTGTTTCGATGAACAGTTAAATTTATTTATGGCGGCAGGTTGAAAAGGAAAACATGGTAGCAATGTTATCAGTCAGAGAAGTAAACAGATTTGCTGCTAAACTGATTTCGCATTTGTGGGTACTAAAGCCCCATCTCATGACGTCAGATGCATTGATTGTAAGGTTTATGTCACAAATAACCAGGTTGTCTTGTATTCGATTCTCCTAACTGTCCCAATATGTTCTAGATTCCTTGAACTACAGTGATTTTGTTGAGCACTATCTTTTTTTGATGTCCTAGAATTCCATTATTTTGATATCTATGTGGAGTCTTCTATTAAATTACTTGGAAGAAATAGCTGTATAATTGAATATCTGCTTAATTCTGGGTCAATCGAGAGAAAAGTATGAAAAAGGTTGTCATATCTTGTTTAATCTAAGCCATATCAACTAAAGCTGTACTGCTTTGCCCACTTGACTTTTGAACAATTGATTTGCATCTAGGACAGTTCTTTTCCCAGTATTTGCGTCGTATCTGTCCTGATTAAATGTTACAAAGTACTGTTTTCATTGCTGTGTTGCGAGTACTAAATCCATGTGCCCAATTACACTATAGTTTGCATCCCTCAGGAAACGGGTAATCTGCAAATCCATGACAGTTCAGTTCGGGATGGAGTCCACTGATTTGCTCTTGACGTCAAAATTGGGTGACGTTGTTTTGCTTGTCTGTCTGCCACGGACAAAAATTCTCGTAAAAATGTAATTATCTCTCTCTCAATTTTCTGCCATGAGTTGAGTCCTGCTAAATTCTAATGGCCTTGGGTCTGGTTCGATAGAACGTGGCACTTGGCAGGCCCATGCCATACATTATGCGAGATTTGGAATTCTGTCAAATGTTTTGCTACTATTACAAAGGCTTTTCAGTTTTGATAGGCCCATTGTCAAAACATTTGCCCTGAAAAGTGAATAAAATTTAAAAACCATGTTGATGTTCAGAATTTCAATTTAAACACTCCTCTTCTATATTGTTCCAGTCATGAACTATTTGAGCTGCTGAATAAATAATGCAAAATGTGTGAGGTGTTATGATAAGTGGATGAAAAATTGCATCTTATTAATTCTTGGTATTTGAAGAACTAAGCAATTTAAATAATCATTGGTTTAATAATTTTGTCTTTCTTGGTTTAAAGCTCTTCTGAAATGTCCTCCATTGCTAAATTGTAATATATATCAGGAGGAAACCAGGTGCCATATTTGGGAAAAATCTATAAACAATTTTTGGTCCATCTGAACCTGTACCAAAATCAGGACTTTGCATTTTTGTTGACGTATCATGTGTATAGGAGTGTCTTCCAATTTGTAGAAGTTACTACGGACATAAGTCGTAAAAAGATGATTTTGTTGGTGTCTGACCATTTAGATCATATTAATGGTTGGTGAGTGGTTCGCTGCAGCTGAATTCGGCAGATGAGTCAAAGATGGCTATCAAGAGTGAGCATCATACGCGTCCCTTGAGCGCCCTTTGCTTAACCCGGAAGGCTGAGCACTTGCTATCTGCCAGGGATGCATAATTCTGCAATGAAAATTGCGAGTAGAGTTCTGATTTATCGCGTTTGTGGGATTTGTGAGTGTAGTTCCATGCTGTGTGGTTGTGCTGCTCGTGAGGGCGAAGTTCAGAAGATGGCTGATCTGTGTATGATGATGGCCCTCCAGGAGTCGCAATTGGTGCACTTATAAGATGTTGGATATGGATGTATTTATAGATATGACCAAAAATACATCCAGTGGGTACCTAAAGTACTACCTATGTTTAAACTGTTGAGGCCTGTGATGTGGCATGTTTCACTGTGCAGGAAAAAATGCCTGGTTACATGTAAAATTAGGTCAAGTGCTGATTTGAGTAATTGAATTGTGATTGCTTTTATTCGCATTTATTACTTTATCAGTGTTTATGGACGAATGGAATGTTAAGACCTTGAAGCTCTTTTTCACCTAATGAAATTTGTCAAAATACAGGGCACATATATGATATAATATCAGTGATTTATCATGTTTTATGGTGGCGAAATATTTTTATGTAAGTTGAAAAAAAGTCAAAACTGCAAAGCTGTCGGTCAAGACAGGATGATCAACTTTGAATAAGAACACGGACAAAAAAGTAAACAATAAAAGTGAACATCTGATACACGACAGTGTTTGTTTTGTGCATAGTCCCTCGCTCAGTATCGCAGATGGTGAAAAATTCGAGGCTTGATCAATATGAATACTTACGGTGGATACATCAGACATGTATTAGAAATTCTCAATTTAATTGCCACTGTACATACATGATACAATAACAGTAATGTTGTCGCAAGAATACTATTTATTGGACAACTGGAGGGCCCAATTCATGTGTTTCATATTTTCATTTTTCTGTGATAAGTGCTTATGATGGATGTCAATTTTAGTACCGGTATCTTAATCCAATTTTAATTACTTTGAAATAAATAACTTTAAAGCTGTCTGTCAGTTGTCATTTATTAGTTATAATTTGAAAATTTAATGTAGTTTATTTTAGATAATTTGAAATAAATAACTTTTTAGCTGTGGCTGAATTGCTATTTGTTGTGAGGGATGAATTTCATAACTGTAATTCACTGGAATTATGGCTTGGTTAGTTGTTAAGGATAACTTGCCATTGTATTTTGTAGCCTCAGTAGGCTGATATTAGATTAATGGTATTATATATGTTTGAGGTAGATTGTATTCTGACGCGTGCTTCCCCTTGTATGTTTGCAGTGCCCAGGAGATTAAGATGAACGAGAGAAATGGTCGCAAGGTGGTCAAGCGGGTGATCAAGAAGCCCGACGGCCACAAGTCATCATCGTCCTCGTCGTCATCCTCGGCCCACTCGGCCCACAAGCACTTGTCCCAACACAGTCCCCAGATGTCTTCCTACAGGACGTCATCATCATCGTCGTCTAACAGCAACAACAACAACGGCAACAACTTGAGCAGTATTAAGAAACCTTCCAGCCAATCACCAGCTCTCGGTGGCTCCCGTACCAGCCACAGTCCGTCTTACAACAAACCTACAAGCCAATCTAGTCCCGCCACCTCCGCCAGTGGCAAGTCTTCCCCTAATCCAGCTATTATGAACCTCCCGTACAGGTATGTCTCTCTCCTCAACAATTTCTTGTATTTGTCATTGTCTGCTCCCCCCTCATGTCCCAATTAGACCACCAAGTGCATAAAATTTGCCATAAATACTGGACGTAAAGCCCCAGTCATCCATGCATTTCATATTCTAGTATGTGTGATGTCAATATTGGCTGCTAACTCATCACTGTGATTCACTATAATAAATCGCACTATACATGTTTCTGTATACTATGTGTCATCACATTCTTCGAACATTATTGAAGTCAATTGTGTGACTTGCTTCTTAGTCATAGGACAAGTTGTAATTTGCCAATTTCCGTGATACCTGTCGCAGTGTAGTCTGCCAATTATTTGGAAATTACAATAGCAAATAGAAACACATGACACATCATGTATCTTGCAACTCCTTGTCAGTGAGATCGGCCCAAGTAGCTATTGCTACTCCTACCATTGAATAAATGGCAATAATAAAGGGCAAAAGTAGCAATAGCTACTTGAGCCGTGAGATCATACACTTTGCAATTAATGATTCATCATAATATGAATTCATGTGGCATTCTTGGTGATTACTATTGCCCTAGTTTAGGAACTTCTCTTAGGCATTACCAGATCAGTAATGATTAGGGACTTGTCATTTCCCACTGCTGAAAAATGCAATGGCAGTATTTTCATGAAGATGGGATAATCATGTTGGAGCCCCATGTCCCCTAAGTAAACATCCAGTCTTTCCAGTTCTTCTTCAGTCTAGCTATAAGTTTCTGTTTAATTTTAAGGGGAGGGTTCTTCTAAATCAGTAAGCTATAATTATAGGTCTAGTCCAGAAAAAATAGTCCTTGAAAATTTAAAGAAATATCAAAACATTCAGTCCCATGTGTGTGAACCATGTGTAAGAATTCACAAGTCCATTTTTGTGTCTTTGTATGTTTTGTTGCTTTCATTGCATCTCATATATAAATAATGATGTATAAAACGAAGTGGGTTGTCAGAAGCAGCTCCTACATGTGTACAGCTGTACATATAGAGTTCCGCATGGCTGCCTCCTTCTTTTGAACATTGTTGAATGGCAATGAATGCCTATGAAATGTGTGAATGTGTAACGTGATGAATAGCTGGTGGTAGAGAGGGGAGATTGTGTTTTTTGTGGTCTCTGCTTGAAGCCCTGTTATGGCAAGTGTAATATCTCGTCACAACCTAAGTCGTAGCACTACTTGCTGACCTCTTCGTGACTGAAGCAATCTAATAATTCAACTTGTTTCTATTTTCAGGGAGAGAGTCATTCATTTACTCGCTTTACGGCCCTACAAGAAGCCCGAACTTATGCTTAAATTACATAAAGGTGAGTTGCGAAACGGTCTTCCCCTTTTAATTAATGCAAAATTGCTAATGCAAATACTGATTTCAAATGCAGGACGGCAAATCAATTATCGCACAAGTGTTAAAACGATGGCCTATCATTAAAATTTTGCTTGATGGTATTTCAATAGGACGGCCATTTACAGCTGAGGACAAGGTTACCCATTGATTCGAATAATTAGACGTACATGCTGATTCAGTAAACAAGATATTTTGCTGTTCAGAGTCCTTCCATGTTACTTGAAGGTCTTGGCATATTTAATTGCTTAGTGTAGTTTCATTAAGTTATGTCCCATTATCCATAGGCAAGAGTGAAGTATTGCATATTTGATAAATGTTGGCCTTTTAATTATTATCTTACGAAAACTGTCTTGGTAGGAATCGAAGAAATGGGATTGGTAGAAATGCTGCATCAGTCTAATGTTTAGTAAAATACTTTTTAAAAGAAATTAGACACTAAGTATGGTGGCTTGAACAAAAATAGAAAAGAAAAAGGAGGGAATATGTTGGAATTAACATTGCTAGAGGATTAGGCTGGCATATGAAGTCAAGTTGGTGCAGCGGCATACGAAATGATGTTTTCTTTTTATAAAGGAAAATGTAGCCGTTTTCTTTGGCTGTGTGACTGTGCTGTATTTGCATGCAATTTTCCCTGCATTGTATTCTTTCCCCATTTCTCTCTTCAGACGGTGTACCTGAAAAATACAAGCATTCCTTATCGCAGGTGCTGCAGCAGGTGGCCCAGCTCGCCAAAGACAACTCGTTCGTTCTGCAGAAGCACTTGTACCACAGTGAAGTCCGCTCCGACTGGCCGGCTTACAACGACCAGGACAAGGAGCTGCTCAAAAGGTATGCCTCACTGTTTTACTCATTGTGAGACTTGCTGTGAGTGTAATGAGACTCACCATATGACTCACTATGAGACACACTGCGACTATTATGAGACTCACTATAGGACTCACTATGACCCTGGCATTGATGCTCACTATCAGACTGACTGCGACTATGGCACTCACTAAGACTTACTTGAGATGCTATGAGACTCACTGTGATACTTACTCGCTGATACACACTATGAGACTCACTCTATGACTAGTGGATATAGAGTCATAGACACAGAAATGGACTGTGCTGAGCAGAGACATACAGAAGCGACTCGAGCCTCTCTTGGACTTGCAGACTTGAGACAACTTATTTCAGGTTATTTGTGGTCTTACACTAACTCACACTAAGAGGGAGGACATCTACTAGTCCACTAGATCTTCAGAGAATGAGCAAGAAACGATCTGGTTGCCTAAGTGTCTTGTTGATCAGCAGGATGCCAGAGAATGATAAAAACATCATAAAACGCGATAAATGAACAAGAACAACTTACTCTCCATGATGTATGTTGTGCAACCAGCTTGGTTTCATGGCCCTTCGAAGTGGCCTTTACATGGTTATGTGTTGTCACAGACACCCCTAGATGGCCAGGGTGGCTGGTGGATGCCACCATTCAGTTTTATTTCATCCCTAAGGACATCCTTAAATTGTCTCTTCATTTATTGCATGAGGAGAACACCTTAGTGTATTCGCTAATTGAATTTCATAAAACACAAGATCTTGCATGTTGACAGCTGAGGACATTATGCAGATTGGTGGTGTGATCGCATTACATGTAACATTCCTTGTCAGTTTTGCGTTGGCCGTCAGATTTGCTCAATGTCTCCTGGCATTCAATCCTTGACTGATGCTGTTTTATTGATGGGAGGTTAAGATTAATCAGGGTCATTGCAAAGTCAGCATTAATAAAATGTATTGAATTAGCTGATTTTAATTAATGATGCGAAAAAACATTTGTTAAAGAATTTACACAGCTGTCTCAGTTCCTGTAACCAAACGGAATAGATATTTAAAAAACTTTTGATATTGCCTTGCTCAATTAAGATCAATCTTTTTATTTGATTGGCAAGATGTGTCAATTTGTGCCAGGAAATTGCTCTACTTTTTGTTTGTTATTGGAATAACTTAGTGGCAGCAAAGTAGCTCTGCTCCACAGGGATGTCACAGGGATGTCGGCAACTTTGTTGAAATGTCATCTTTTTAACGGAGATCCTGTTTGTTGCAGACGGCTTCAGCAGCTGGAAGCCACCACCACAACAACGACGCCGTCGGCAGGAAGTTCTCCTGCTCTGTCTCCGGCCCATAGCAACAGTAGTCAAGGAAGCAGTCCTTCCAGCTCCCATGTGAGTAGCTTCCTATTGTGCCTCGCTCTGGCTGGCCCTCTGTTGTTACTGTGAACTTGCTTCAACTGTCACTATGGAAACCATTGTGACTTCATAATGCTCTAGAAGATATTCCTGTCCAATTTATAGTTGCTCCCTTTATAAGTTGAATAAACAAGGCGAAATAATAGATGTAGTTCATTGTGGGGGTGTTATGGAAATAGAGCTCTTTGGGAGGGAAAGGATGCTGTTTCCCTTCTGGAAGATATTTTAATTGGATATTTTGAGATCAATTGGGATGGCTAGTCTAGGTGGTCATTAAAGACTTCCTTTGCGGCAATTCACTTTGCTTCACTTCTCCTAATAACTTGTTTGTGATATGTTTCCCACAGCATTGTGCTTGATAGATTTGCTGTTGTGCTCATTGCCACTGCTGCTATTCATTCAGAAACGGCCGACCAGCACGACGGACGAGGACGCGCACCCTTCCAAGAAGCAGCGCGTGGCTCACGAGAGCAAACGGCCGTCCCCCTCTTACAAATGGACGAGTGACAAAGAGAAGATGCCGTCTCCCAGCACGACCCAGCACAGCCCCAGTGTGACCACCACCACCCCCGACTCCACTTCGTTCAATTCCAATGGAAACAAGACTTCTTACTCGCCCCTCAACAGCTCCTCCATCCCCCCCTCCCCCACCAAGCCCCCCATCGCGCCCACCTCCAAGCCCCCTGCCAACCTCTCCACTTCGCCAAAACACAAAGTCCTGGCCGATCTCAACCGTCAGCACCGCAACAACGGCTCCAGCCACAAGGAGGAGCGCATTGCCCATCACCCCGTGGTCTCTCAGTCGGCCGTCAGTCGCAACAAGCTGCACCACGGCAGCGGCCGACCCAACCACCACCACCACCCGGACAAGATGGTGGCTAACCTCAAGAGCTCCACCAAATCCCTCGCCTCCTCCACCTCCGAGATGCCTGACTACGTGCTGTGAGTACTCTTCTTAGCTGCTCTCGTTATGCTATTTATATAAAAACTTTCATTGACAAACAGAAATATCGAATATAGATACATATGGCAATCAATAAATAGAAAGGAAAAAATTTGAATCTACCCCTACAGTATTCTACATTACCGAAATGAGTCAGTTTCATTGAAGATGACAGGGAGAGGATTGTTCTAGTGGTAGCATGCTAGGGTGCCAAATCCTGGGTCCATTATTCGAATCCTGCTCTTGTTTGGTCACCAGGGCCTATGTTGGACGGCTGATTCAATCATCCTTCGCCTCATTGTCGTGTAATCCTCCTGTCTTAATAAACCTGCCAAATGCATAAATACAGGACATAAAGCCGCAATCGTGTATCCATCGATTAAAAACGACAGGTTACGATGCTATTTACATATATGTATTTGTATGTATTGATTATCTTGGCAACTCCATGCTTCATGTTTCAATATGTTGTCAGAGCAATTAAGTAGATGTATCAAAAGGTTTTTCCGCCATAACACGATTTTGAGTGCTCATACAAGTAGTTTATGTTGATGGTGGGATTCCTGCTGTTTTAAATCTTCCTGGCCGAAAACAAAAATACATAGATCATGAGGTTTTAATAATAATTTCATGGTCAATGATGGTATGCTTGCTTAATCGAGTATTAAAATTTTAAAAGCTTTGTTAATCAATTTAGATATTCGCTGAAAAATGCGTAGTAAAAATGAGGATGTCCTGTCTGGCAAAAAGTCTACTGAATTGAAAAAACTCAATTATGTACAATTGTAAAAATCTCCATATTTATTTCTGAAATACAAATTCTGGCAATTATTTCATATTTTCCATTTGATATTTTGTTGGAGCAACGTGATATTAATTTTAAGATATCTCTGAAACATAAGCAAAATTGACTGGCTCTGTCGCCCCCTGGATTTCTTCTCTCAATCACTTAGCATGTTAAACTCGGGCACAATTTCTCCTATTAACTTCTCAGCTGTACAGTTGCTAATTATGCTAACTACTGTTATGTTTATGAGCTGGGTGATCTTGAAGTCAAGGCCTGGCAATTGACACAGACAGGCTGAGATAAAAAATGCAGATAGACTGTTTTAGAGCACGCTCATTCTCATCAGATTCCGTGCTGGTCCAAGGTTATTGATATCATGCCAGAAAATCACTTAAACCTTGGATTTACTGTGTATGCCACCTTGTATTGATTGCTGTAAGCTGTTGCTATTAATCTGCGGACTGACTTCTATATTTAGCGTGTATTATAGCTAGTACATGTATATTATATAGCCTGTTATATAGCCCGTAAAGTGTAGCAATAATTGGCTACTTCATCTATCTCATATGAATATAAAGGCAACTTTTTATTTGGATTGAAGTACATTTACATTCGGTTTAGTTTAAAAGTGACACTTATTACGTTAATGTAGTCGTCAAAAGTCAAAATCATGTAATGAAATTTTCATCTCTTCCACTTGTGCTTCATTTCATTATTCATCAATATGTAACCAGCAATGTCAACGAAAGAAAGGAAAAATAGTTTAATGTCATTGTGTTAGTGAGAGTAGTTGAGAAACGGCTGCAGATAGATAAGCTTTGGCTTTTTCTGAAGCCTCATAATAAATTTAACAACAAATAATGTATTTTAAATTCAATGATTGGCAGAAAACTTTAAAAATGTCTTTAAGCTTAGGAAGTATGATAGTGGTACATATAAAACTATTGATCGCTCGATATGAAGTTAACTTCCTTTCATGTTATCTTGTTATTTCGTGTTTTGAAAATGATTTTGACCTATTTTACCCTATTTTTACGTACCATTTCAGTCATAAACAATCTAGTGCGCTTGAGTCACATTAAGAATATAGGAGAAAACTTAGTTGAGCATATTTTTTGAGAGATGTATAATATTGTATATGATAATGACCTGCGAGTAATCTCGGTTGTCCAAATTGTCAGATCGCTTCATAGTTTTGTTTGAAAGTTCTATGTATATATTTCTGTAGTGCTGGCGTCGTGAAAGATAAAAGAAGTATGTACCAACATTTCATGCATGTTTTTTTTGGGTTGATTTCAGTGAGTACCCGGAGATTACGACCTCGGAGCAGCGGCAGAAGTACAAGACGGTGTTCAATGCGGAGTACGAGGAGTACCGCCAGCTGCACTCGGATGTCGAGAAGGTCACGCGGAAGTTCAAGGAGCTTGAAGCGTCGCTACGGCAACAGGAGGAAGGAACCACGGACTACGAAGTAAGAACTAGCGCCATCTTGTCTGTTACATTAAACATTGTAATATGGCTGATCTGTATTCTGATCTTATTGTTATTACATTGTCTAGTAGTAGGGATATAATCTACCGACTTTATAAAAGCATCATAGAAATGTGAAAATTAGATACGTGATAATCGGAATTGACACTTTAGATGTTTGCCACAAATAAAACAAACATTGCCATCCTCCATGTTTCTTTGGAAGAGTGAGGCAAAAGGACAAGGTTCAATCTGTATAATATCAAATAGATTGTCCCTGGATCTTGGCCTGGATCTTGGGCAAAGGTTTCGGAACATTATGGATTAAGATATATGCTGTTGACATGAGTCCAATCTTAGGCCTCATAATGTGTCAGAAAGGTATCATTGCAGTGATGATGTACAGTCGTTTTAGTGCACAACAGTGTCCTCAATGTGCCGCGTATTTGTTTAAGGAAAATACTTGGAAAAAATGTGATTATTTTGATAAGAGAGATATATATAAGCGATGAGTGTACTGAAGAGGCCGGTTGAACAATGTCACGTATATCCCTACTATCAATTCCTCTGATAACCTTTTTGACATAAATCGCAACAAGCACCACCATCAGAGTGCCTTTGTTGTTTTCAAGACTCCTGGTGAATGTGGAATGTTTTGATAGATGACAGTATTTACGTTCATACAAGTTATTTGTTTGACCTTCTCAATTTGGGTCATTATATTACATTGTTATTCCAAGTGTTTTGGTCAGGAAATGATAGAGGGAGAGTTATAACTGAAAAGGGCTGTGGTTGCCAATTAATTGAGGATGTCTGTCTGTTGTGAACATTACCTGCTTTGATGGAGCAAAATATCGTGCTATGAAGTACAGTTAACTAACAGCATTTTCTTATTTTCCTTTCAGATGATCAAGAATGACATTTTCAGTCAATACCGAATAGTCAAGAAGGACACTTCATACCTTAAACAAAGGAAACGCTGGGACTACCTGCATCGCAAGCTTGCCCATATCAAGAAACTAATAACGGCCTATGACAGCGTGAATGTCTCCTGACCACTAGATATACTGCAGTGATGTAAAAAATGATGAGTGCGTGCATGATGTATATATGATGATGAATGAGAATTCCACAAGAGGGCGACACCTGCTACTGCTGACCTGCAGGATCTGACAGAGGGCGCCACCCTATGGCGACCTGGATTTTATTTGCTCATGTTCTAGCTTTTCCGCTCGCTGACTAATTGGGTTTATGTTGATGATAGGTTGACTAAGCTGAGTGTACTCTTTAGTTAGTTGTATGAATACTGAATTGGACTGTGATTTTGTTTGTTGGTATTATTTCAATATTTGAGACGCAAAGGGTAACATCTTGTCAGACTGATGTAATGATTAATACTATTGTATTTTTGGGAGGTATGCTACGAACAAATGAGCCAATCTCAGCAGTGTTTGCGAGTTCATTATGAAAGTATTTCTGATTGAATCCTGCAGTTTTCAGCCCAAATGACCAAACGCAATGAATCCAGTAGCATAGTCGCGATGGCCTGTCGCAGTGGGTTGTCGCAAGGGGTCGCTCATGGCCCACTTATTGTGTTAGTTGTTTTGTTTGAGTTGCACACAAAATGCATTTGGCCTTCCAAGGATAACAGTGCATGTTTCCCACCTTTTGTTCTCAACTCAAAGATGCTTCCATTTTGTTACGGAACAGTGGAAAATTTTCCTCGTTAATTAATTTATTGTATTTATTTGTTGTTGTCTTCTTTCCGGAGTTTTTATGCCTCATTTTAGCAATAAAGCAGGCCTTGTCATTCTATTTATTTATATAATTCCTCTTTAATTTGTTATTGTAAGATTGTAAGAATTGCAGTTGTAATATGGAATCCACTCTTGTGAAGCTTCCCCGAAGGTTCGCCGTAATTAGCTGTGTTGTGATTATATCTCACGCTCAATTCCCATGTGTCATAACCGTCAACAGCTTAACTGTTAGGAGGGAGGAGAAGTAGAACTCTCAGCAGCAATATTATAATTGTAATTATATCATATTAGACGAAACAGTTGATTCCAGAACAAGGCTTGTGCTTCTCTCCAGACCTGGTGCTAATCATTTACCCACTCTACTTGACCTGTCCTTAGCGATTTTATAGAATGATCTTATTTTAACAAACCAGTCAACTGGTCGTCTCTTGGTGTTCTGAGTGTCACATTGAGGGGCCGTGTGCCCCTGTGGTCTTCTGATGAACAGGAGTCGTCTCTCCAGGAGTGTTGTCTCTTCAGGAGTCCCTCCTGGCTCGCTCCTGACTTGCTGCAACTAGTGTCATAAACCTTCGATCTTCAAACCGAGTGGACTCTCAGATTAAGTTAGATCGTCCGTACCAAGTAAAAAAAACCTTGTTACAGGCTTCCGGCTAAAAAATGATGTACGAGTTCTTGTAATTAATGTCCTTTGTAAGATTCTTTGTAAGATTTTCCTGAATTTTTGTTGTAGATCTGATAATGTAAAAAAAAGAATGTTGGGGTAAATACTTTAATAGGAGTCTTCCTGCGTTATATCTGGTCTGTGTTTGGGCTGCTGAGCTCTCACGGAATTAGTCTTTATGAAATTGATCTTTTTTGGAAATGACCTTTACGGAAATAATCTTGCCCTGAACTGTGCCATTCAGTTGTAGATACATGGAGTCGTGTGGAATGTTTGTGGTTGTTTGTTATTTGATTATTTGTAAACGAGAGAATACATCTATGCAGTGAGTGTTAGGCTTAAACTGTAAGTTAAATATTAATTTCCTTTACAGGATGAGTTAATAAATCATGCACAGCAGATTAACAATGGTGCTATTTCAATTGATGCAGAGAGATTGCAAAGTGGTAGATTTTAAACTGTCAGGAAGAAAAGGTTTGTCAGGAGTCGCTACAGACCACCTTGTGTTTTACGTAATTACGAGTAGAGGTAAATCGCCAACCCTTGTTCAATATATTCAATATACTTTGTGGAGTATGAAGCTAATTTGCGTCTGTAAAAAATACGACAAGGACACTTAGATTAGATATGTTGTATTGTCAGTTGTTATCTCCCAGTAGACAGTGATTTTATCAGCAGTGAATGAACATGTGACCAGTTTATCAGTCACGGTTTATGTAAGAAGATTGAGATCTGAGGCAAGGTGGCCGAGAGCCATTGGCCGTGCTTTCCAAAGTGCTTTCCAAAATGTGCCAGTCGCTCTCCGCCATCTTGTCTTTGAGGAGAGATAACATGAGAGGAATTAGACTAGAGATGACAGGAGAGACTTAGACATAGCCTGATGGTCTTTGCAGTGAAGCATGCCATTTAGCAGTTTCCAGAGTTAGAATAGAAGTTCATGCCAGTACGAGACTTTCCACAAACAGAACTGAATGACCCGCGTTTATCGGTGGGCGGTTTCCATTTGAAGTTCTTGCAGTAGCTTGTCTTGTATCGGCCACATTCCATCTGTAGATTCGTTCAAATGCCCAGAAGTTCACATTCCCAAGCAAAGCATTCGTGTAGCTCTGAAATTGCTCCAGTGTGTGGCTAGTGTGATGGCTGTAGGCTCTAAGTGTTCTAGTTTCTTGTGTGCCCACGTCCCAGGTGTGCGCTTTGTTGAGTTGAGAGGGCGCCACCTGCTTCACGTCAATCTGCCCACTTCCATATTTGGTCGTTTGTACATCTCCACCAGGGGTCTTACTGGTGAATAGAATGATATTGAATGTTATAGAATGATCCATCCCTGAGTTAGTAACTTGCTCAATCGCAAATCAATATCTGCGAGATATTTAATGAAAATACACTTCCCACCTTAGAACGGTCCGAGGCGACCCATGTGATGATGATGTTCCCAGACGAGAGGGAAAGAGACCGAAGAGTATTAAATCAAGTTTATTGTGAATATGATCTTAGAATGCACACGGTACACCAACGGAGTGAATATATTGTCAATGATACTGTAATGAGAATTGTCCACGAGAATTGTCCATGATGAATTGTCCATGATTGTTATGTCGAGATTTACGGGTTGATGATTAATGTCAAATCAAAAGTTTTTGATTCAAATTTTAAGAAATGTGAATGAAGGTTTATAGCAAGTGTGGTTGAATGATTACAGAGATGAGAAATATCCAGAATGTTGATTGTAAGAGGTGTTTTTACTTGGACACTGAATTGTAGTTTGCCATTTGACATCCGGTCGCATGGTTAACATGAATGATGTAAGCGTAAGCAATCGGCTGTTTTTGCCAATGTCATCGTTTGGCATTTTAATGTGATCTCTATTTACAACGTAATTACAAGCTCAAAATACAGCAAAGAAACAGCCCTTTGCTTTAGCTATGGGAATCATGATGGGATTGCAGTAATGTGAATCATGACATGTGAATCATGACATGTGAATCGGGACTTGTTGGGAGGAATGTCTTGCGTAATGCTGATTTAGCAATGGAACGTTTTGTAAATGTAAAAGGTCCTGGAAGTAATGAATTGTCCATCACGAGTATTTTGGCAATTAGCATGTGCTGTCCATCTGTCATCGTAACGTTAACTACGAATATTTTAATGTACAAAGGAGCCTGACTGCTGAGTGGCAATATCGGGATCTTGGTTGAGAGATGTCATTGTAATTATGGAAATTGAGAATTATAGTTATTATAACATAAATTTTGTATTTGAGCTGAGCTGATATCAATGCATTTCATTGTACAAAATCTGAATGTTATACTTCAATATCGCTTATTCAGTTGTTCAACAAAGTATGACAATTTACAACGTTTGGCATCGAAATTTTGACAATGAAGAGACGTAATATGACTCAATATGAGAACGGTGTGAATGCTCAGTTTTACGGTAAATTCCCTCAGATTGAAGTGTAAATAAATAGACCTAGTTAAGTGAGGTCAATCCGAGGTCAGTTAGAGGTCAGATAGAGGTCAGTCACAAAATTGGACAGAATCTGCCTCCTCCCCAGTTGAACCAGTCTCTCCAGTGCCACCGTATGTGGTCCTGCTTCACCGAAAATAGTTTAGTTGTCCTGCATACTTGACAAGTTAGCAATCATGTGGATGTTAATTTATTTGAATTGTGTATTGCTGAGCTTGTTGTGAGGTTTTATGACTAATTAGTGCTGTAACTGTTGTCCTGGATCCGCAGGTCGTTAATGATCTTCGTTTACAAAGCATTGAAGACTTCTCGTTTTTTAGGTTGATGTAAAGCATAATTAGGATGTATGAGTGAGATGTAGCTGTGATGAGTGAGTGTTGAGAGAATGATGATGATGATGATAATGATGATGATATGAAGAAAAATCCGAGACTACTGTCTTGACATTAGTGGTGTCACATCCAGACACCTGGCAGACATGCGATAGACATGCGATAGGCATGAGTGTTCATGCTGAGTCGGAATGCACAATGAATATTATGAGTATATTCCTGAAGGCCGAGCCGGCCGTCTTAGAGCTGCTTAACATGTCAGTGGCTGGTCAAGTTACCAGCTGGTCTGGCAATGACAAAATGCTATTGTTCACCCACAGGTGAGCGCTAATGACATTGTGCAATGTAAAAATATCCTGCGGTCAGAAGAAGACTATGCAGGACGTGAATTTAACAATGTACAATGACCCCAGCCTCTTTACAGGGGCCTAACTGATTGCACGATGACGAAAAAAAGTTAACTGTTGTTGATACCCCAATGTTGATGACCCAGGATCCTGCCCCGCGATTCAGAAACAAGGAGGCCTAGGTCCTTTGTGCGTTGATGGAGCAATAAGCAACCCCTGAATTTTATGTGTTAATGTCGTTTATGCCTCTTTGAATGTTCACATGCCTTCTGATTTTCCAGAAAGCAATTATATCTCCCAAGAGGTCTGTTCATTCAACTGACATCATCTCATCCTCATCCATGTGATTTCATTCGATGTGTCCCTCTCTGTTATGTCCAATGTGCCAGTCTCTGTGACCAGTCTCTGTGACCAGTCTCTGTGACCAGTCTCTGTGACCAGTCTCTGTGACCAGTCTCTGTGACCAGTCTCTGTGACCAGTCTCTGTGACCAGTCTCTGTGACCAGTCTCTGTGTGGATCAAATCCAGCTATGTAAGCGACGTTTACTTTGTTCATATTACTTGTGGTTGATAGTGAATCTTTAGTGACACTTGCATCGTTTCCGATTCGTGTGACGGATTTTTAGTGAGCTGCGAAGAATTAAACGAGTCCTGTCAGGCGCTGGGTGAGGGTGGGCCCTTCCTCCTCTTGAACGTCTGTGGATTGGAAGAGCTCGCTGCACGACAGCGCCGTGAATAGCACCAATATTACAGATGGCGCTTAAGTGGTTGTTATAATTGTGTTGTGTTCGTCCTCTTAATTACTATGCCAATTTGAAAGATGATTTAACCTGATTGTATTTGACGTTCTGCATTTCTGCTCATGCCGATCAAGGTAGTCTCCGATGCTTCAGCACTTTGCATTTGTAAGAAACATATCAAGAATTGCCAATATGTCTCGCGCCATATGTGTTGTCCAAGTTGCTTACTCTATATTTTTGTGCATTTAAAACAAACATTCTTAATCTGCTTAAAAGTTACTTCAGAGATATTTGTGAATTATTCCCTGAACAAAGGAAAACCAAACTGCTGCTATTTCTTACCAACATGATATTGCGGACTGGCAATTGTTCAATATTTCAAAGGGCTTTCTTCATAGAAGGAATATTTAGGATAATAGCTTAGAGTTAAAAGTGCTAGGACAAATTGAACCTGTGAGTGTCATGTCTTGAAGCAGTGTTCTGTGTTTGATACTATTGCAACCGATTAATTACTGGCATTGTATCATTATATTCATGTTGCTGAAAGTGTTTCATCCTCATTTATTAACTGATCATGTGTTGATGTAATTCCAAACAAGAGCTGCCCTCGCTTCCCTATTCTTCAACAACTGCAAACTCCGCAATAAAGGTGGATAGGTCAAAACTAGGTGTCAGTAGTAACGTGCCTTAGAGCTTTTTCATTGTCGCGGCGCATGTGGCGCCCCCTGACTCTCGCTCTCTCGCGTATACGCAATAATACTTTTTGTTAGGATTCGGATTTTGTGTGATTAATCAAACTCTGGCAGTGGTTTTTGCTCTGTACTATTTTATTATACAATGTCGCATATGGATGAAAAAATCTAAAAAAAATTCAAAAAGGAAAAAAATGTTTAGTGTTAGCTTAGGTATTGTAAGATTGTTGTTACTATTTAGCTGTTGTATATTTTGGGATATGCATATTTTATTTGTTGAGACGCTTAGTTAAGTACAATGAAGCCTTTAGCTGGAGTTTGTCACATGTACAGTTTTGTTGATGAAGAATTTGGAAGCTCGGCCGCCTTGCAAGGGAACTTATTGCTCTGACTGTGTGTTTAA
Source organism: Platynereis dumerilii (assembly GCA_026936325.1). Lineage (NCBI taxonomy): Eukaryota > Metazoa > Annelida > Polychaeta > Phyllodocida > Nereididae > Platynereis > Platynereis dumerilii. The sequence goes on along the minus strand of JAPTHN010000053.1, from coordinate 978,339 downwards.
GGACCTTCCTCATTGTTTGTACAAAATGTAAATTATAAGTTTTCTTCTAATATATTTTTTTTGCTGGTGAGAGATGGAATTTTTATTCCTTTTAATGATGATCACCATGCAATATTGGAGAAAAAAAAAATCAATAAAAAAAGACCAAAAAAAAAGAAGCATTTTGAAAGCAAAATTTCTTGTTTCTTATTTGTTGTTGCGTTCTGCCGCAAAGCTGCTTAACTTGAAGTTGCATTGCTATAATGACAACATCGAATTGAAGCTCCGGAAATCAGCGAAACTATTGTTTACAAGACAGGATAGGCTTTATTTCTTATCAATTAATTGCCATGCTCGGTGATAAGAACACCACCCGGGATGGCAAAAATATATTCCCAAAAGGAAAAAACATTTGGCCTCGTCAATGCCATGAATGAGCACAATGATTGCTCTGATGATTGCTGTAATGCTGAGAGTTCAATGAAGCTGCATTTGCTTTTATTTTTTCTGGAGAAAAACCCTGCCCCAGAGAGTACCTCTTGGGAAAAATGCTAGGTACAGGTGTCGCCACTGCATAACTTGATTGGAAGGACATCTGGCGGATTGTAATTTGTCCTTGACCTTGTTTGACACAAGGGACACACATGGATCCACAAATCTAGCTGTCAAGACCACAAAATGGTAAATATTTAGCTAAATGTGCCTCACCATATAGCTGTAGACCATTAAGTAGTTGATGTAGTGCCTGTAGGTCGTGTATTTCATGTCTGGGACTTCTGTAACAAAGTGGATATGACGTATGTTGGGGAGTTTCATCAGACAAGTTCTCAAAATGATTTCATGATTCACCATGTCCATTACCATTACATGACATGTTTACCAAATGTCTCAGTTGATGGATGTCAGCTAAAATCAGTGTAATATTGGAGTGAAGTGATAACTGGACTGCATGACAAAGTACCAGTAGAGAGCCCTGGGCAGACAGTTCAATTTTAAAGGGAAATAATATTTCTTTATCAGGCCTAGAAGGAACCAATTATAGTGCCAAAAGTGGATACACATGAACTATCACTGGTTAAACATTAGTTTAATTTAGTGTTTCTAGATCAATTATTAAAGCAGATACTTTATTTCTGTGGATTTCTTTCAACACACACTTTATTTCTGGATCTCTTTGTGGCAGTTTGTGCACGTCACAAGTGAATCATAATGTCATCACAATTGATGGTGAGTTGTTGAGTGCATATAGCCAATTACTATTGGGTCTGAAGGTATTCTTAATTTCTTAATGCTGTTGCAATTCTCATTAAAAATACCGTCACTGATGCTAACCCTCTGAACAGTGATCGTCCTCGTCATATCTTTGTTTTGTTGCTTCGAATTGGTATGTAATCACCATGCATGGCTATTTAAACATACACTGAAGACGATGACGTCTCATCTTCGCAAATTATTAAACCAAATCCTCTGAAGGTAAATTCATCTTCGTTATGGATCCGAGGATAGAGAATCCACTCCCTGGGGAGCGTTGAATGTCCCTTTAAAAACTTATACGTTGTTCTCTACAGGTGTTTTTTTTTAATGCCATATTATGTGTAGTTGTTAACTTATTAAATACTCCTTCATTCACAGAATTGCAGTGTATACGTTTTGTGAGTCCATAAATGTTATTATTGGATGTGTCAAGAAGTTTTAGACTCAGATTTGATGTCCGATGCACTACGATCCGCAAGCGTGATTAGATATTTACAGTGAGACTTTTTAACTACCTGATTAATGTACTTGCCAGAGTTTTTTTTTCACTTCAATATTGGTTTAGAACAGGTTTTAACTTGATAAAGACACAAACTAGCTGTGACTTAGCAGCTTAGTGTAATTAAAGTAAACATGGTCAAAGGTATAGTGACGGAGAAAGAACTTTATGTTGTCTAAGTAAAAACAGTGAGTTACTAAGTAAAATTGTTCTCATTTTCAGGCCAAGTACATAGCCCAGATCGTGGTGACTGGGGTGCAGATTGTAGGGAGGGCATTTGTGCGAGCTGTCAGACAAGAAATGAATGCCAGTCAGCAAGCAGCTAAGGCGAGGGCCTCCCAGTCGGGGGGCGGGGCTAATACTGCCGCCAATAACGCTATTAGTGGGATGACATTACAGGTAGGCTGAATAACTTTGTAATCATTTTGTTTGAGACATTCAAGAAATGGATATGATACTGAGCAGTGAAGATTTAGTAGAAAAAAATTAACTTTGAAAAGCTGGCTTTCTTTGTTTTAATTCCTAAAATTTTTCCCCTTCATTTTTACAGGAAGCGAAACAGATTTTAAATGTAGAGGATTTCAAAGACAGCAATAAAGTATTGAAAAATTACGAACATCTTTTCTCAGTGAATGAAAGAGGAAAGGGAGGTTCATTCTATATCCAGTCAAAGGTGAGATTCAAGAAATTATCATATAATATCATCATATAATTATCATGTCATTGATCAAGACAGCCCTGTTCTTCGATATGTACTGTAGGTCTATCATAATAACAAGATATGACTGGTGTATTCATAGCTTTATGCTAATATATACGGCATTTTTGTACTCATTAAATCTCAAGGAACAGGAGTAAAACATGACAACCTTAACAAATGCCTTTATCAACTTTATGGTTTTTGTGAGTAGGCCTAAGTTTAAATTCACAGAAAAAGGGTTAATAATTAAACTGGCTTAAATTAGGAATTTGTCGCAACTTGCCTGAAATTAAGATTTATTTTGTTTTCTATTTTGTAAAATCCCTCTTTATATTTTTTTTTGCAGGTTGTTAGAGCAAAGGAAAGAATAGATCAAGAAATTTCTGAGGATGAATCTAGTGCGTCAAAAAAGAATTCAGAGAGTCGGAAAACTTCTTGACACGCTGAATAACTGATTATGGACTCTAATATATGGACTTCTACATTAATAAGTGACTTATTTGTGACTGCTTTTGGCTAAGTTGTTGCAGAATTTCGAGTGTAGGACATTTCAGCATTGTACATACCACATATAGGAAATATGAAATGACACGTTTTATTTATAATGCCATGTTACTAACATAATGAATATAGGATGTACGAATTAGACTTTGGATATTAATTTTGGTTTCTGCCTTTACATTGATTGAGTCGCCTGAAGGTTAAGGTACTCGTGGGACTCTTGACATGTTTCTGTGGTCGAATTAGAATATTTATTTTCGTTCTGGGGTGTAGGTTATCTATTTCTGGATTTATGAAGTTCTCCAGACTTGATACATTTGACAAATTTCAAGGTCTGTGTGTGTTACTCTTCGGCTATGTGTATGAATTGTTTGTGTTGTCTGGTTTGACCATTCAGGCTTTTCTTTTCATGGATGTTCTCTGGATTTAAGGGGGGAGGGTTGGTCGAGTGGTAGAGTGCTGGACTGCCAATGGCTAGGTCCACCATTCGAATCAGGCTCTTGCCGGATCACCTGGGCCTATCTTGGACGGCTGTTTCATACATCCTTCGCCTCATTGCTGTGTCCTCCTCCTGTCCTAATTAGCCTACCAAGTGCAGAAATACAGGACGTAAAGCCCCACTCATCCATCCATCCATCTTGTTTTGTCGAGGTGCTTTATTAGGTACATTGTGGTCTTGTCTGTTCTACTGATTATCCTGGTTGACCCTCTGTTGATTTCCTGCATTTCCTGATGGAAATGAGTTTGTGTCCGTGTAATGATACCCAGAAAAAAAGTCTCTACAATAAAGAGTGTTGCTAATGTGAATTGCGAATATCTGGTTAAAGTGCTTGTGAGTGAAAAAGCATGTGAATCTCATCTAATGCCTGAGTAACCTGATTGTACTTCCCAATGTGGTTGTTTTGGTTCGTGAAGGAAGTGACCTGTGTTGATTTAGAACACTTCATTAGCAGCTCGTTTGTATGACATGACATGGATGTCACAGGATGTGGCAAAAAAAAACGCACCAAAGGAAATATTAAAAGCAATCTAAAGTTGAATGCTATTCTCTTGTAAGAAAAACATCTACAATAGCATGAGAGCTCCATATGGGATAGTTTCAGGTCATTCATCAATCATCATAGCTTTTGAAAATTTGAAATCAAATCAATTCATGAATTGAATTGCGCCCATCACCAGTCTGACTAACCACAAGCAGGTACAATTGTACACTGACAATTTGTGGTGGTTAAGTAGTTAATTGGTTTTTCTTCCACTATTGCTGTTGGTGCCTCTTTCAGTCTGGTGCATTGCTGCAGATCTGGCGATTTCTTGCAATATTTCTCTCATAACTTTGACAAATTGGCTTGGATGGAGTAAGTTCACATCGACTACCTTTGCTGTTGAGGATGGTGCTCCTTATATTATGCAGGCTCCAGAGTTTGTTGCGACAGAGTTCCAGCATCTCCGTGGAGTAGCCATTTCCGGTTGGGTCCAATAGTATGCTTGTCAAATTGGATCAATGGATTGTCTCATCTCGCGACTACTTCATGAGGAGGTAGAGATTCGGAACTCTGCAATGATGCAACTTTTTGCAGTGGAGGAGGAAATGCTTATCCTCCTCCTCCTCTTCCTCCCCAAACCTCCTCCTCCTCCTTGCAGAGTTGACAGACGTCCTGTTTTTCGGCACCGCTGGCGTGATTTGAGGCCAGGGGGTAACTGCGTACTAGTAGGATCGTGATGGCAATTTTCTGTATGCGTGGAGGTTTTCGGTTCCTCAGTGATGGATGGATGGTACCCAGCTTTGCTTCTGTTTGGTCAAAGAAAATCGGTGAGAATTTCCAGTGCAGTTGTCTCGGGAGTATTCTGGTCCAGAGGTCATATATTGGGCGTTTGATCATCTTGCGCTTGTGGAATGCCACTAGAAGTTCTATTTCCTTCTCATTTGGGACAATTGCCTCCAGCCTGTACAGGAGAACAGGAATGACGTATATGTGGTATATATCGGAAAAGCCGCTTCGGGGCCAACGGCATTTAGGCCACACAATTCCGCCCCATCAGGCTGAAACTGGCTCTCCTTGCCTTCTTTTTCCGTGCTTCTATTGTGTCAATGTTGGTAAATGCTGTCGAACAGTCTCCACAGCTCTCCTTTGATTCCCTGCTCGAATAGCATCTTGAGCATTGCATTGTGGTTCACGACGAGTCCATAAACGTGAGAAACAGTGTCGAAGGCCTTCGACTAGTCCATAAATGTGAGGAAGTGTCAAAGGCCTTAGATGAGTCCATAAACATGAGGAAAAGTGTCGATCAGTTATCCTTTGCCTCGGCCAGTAGTACTGTAACCATGAGAGCAGCAATCAATGCCAATCATGGGTGAGCATCCCTCGATGAACCCAAATTGGAGCCTGCTCTGGCTCACTCCCATCCCAGTATCTTATCAGATAGCTGTACCAAGTGTTTCTCAATTACTTTTCAGACTAGGGAGGAGATGGTAATCCTATAGTTGTTCGGGTCCTTGTAGTTCTTTCCTTTTTTGAGGACAGGGGACACTATTCAGCTATTCCCATTTTTAGCTCATCTGTTTTCTTTGAAAACTAATAGCTATTTTCGACATTCGATCATCGTCGGCGTCGTCGTTGTCCCGGTTAAGGTTTGTGTAAGTGTCCATTTGTGACTTTAATTTTCCACTTACGGTTATGAATTTTGGTACATGTATGGGCCTGTTGGTATGGATCAGGAACATGTCCTTAAATCCAAGATGGCGGCCATTTTGTGGTGAACATTTTGGCAGCATTCTCTCTTCATTCGTGAACTGCCCATTGTGACCTTAATATTTCGCTTAGAGTTATAAAATTTGGTACAGGTATTGGCCTGTGGGTATCGATTGGGAACATGTCGAATAATCCAAGATGGTGATTATTTTGGCAGCCATCTTTCTTCATTCTTCAACTGCCCATTCTGACCTTAATATTTCACTCTTAGTTATGAAATTTGGTACAGGTATTGGTCTGTAGGTATGAATCGGGAACATGTTCATTGTTGAGAAATCCAAGATGGCCACCAAAATGACCACTTCAAAATGGCTGACACCCTTGAACTGCCCATTGTGACCTTGCTGTTATGAAATTTGGTACTGTTATTGGCCTGTGGGCATGGATCTGGATAATGTCGATAAATCCTAGATTGTGCTCATTTTGGGAGCCGTCTCTCTTCATTCTTGAACTGCCCATTGTAACCTTAATATATCGCTTAAGGTTGTAAAATTAGCTACAGGTGTTGGCCTGTGGGGGATAATCTGGCACACATTGATAGATTTCACATTAACAGACGAGCATTTAAACCGCTTGCGGTTCTGGTTGTGGTGAGAGGTAGGCAGCCAGTTCTGATGGCCTCGTTACAGATGTGCAAGATGATATCATTGACTATTGGGGCTGTTATCTTGATTTGTTCGGAAGAGATGCCAAATAGATCCTGTGATTTGCCATTTTTGAATACTTGTTCAGCAGTGACTTGGGCAGCCGTGCTCTTCCTAAGTTCAGAGAGCAGAGAAGGTGCATTATCTTTCATATGTATTTATGTGCACTATTACAGTGCTTAGAGAAAAACAACAGGGCCAATGGGGTACACCACACCATAACTTAATAACAAATACTTACGAAGAAAATAAAAAATGATTTCTAATATATTACGATAATTTTAAGCCAAATACTATCTGTGGCCTTTCTTTTCTTCTCTTCGAATGGCTTTCAGAATTATTGAGAAAAAAGGAATCGAACAAGAACAATGCCCTTCGGGAGGCCAGAGCATACTTCCATCCATCTAACGACCAACAGACCAGAAACACAAGATTGAAACAGGAAAATGCTGAACGATGCGGACTGAACATTATGATATTGGGAGACTCAATGGCTAGAGTAATACCTCTTATGGGTGCTCTGTCTATCGCTTATAGATGGGGTGTTGAGGATTGAGGAACTTACCAATATGATGACCAGAGACTCATACATTCAATGGCCCCAAATGATACCCGATGTCGTGGTCATCATCATTGGTACAAACAACATCCTCAACTCCTCCAAACGGCAAATCCTTGACCTGTCTGGTTATATAAACCAATCATTTACTAATTTTTCTCGCTGGTTTAACAACCAGACCATAATTGTGATTGGGGTTCGAGTGATCCCTGTGATAATTAACTGGGATCTGAACAGAGAACAGGAGCTATGGAGAGCGAGAGCTTGTCTTGTCTTGTTTGTGGAGATTCCTCCTTTAAGATCAGGAGCACCCCTGTGTAATAGGGTAGATAAAATTTTGTAAAATGTGGTTTCTGTGGCTGTGGAGTCTGTGGCATATTTTGGAGATTACGGCATGGGTGATGCTGCTTTCTTCGTCCTTGTTTTGGGGTCCATTTAGCAGTTGAGAGAGGGCACTAACTCCGCGACGGTCAAATTTGAAGTTTCCTTCGCCAAGTTCGTTTAGCTTCCGTTTTCTGATCTCCTCTGTTACGGGGCATCACTACATGAAATAACGATTGCCATCACAGCAGGGTCTGATGGTCAACGATGGCCATCTTCCAGAAGCAGACCCTGGGTAAAATCGCCCCAGGCTATGTCAGCTAATCCCCTCTAAGCTCATTAAAAAGAGATTAAGCTGTCAAATGGAGATGATTGATGAGCATGCACTCCTTTGTTATATTAATTGACCTGTCAATCAAACAGGGGTGGTGAGTACTGCCTGAGGCAGAATTAGGGGTAAAACTGACAGGAGTTCTTTTGTTACATTAATCGAACTGTCAATCAAACAGGGGGAAGCAGGAGCCGTAAGTATGTCCTGAGGCGGATTAATTAACGAAGAGAGTATATAGGGTAGGGGAGGTAAGGGAGTTCTGTATCATTCTCTCCTTGGAAAGGAAAGACTTCACTTCGTCTCCTCTACAGAAAAAAAGAAGCAATGGCTGCTGCTCAACTTAGGTCTGACGACATCACTGTTGTCCAGGTCTCCGAAGATGCGCCTCCGCCGTCGACTTCCATGGCACTACAGAGTGTTTCGTCTGACAATCCTGATCCACCTTCTGGTCCCGTGTCCTTCGACTTGAGTGACAAGACTTACGTTACAGCTCATCTCGCTGACAAGTGGAAGAGTGGCTACTTGACGATCACCCGACGTCCGCCCGCCTCGAAGGATGGAGCTCCCACCAAAGGAAGGGGTCGCAATGTGCATCTGTCTAAGAAGTCCTTCGAAAAGCTCGGAGAAAATTTGACAAAGTTCGTGGAGGCCCTGAAAAGAAAGACCGACTTCCAGCTGATGTTGACCAAGAAACAGCACATGATGACGACCGATTTCGTACGCGAAGGAAAGGACACTCTGCGTTACGTCAGCATACTGCATCCTGCCGAGGAAAGCGAAAGTCTGAAGAAAGACGATGCCATTAACCACTTCAAGACGATCAACCTGGCTGAGGCTGAATTCGAAAAGCTCTGCGGCTTCTATCCGAAACTGACCGAAGTCGTGAATCTCAAATCAGCTACGCCTAAAAATGACAACGACGAGAGTACAACTTTGGATGGCTACAGATGGGGTCGCATACATACAGGTCAGCGTTCCTCCAAGCTGTATCTCACTCTCAAGGAATGCAAGATCAGTTCGGCCATGGACTATTTCGACCCCGAAGTAATGCAGGCTCAGCCGATGGAGACCGAGAATCATGAAGATTTTTACCTTTACGAGAAGGTGACCTTCAAGAGACCGTTAAAACTGGAAGTGATCGAACATTTGGCTTATGAGGCGGTCTGTCGTGACCTGCGTGCGATGAAGGTCTCACTCTTACCGAGTCCTCCTGATGCGAAATCTGTCGATGAGGCTATTGCTGACTTTGATGAAGAATCCTTCAAGATTCTCGTTAGGAAAGTGCTGATGAAACTTTCGTATAAGAACGTTTACATGACTACCGAACTGGTTAACATGTTCATTTATTACAAGGGATTTGAAAAAGTTAGGATGACTCTTGTGAAACATCTTGAGCCTAGTGATAACAAGATGTTCGGTCGTCTGCTTGATTACTGTTTTGAGGTTGTTAACAATGAAATGAATAATAAAGACTAAACTTCTTTCAACTGTATAAATCGAGTTTGTCTTTTTTTACATCTTGTTATACGTATGTTTGTTAAGAAAAGAAAACATTCGCCGATATCGTGTGTAAAAGAAAAAATAGTTTTATTTCGCATGGAACAACCATGAATTAACAATTCGCTTGATGGTTACAACAACAACAACAACAACAATGATAAATGTAATGACTAACAATGTTGTGGACTAAGCATAAAAAAAATATATACACACGCGTATGCATTCTGCTACCACTGAGGAGAGGGGGAGAAAAAATGAACTGTCCCTTCGCCACTACCTCTGCTACTTAGGCCCCTCCGCTGTTAATTGGTAACTTTTCCTATACTTTTTCCACTGGGGCTGAAATGACAAGGGTGTAATGGTAAAAAAAAAAAAAGAAAGTGAGACTTGCTAGAGCTTAAATCACTGCTAGGAATAATGCTGCAACAAGAATCCAAGGATTCAAAACCGGCCTAATGTAATTGCATTAAAGGTAGCATTTCCCCTAACCAGATAGCAAGTGATGCCATGAGGATGCAACAAAGAGTTGATTGGTAGACGTTAGAGTGACCTGAATAGTTTCTTTTCCGGAAAATTTGCAAAATACCTTTGCAAAGTTTTAAATGAGCAATGTGAATTTGAAAGATTAGAAAACAGTAGAAGAAGCTTACTTTACAAGGCAGACGAAGCTTCCTTTACAAGGTGTTGCAACGGCAAAATTTGTCAGCTACAGCCCATAATATTTAGTGCATAACACCTAACAAACAACTGTTGCAACATGAAAATGTAGGAAAAGTCTAAATGCAATGTCTTCTATATCCTGTCTTGAATAAGATAGATTTTGTTGATCTACCAAGAGGCATCTGATCCACTTGAATTCCACATAGGCCAACACCATTGTCATTTATAACACCAGAAACGATTCAACATTGATTTAATGTCAGTTGGAAAATTGAGGAAATTTGTGTGTGCATTCGTGAAAATGAGAGTGAGAGATTTTGTGTTTTACACCCCTATATGCAGCAGCGTGGGCTATTTAGACGCTACCTTCAGCTGTTCACTTCACTTTCACATTAATGCTGATGTTATAAATATAACTTACATTGTTACTATAGTCTGTAGGCCTATTTGTCATTGATTAATACTTGAAATTGAACCTGGGCCATGAAGCTGAACAATATGCCTTAAAGCACGGGGACTTAGTATAAATGTGGGTTGGGTGGAAACCATGGTCATTCTGTGTCCAACCTCCAAGCAATAAACATGTCCCATACCTCTTCAAAAACAATGAAGTACAATGAGATATGTTCTATTTATACAATTTCCACATATAATTTCCACATATTTCGTTCTATTGTATAATTTTGCACAATTAGTGCTATTTCTGGTTTTTAAAAGTTCATGTTTCTTAGAAATTAAGGAAAAAATGGAATCATTACGGAGTGTAACTTGTAACTTTGGAGGTTGCTTTTATACCAGGTCCTCGTCCTTTAATGCAAATTCAGAGAAAGTATCCACATAATGACCATTTTCCAAAAGAGTAAATTCAGCTTCTTGCACTTTAGTGAATTAACATTATTAATTTCCTCTGGCATGTCTGGTTTATTAGGGATGACAATTTGAAGTAATTGTCACCAAGACTAAACAAACTGAACCAAACTCAATCATCAGCAAGTGGCCAAGTTTCATTGACTCACCTGGCTATGATTTTTATTGCCTAATAAGAATCGGGCAATCTCAGCTCAGCCAAGAACTGAGTCAACTTACAGAATCAAGTCTATGTCTTGGCTCAGCTCTGTGCTGCAAATATTCAACACTAGGAGGCTGCATGTAGCATCAATTTTTTGTGGTGCCATCTGTTGGTGATGCATATAGGCTACAATGTAAACATTGTAACACTGAAGAAAAAAACATTGACATGCTCCATGCCAAAAAAATCTGAAACTGACAAAATAACAATATGTGCAGACGTAATTTTTATTGCAGAACTATCCTTGAGTCAGGTATAAACGCTAATATGAAAAATTTACACAGTTCTTTGACAAATTACCAAGTTTCAGGCAAAATACCAATCTCAATATGAGCAGACGATTCCCTTTCACTCCCCTTTTACTCTCCCCTCTCACCTCCAGACCCCCTCTAAAAACGGCCTGGGCCGGTTAAAAAGGAAAGTGGGGAGGTTGTCATGTGAGGGGTGAGTCAATTGTACCTAGAAAAAAAAAATAAAGCATCGCGTAGGATTTGTGAGGGAGTCGTGCGTATTTTTTCCTTTCGTTCAGTAGCCATATGGTCGAGTGTCAAAGGTGCCTCGTACTAATTGTCTCTTGCTGTAGGTTACTCGAAATCTCTTCAACTCCTCTCGACTGTAAAGCACAAACCTCTTCTTACATCGGCGTATCTTGTCATATCGGGCTTCTATGTAGGCCTCAGCCCCCTCTGGAAGAGGGTGTGCATCCGGATCCGCCCAGAATAGCACAAGCTGACATATTGCCTCCATGTTCAGTTTTTGGGCATTTTCGTGGTTCAAAGTCTGACCTTTCAATTTGACGACCACCACCCCCTTGTTCGTCAAATAGGAATAAGACTTCGGACCACTGCTGACGAAGCGGACAATGTGTTCATCTTCGTCCAGCTCATTCGTCCACTGCCCGAGATGACAGCCGAGAAGGGGTTTGTACTCTTCGGTATCCGCATCGTCGTACTCGTACACGAGACTGTCTGTGTCAAAATAGATAATTCTTTCGCCCAGGGCTAAAAGAGCCTCGTAGAGTCGCCGTCTCCCGTTGGCCGTTGTGAACGCTGCCACGAAAACGTTCACGTGGGGCATTTCGGGTAGAAAACCGGCGGCTCTTTCGTACTGCAGGAGGCACCTATCTCGAGCGATGACGTTGGCGTCTTTTAATTTGAGCGAGGAATCCGTCGCAATTCTGAGCAACTCGGGTCCGTTTGTCACCAGCTTGTGGAGTCGATGATTGTTATTTTCCCCAAACTTTCCCCAAAAGCTGTTTAACAGGAGTTTGTTTGTCGCCCGTTTACCCGAGTTGTACTCAATCTTGTCAGGATCCAGCGCGACACCCTCGACTCGCTCATATTCCTCGCAGTATTCGGCCTTTTCGGCCTGCGTCATGTTGGGACGTGGCCAACCCGAGGCCTCCTGCTTCCCTTTCAGAAACATGTTGACATATTCGACAAATGGCCCCGACCCCTCCGTGGCTCTGTCGTACTTGGCCCTCTTCTCAAAGTGGTACACTTCGTACACCTTGATTACCGTATACCCGACGGCCAGGGCATCCTCCAGGTCAACGGTGGTGTAAGTACCGAAGATGTCCCTCTTGTCATCAGTGCAAGTGCACTTCTCCTGACTAAGCGTTTCGGCACAAGTACGGCAAAGGGGAAACAGGAGCTTGTCGTTGCTTTGCAAGGGAAGGCAGGGGTGGTAGAGACCTCGGGGTGCTCTGACGCGACACTGAACCAGCCCAAAATACTGAGAAATGTCAGTTGTGTCCGGTGCAATGATGACCTCAGGGATTCCGCAAGGGTACACGTCATTTTTCAAGACCATCGGGTAAAGCGAGCAAATGTCAATGTACCCGATCTTTTTGCCCTCCTTAGCCTCTCTGTACAATTTCACGGCATTGGTGCGCCCTCCGTAGAAGGCGTCGCGGGGGTCCAGCCGCGGTCTGAGATCATGCCTCGCGCTCAGCTCTTGAATCAAACTTTCTCTCTCCTTCAGAAGGCGGAACTCGCATTCCCAGATGACATGCACTTCGAAATGCAGCTCCTTCCTCAGGTACCTCAGGCGGCTCATTGTGCGTTCGTAAAGCACTTCTAGAGGCTCATTGGTGTGCGGATGACAGGGAGGCTTGGCGAACGGGGTGGTGGGATAGCACTTCCGACAACCATGGAACACACAGCCCATGAATTCCCAGGCTGTCTCCTTACCGGTGTCCTCATCTCTGTGATATCCGTCCAGTTTCAGCCAACCGCCCGAAGCCCTGCTGTTAGGGACACGGTGTTCTCCGCCGTTGCGCGCGTGCTTGATGGAAATACCACGGCGCTGAGCCTCATACTCCAGCCAAAGTATGGAGCTCGTGCTGTGGGTTTCCTGCCCACCATAACCAGTGGCGGGCATGTGAGCAAAGGGTGTCGACTTGAAGGTGCGCTCCTTCACCTCCACAGAAGCGTGGTCAACGGCTTCGCCGCATTGGTCAAAGTATTTTACCCTGTCACACGTGGTGATCTCCTGCAAGGTGCGTCCATCCTCGGTCTTCACTTCAAACTCCTCGGGCAGGAACAGGTGCCTGTACACGGCCATGCAAACACCCGCCAGGGTGTTGTATTGGAAAGGGTCCACTCCTCGGATCCTCGTCTTTCTTTCGCCTCCCTCGCCCACATCGACAACCTCCTCTCGAGAAGTGACTCCGAGGAGCCAAGCCCTGAAGGCATTGCAGCTTTCCTGGAGGATGTTCACATCATCCTCGCAGTACTGAGAGATTTCCTTGCGGAAATCAAACACCGCCCCCTTCTGCTGTCTGTACCATTCCATGAACTCTCTCCGGGCCTTGGGCTTCATGGAATTCACTCTATAGCAGTAGGGGTGTGGCATTGGCCCGACATAGTCCCAGTTCTCCTTCTGGTTGAAGAAGACGGGGAATGTACCTTTGCGGATACCCTTCAACCCAAAGACTTTGGGCATTTGTGCCAGCGGCATGGTGAGAAAGTTGAGAGAGTCTATGACTCGGAACTTGCCTGTGTCGATACACATTACTTTGCTGCCCCTGAGAATCAAGTGGGGCTCCCTGGTCAGACTGTTGAGAACGTAACGCATCAGAAAATAAGCGTCATACGCCTGGCCATTGTGGAACAGCAAAGTGTAGCCCTCGAAAGGACGATCGAAAAAGAACAAGCAAAATTCGTAAGCCACATTGTCTCCAAACAATTCAATACCTCTCCTGCCACATTCGTCTGTAGTCATGCAAGTGTTGCGAAGATCGTCTCCTCGACGATGTCGTCCCACCTGCCCCCTACAGGCGTCACAAGGGGTTCCGCAGTAAGCGCATCGAGGGTTCTCTCGGTGACTTGTACCCTCGCAGTGTTCGCATTGCCAATGCGCCACAACCAAATTTGGTTCATGAACATCGCCATTCGGGTCGGTTTCAAAGTCAGCGTACATGTACTTTGCCGAAATGGCTTTTGGCTTCTTTTGGCGTATATAGCAATAGTGAACACCCGTCACCTGTTGCTGGCATATTCTACAAAGCCGATAGCCACAACGGTGTTCGGCGCCCCGCTGGTGGAAGTAGTTGCAGTCGAGACATCGGAGGGATTTGGCGCAAACGCCATTATCAATGTGTCCGTCAAAACAGGCCTGAGAATTCAAGTGTCTGTTGCATGATGTGCACATGCGTTGCTCAGCCTCAATGACGGGGCACGAATTGACACCGCAAGATTTACACTTATCATAGCACGAGTGCTTGTCTTTCTTTTCAAAGCAGCCCTTGCACTTGGTGCAGAAGGTCACTCCTTTGAACAGGGCAGCAAGATTCACTATGGCATGAAAGTGACCTGGTGTGTCGCCTTGGTCATCCCTTTTGGCATAGAACAGGTATATCGTCCTTTGCCTCTCCTCACTGCCTACATACACCGGCGTAAAATCAGTACCCGACTGGAACACAACAATCTGAGCATTCACAGTCCGTTCGAAAGCTGCAATGTCCGTGAAAGCGGGCGTGTAATCCAGGGAAAGCCGGCCCTCGTCTGTAGAGAACGGGCCTCGCGTGTCAGCACTCCTCGGTTGACATTGTACAGCTGGTCGAGGTGATTCTACGCCTGTCTGAGTAGCACTCCGTCGCCAATATCTTCGCACTCCACCTTGCGAGCTTTAGCCAATGCCACCGTTATTGATCTGGCGAGGCAGAGGGTATCCAGCACTTTGGTCTGCGAGATGGCCTTTGAGTAGCGAAGAGAGTTACCCTCCCCAAAGTTGTACAACAGTCCTTCCACTCTACCGGCTCCTCTTGGATTTCTAACGACGGCAAAGTGAATGTCTAGGGGCTCGTCCAAGAAAAGATTTTCGTCCGACTGTAGCACACTTTCGAGATGGTCGGCTATTGTCCCCACATCCAATTCGCGGAGGGGCATCAGTCCTATTGTGCGCGGAGCGTAGAAGGACATGCTGGATATGTAGACTCTCACCAGATCACTGCCATTGTAGCATTCTCTTAGCCTCTCAATTATGCGGTCCATAATATCGAGCAGATCTCCGAGGACTTCGGCTAGGCCAACGTTATGCCAGTTCTGGTTAAAGTAGACCTTGTACACGATCTCCCTCACAAGCCCATCAGCAAAATCGAGATGGCGTGCGTTAATGGGCATGTTACGGTGAAAATTTAAGGCGTAATCTCTACCCTTAAAGAGCATACGATCATCAAACTCAAAATCTTGCAGCTCATCGTGGTGTGAGTCTTCCCACAAATCACTCTCATCTAGTACGGCCCCCTCCTGTAAGTCTACCTCGCCCTCTACCTCATCCTCATCCTCATCCTCCTCCTCTGACTTCACCTCATCATCATCATCATCAACATCATCATCAACATTCACCCCATCTCCCATACAATCTCCAGCAGTGTACAAAATGTCCATCACTTTTTTCAAATCACTATCTACTTTGAGATCCGCCCCTGTTAAGGTCCTCACCTTGCCAACAGCTGATAGGGTCGTCATAATTTCTTCGACATCTCTGCAATGTGAGACAAAGCAAAATATATGTTAGTTTTCGTGTCTCTCAAAAAAAATAGATGAAAAGATAGCAAAAATAAATAAATAATTAAAAAGAAATCTTACCCCAAACTGTGCTCAGCAGATTTTTCACCATTTCCTTCGCCCTGCCACGGTAGGCGAAGCCTGAAGCCTGTGGATGTGCCCGCAACTGGTGATGGCTCGTGTTGCACTGGGGGTTGCGCAGTGGGTTGTGCTGGGGGTTGCGCAGGGGGTTGCACCCGGGGTTGCACTGGGGGCTGCGCAGGGGGTTGCGCCTGGGGTTGCACCTGGGGTTGCACCTGGGGTTGCACCTGGGGTTGCACCTGGGGTTGCACCTGGGGTTGCACCTGGGGTCTTGTTATCGGAGGCTGCACAGTGCGTTGGGCAATGGGTGGTACTGTCCGGGCTGCCTGGGCTGTCTGTACTGGCAGGGCTGGTGGGGCTGACTGGGCTGCAGCACCTGTCTGGAGCAGGGGTGGAGCGAGTTGTAGAACCGAGGCTGCGCTGAAATAGAGAGAAGAAAATCGAATTTAATAAAAATCTCGATGATGGTTGCATTGGCATAATACTGAGAGGGTGTGATGAGGAAAATGTGCACTCACTTTTCATCAGCTGCCAGCATGCTCATATCATTGACAGAGCTATCCTCAGCGCAGTAGAAGTTCAGAGTCTCACTGTCAACACTGCTGAAGAGCTCTTCACCCGTGTGCTGAAGGGT
Organism: Platynereis dumerilii; assembly: GCA_026936325.1. NCBI lineage: Eukaryota > Metazoa > Annelida > Polychaeta > Phyllodocida > Nereididae > Platynereis > Platynereis dumerilii. The sequence continues at coordinate 961,845 of JAPTHN010000053.1, read as the reverse complement.
TGTTCGCGTCTTGACACCCGCGTCAGCTTTTGGTTCTTGGTGACCTCGAGGACCTTCGACTCCTTTTGACGCTCGGGTTGGTCCGGTTCTTTGGGTTCTTTCGCATCTTTCTTCGAAGAGACTTCCGCTTCAGTCTTTGCACCCTCGACTTCTTCATTTTCAGAGGGTTGGGAGTCCGGTATGGTGTGCATGGAACAGTCGCGAATGCTGGGAACGTCTAGGTGCTCCGATTGCGTCTCCTCAACAAGATGCCTCTGCCAGAAGCTGCGAATGAAAGACGGGAGAAAATTTTACTCGCTCAAACAGTGTCAAATATTGTCTTTTTTTTAAGCAGGGACATTAAACGGCGCTTACCTTTTATTTATTGTGCCCGTCAGACCCCAGGCTTCCAACTCATCATACAGGGAATGAATGTCCTCAGACTTTTCAGGGTCAATTGGCGACATCGGTCTCACGGGTGGCCTGCTTCCGGGCCTCGGTGTGGAATGTGCCAGAGGTAAAGAGGAAGGACCTACAAACTTGAGTCGAGGAGGGCCCCGTCCACTGCGGGCTCTCGCCCTTATGGGCGGTGTGGGCTGTATGATCGATTGCGAGGGTGGCGAGGGGGAGGGACAGGGGGAAGAGGTTACCATGTGTATGTCAGTGAAATCTTGCTCGCGCAATCGCCAGCGGTCAACGTCCGAGGACTCTATGAAAGCCCTCTCGGCGTCCTCTAATGACGAATTCATCGCTCTTCCAGGGATTGCTCGCCTCTCTAATCGTCGTTTTTTCGCTTCCTTTCGCCTTGCCCCTTGACGTATCCTAAAAAAAAAAAATGTAAAGAGAATAAAAAACGAGACCTATACAGGGGGGTCCCCAGCCAACCTCTTCGTATTGGCATCCCCGCAAAAGAAGAAAATTCGGCTCAACTCGCCGATCTTAATAATAATAATAATTATGCCGACTCACCTTAAAAATAGTTTGGCAGCCATTGCTAAATTTGACCTCAGCTGGTCCTCTTCATCGTCTTCGCTCTCACACATTTCGCGTTTCCTTTTCCTCGCGATATCACACATTTGGTCTATTTCCAAAATGCCCTCACAAATCACCACCAGGTGGTCTCGCAGCTTCTAAAATAAAAAGAATAAATGTTGTGGGACAAGAAAACGTTTTAAATGGTGAAACCTTCTTTTTGACATTCATACATCGGTTCAATACGGATGCGAAATATGACTTACCCCGTCAACAATGCCCTTGAAGCCTTCCCAGCTACACATCGTGGAACGTTCATCTACTTCCATCCCCTCCCCCGCACGCCTTGCCTCAGACGGTCTGGACCTGGTCCCGCGTAGACGTGACGGAATCGTTTTACTCCTGACATTGCTCGAAGGAGATTCTCGTGTCCTGCTACGGCTGGGACGCTCCACGCGTCCTCGTCTGGCTGCCAGGACCCGCTGCTGCTGCTGCTGCTGCTGCTGCTGCTGTCGGTCCATCATCATCATCATCATCTCAGGGGTGGGGGAGCTTGAAGGACACTGTTTCGCACGCGACTGAGTAGGAAGCCTCTTAGCTTTCGTATACGTAGACGCGTTGTCATTGTCGCACCCTGGTGCGAACGTTGCTTCAACATCACCAGCGCCCTCTACTTTTAAGGTTTGCGAAGGAGTCCGCTCGAACATTGGCATCTCGTCATCGCTGATCGTAACGTGGGCGGCGCTGCTGGGTAGAGCCTCGCCACTTCTTCTCCCTCTCGCCGAGCGAAGTATATCCAGCCTTTTGCCACCGGGCCCTCCTCGCCTTCGGCTGTGAGAAAAAAAAAAGAGAGAGAATTATTATACGCACCATGACGGGAAGTGAAAATGCCTTCTACTTCGAATGCCCAGCTTCCACCATGCTCGTGGGTCCTTCGATGTCGGGCAAGACAGTGCTTACCATGAAGATTCTGAGGAATGCGGCGAAAATGTACAAGATTCCCCCGGCGCGGATTATTTACGCGTACGGCGTGTATCAGAAGGTTTTCACAGAGCTCGAATCCGATGTCGAAAACCTCACCCTGCACGAAGGTTTACCGGGGCGAGAATTGATCGAGAGCCTTGGCTCCGAAGACTCCCATCACCACAATCTCCTGATACTGGATGACCTCCTCGACGAAATTGGAAAGTCAGCCGAAATGTGCGCCTTGTTCACTCGCGAAGTCCATCACAGGCGCATATCGGTCATGATGTTATCGCAAAACATTTTTCATCAATCTCGATATTCGCGAACTATAAATTTGAACAGCAGTTACCTCATATTGATGAAGACCTGTCGCGACCTGCAACAGATTCACCACCTCTCTCGTCAGATGTTCCCCTCCACGCCTAAAAGACTTCTGGAGGCGTGGGAGGACGCCACGCGCGCGCCACGCGGCTATCTAGTGGTTAACAACCTGACGGGGTCGGGAGACGAAGACATAAGGCTGAGCACTGGCATTCTACCAACAGAGGACTTGATTTTGTACACCAAAAAGTAAAGGACTCTCTTAAGAAGCATAGAGAACACCCGGGCACTGCAGCGCTATGTCTAGTCGATTGAGACAATGCCTGCCATTCATCAGACTGGTGGTCAAGGCCGAGAGGGTTTCTCTGCCCCTCACGAGACGTTTACTTCGCGAGACAACGGGCGAGCAGGCTCTGGCCATAATAGAATTAATACTGAATGTGCTGCGGGGAGGTCTGCGGATATCCTCCACGGCCTGCCTGGAGCTGGCTAGAAGTAAAGTCTTACTGAGGAAACTGGCAGGTATTCGCAGGCCTTCCCTCGCCCGGGAGGCTCTGCGTCACCACTATGAGACTGTTGTGCATTTTCTCAAGGTCTGCGCGCCACACCTGGTCGAGCTATACGGTGAGCTGAGTCAAGATGTGCGGAGAAATGGTGAAGGACGAAAGACCAAGAGGGAGAATAATAAGAGGAAGCCAGCGGGTGACATTGAGCAGTCTACTTCCGAGAGCGAGGACGGTTGGGAGTCATCGGCATCATTGGAATCATCACACGATTACTTTTCCACTTCTTGCTCCGAGAGCGAATCGCTCAACACTACATCATCATCATCATCATCATCATCATCATCATCGGCCTCATCATCATCATCATCATCATCTTCAGCATCGACAGCGTCCTCTACCGAAACTGAGGATCCCGATGAAAGCTCTGACATTGCCTCGGAAAGCGGCTCGGGTCATTGGCAACATTGCGGGCAGTACGGTGGCGAACGAGAAGGAGGAGGACATACCGAAAGGTCTGGAAGGTCTGGAAGGATAAGGAGGAGGGAGAACGCTGTCGAAGAAGAAAGTTTGGACGAAAGCCAGTCGCACGACCTCAAAACCGCGAGCGAAGGGGCGAATAGGCCGGGTCTAGCCGAGAACTTTGCCAATACTTCGGGGGAGGTAGAGGTCGGGGGATCGACTTCGACTGAGGGGGAGGCGGAGCTAGCGGAGCTTGCGGAGCTAAGCGCCGAGGCCGAGGCAGTGGTCGAGGTCGAGAACGCCGCCATTAAGTCGGAGCCCGAGACCACCGAGACTGAGACCGATACGGACTGCCCAGAAGTCGAACCCCTAGTGGTCGGAGAATAAGACGGAGAGTGAGATCATGTCGTCGTCCGCATCCATGAAGTTCAACAGGAAGGTGTACGTCATACCCGAAGAGAAATATCTCAGCATGATGAAAGATCGTAAGCTACGCCCAGCTGATGGAGGCGAGCGTCCGACGGACGCGCGCCTCCAGCAGCGGGGCGCACAGGCTTCCAGTTCGGCAGTGCTCGGAGCTTCCCGAGATGAGGCCAGAGGGGACAGTGGAACGTCGGGGGCGCCGGCAACAAATCCCTTCGAAGGCGGCGATTCGGCGGGCGAGGCTAGGGGGAAGGACGGGGAAGGGCCGTCGTCGTCGGCGTCGACATCGAAGGCCCGAGAAAATCGGAAGGAGTCCGAATCGAAAGAAAAGTCAGAGTTCGGAAATGGCGAGAAGGGCGGTCGCGTCAGAGGCGTCCTCGAGGAGGTGGAGGCATCCCTGGGAAACGACATAAGTCGAGCGAACGTCAGGGCCATTTACGAGGCACTCGGGTCGTTCAGGGGTGGAAAAGGAGGCCGTCGAAACTTCGTCGCCTCCTTGCTGCACACCCAGTCGTCTAGTTTTCCTCTACCGAAAGACTACAAGACATTTTACGCGATCCTGTTGGAGAAAAACGTGCCGTTGAGACTAGTGGGCAACCAGAAGCTCCGCCGCGTGCTGCACTTTTTGAAGAACAAGGGTGGCAAGAGCCGCAGCAGCCGCAGCAGCCGCAGCAGCCGCAGCACGCACCGAGGAAGGGGTAAAGGCGAGAGGGCACCGACGACAACGCCCTTGGCGAGTGGAGGCGGAGACGGAGACGGAGGCGAGCTGCCGAGAAGGAGAAGACCCGTTTTGAATCGTCGAAACTGGGTGAAGTTGTAAAGTTAGAAGATGTCGAAAAAGCGAAAAGATGCCGCAGCCTCCGTACCCGAGGATATTGACGCTTACCTGGCGAGGAGATATTATGACCCCAGCTATCCGGCGAGTTTCACCAGCGTTTCTAAACTCTACAAGGCCATAAAGAAGGAAGGACGCTATAAAATCCCTCTGGAACGAATAAAAAAGTGGTCGGAAGGACAGGACCTTATAACGCTTCACAAAACGGTCCGGCAGCGGCAGCCGGTCTACAGACGCGTCATCTCGGCTGGCTTGAACCGTAATTGGGATGCCGATCTTTTGGTGTTGTCCGGAAAACGCTTCACCAGCAGTAATTCGGGAAATGCCTACATCCTCGTCACGGTCGATGTGTTTTCACGTTTCTGCAGAGTCGAACCCGTGAAAAACAAAGGCTCCGTAGAAATGGAGAGGGCTTTCTCGGCACTGTTTGACCGGGCCGGTCTCAGGCCCTCGTTTATAAGGAGCGATCACGGAGTGGAGTTCTCCAACGCTCGGGTGCAGAGGCTGTTCGCCGACGAGGGAGTGCGTCATGTCTTCGCGAACGGAGACTCCAAGGCCAACTTCTCTGAGATAATGATTAAGACTTTGAAAAAGAAGCTATTTCAATTTTTCCAACACACAAACTCTTACGAGTATGAGAACGAGCTGCAGAGCATAGTGACCTCCTACAATAACACGCCGCACAGCAGCATAGGCCTACCACCGGCCAAAGTGACAAAGGACAATGAGCAAAGCGTGTGGGACTATCAGTACATCACTCACTCCAAGGCCTATAGGGATTCGCTGAAGCGAGCTCTGAAAAGAGCTAACAGGGGAGGAGGAGGAGCGAAAAAGTCGAATGAATACAAATTCGCCATAGGGCAGACAGTGCGCGTGGCCTACTTCCGACAGAAACCCTTTGACAGGGCGTATGACGAGCAGTTCACCGGAGAAGTGTACACCGTGAGGGACAGAAGAATTTTCGAAGGCATCCCAGTGTATTATCTTAAGGATTTTTCTAACGAGGACGTAAAGGGTCATTTTTACTCCGGAGAGCTAACCCCTGTCATATACGACCCTCACGCGCTGTTCAAGATAGAAAAGGTGCTCAAGAGGCGAGTACGCAACGGCGTGAAGGAGCAGCTGGTGAAATATCAGAGTTGGGGTTCCAAATATAACGAATGGGTGCCCGATGAGGCCGTCGTAAGCCTCGGAAAGCGCGCCGGTGAGAAGGACAACGAGGACGGCGAGACGTCAAAGGCCAAGAGCCCGAGTGTCGAGAGAAGAAGAAAGAGCGAAAGAAGCCGAAGAAGGAGAGTGAAATAACCGAGCATGTTGATATTTTTGGAGAGCAATCGTGACGTCTTGACATACACGAACAACTGCCCCGCACGGTTCACCTGTCTGCTTCCCGAGCACTATGATCTCCAGCCGGGCATGCAGAGAGGAAAATGGTATCTCGGCCTAATAGAACTGGCCCTTCCCCCTATAAAAAGGGGACAGAAATCCGATCGACTGTACGTGAGCTGCAGTGCCTGCGAACTTTCGTGTGCCGGCAGCGTGTACAAGCCTATCATAGCCTCTTTCAGTCTGGGCGAGATAAAACGCGACAGCTGCGTCCGCTTCCCTTCAGTTCAATACGTGCCTCTCAGAGTGACCAGTCTGAGCGAGCTCACTCTAGAAATCTGCGGGAGTGACCACACGCCCCTGCCAGAGCTCGATACTCGCGACAACCCCCGACTGGCAGCGCGCTGTTCGCTGGCCCTGAAATGGATGCCGAATACAAGTCCCTGGCAGCCATAAAGAACGACAGCTGGATAGAGCATTTTAAGCAGACCGTTGGAAAACCGTACATCTGGGGAGGAGAACAAGAATTGGTCTTGCTGAAAAACAAGTCTGGCACACCGCATCATACTACTTCTAAAGACCTCCCCCTCGAAGTGGTCTCACCCGTTGAGCAATTCACCAACATGGCCAGGGCTGAAGTGAGCAAAAGCACGCCCAAGTACAAGCCCACCTCAGTCGCCTCCAAATCGTCAGGTGGTAAGGGTGAGAAGAGAAAAAGGAAAAGCGTTTCCGGGAAGAAAGGTCCGAAGAAGAGGAAGCACTCAAAGGAGGGCCCTGCTGCCAGCACCGCCTCCTCCGGGAGTAAGAAAAGGAGAAGTTCGAAAAAGAGAAAGAGAAGCGGTGACATTTTCGGGTAGTTTTTTAGACTCGCCGAAGGGACCAGCATGGCGAGCGAAGAGAAAGTGCTAAAGGAGGCTGATTTGGGATACGAAGCGGCCCTCGATGTGTTTCAGACACCCGTTTCGAATGTGGGACTGCAAGATTGCAAATACGTTCAATATAGGGCAACGAATCAGTTTTCCACTGAGGGTAATGTTAAATTCAGAATTCCAGCGGCGGGGGCTACGTACTTGGATTTATCCGACATTCGTATTCGCACCACTTTGAGGATAGTCCGTGCCGACGGGTCGAAGGTGCCCAAGCAGCCCATACGACGTCCCGAAGGAGGAGGTGGAGGCGGAGGCGGAGGTGGAGACGGTGCAGGGGATGACGCGGGCGATGGCGATGCGGTCGAAGGCGAAGACGATGAACGGGAGGCAGTACCTCAGCCGGGAGACGACGGCCCTTGGAGCATTGCGTGCATCAATTCCCTTTCCGATTCCCTCTGGCATCAAATAGAGCTCCGCTTAAACGATGTAGTCGTCGTCGGCGGTATGACTGGCTACTGCTATGGCGCCATGTTGAACACGCTGCTGGAGGAGAAAGTCGTGACCGACGAGGAGCTGCAGTGCGCCATGTTTTACAAAGACACGGCGGGCTATATGAACACCAATTCCCTGACGTATGGCGGTAATGAGGGATTTCGCAAAAGGGCCAAACTCATGGAGGGGAGTCGTTCGGTGGAAGTGCAGTCGAAGTTGGACCTTGACGTTTTCAAGGTAAAAAAGTACCTTTTAAATGGAATTTCCGTGGATTTGACCCTCATCCGACCAGTTCGGCTTTCAGGTTGATAACGATGAATAAGCATGACAAGGACTACGTTTTGGAAATACAGGACATTTGTCTGATCGTGAAGCAAGTGCTCCCGTCGAGTCAGGTGTTAATCGGCCATCAAGAGATTTTAAAGAGTGGTCTCTCGAGGGCACGTTATTTCTACATGAAGGAAGATCTTCGCAAATTTTCAGTCGGAGCCGGCCTGACTTCTTTCTTCGCCGAGGACGCTTTCCAATCGCGGGTGCCTCACTCTCTGGCGATAGCCTTTGTCGCGGGCGATAGCTTTGTGGGAAATTATAATAAAAATCCGTATTATTTTTTCCACTACTTCGTTTCGACCATTAACGTCTCCCTCTCGGGCTGCCCCACGGCCAGAGGGCCCCTCAACTTCGACTTCACCCGCGGCAAATATCTACAGGGATTCGCCGACCTCTACGGAGGAAAGACTAAAGGACCCAATAACAGCCAAAGAATCACTCTGGAGGAGTTCGCGGCAGGGTACAGTCTCTTTGTGGTGCCTCTGAGTCCTCAAAACGGTGAAAACTACTATCCCCCAGTACGCACGGGCTCGGTTCGGATCGAATTAAGATTCTCGAAACCACTTCCTGAATCTATTATAATGCTCTGCAGGGTCACATACCCGGCGTGTCTCGAATTCGACCACGAAAGAAACGTTTACTTATCCTAAATCGGAAACATGAATACATCGGACATTTATGAGATTTTATGGAAGGACCGTCAGACGTGTGACTTTGTCATGGCCATTGCTCCATGCGGAATACTGCCGTACGTTTCTCCCGACCCAACACCCAGCTGCTACATTCTCAATGTCAAAATAAGGGAAAAAGGACACTTACCCGGCCGTCCGAGAGGAGTCTGGAGCGTCAGCGGAGCCAGCGTGGTCAGCGGGGCCAGTGGGACCAGTGGGACCAGCGGGGCAGTCAGGACCCGCAGGGCGGGCAGGACCGGCAGTGGTCGCGGAGGAGACAGGTCGGGTCCCTACGACACTCGTCGACGACTTCGACGCCTTGACGGATCCACTCTCGGTCCAAACATAAGCGCTGGGCGCCTCGGAAGGTCTGGAGGAGCCGTTACCACTCCCGACAGTGTCTGCTGGTTTGACTGGCTGAGGTCGCTGGGTGATGCGACTGGCCTGCTCGAGAGTGAGAAGAGGTCCTCGTCGCCCTCGACTGGTGGTCTCGGAGAAGTTGTCACTGCGCAAGAACGCGGAGGAGCCGAGGGGAGCATCACGCCCCGTTCCTGCCAGCCTGGAGAGACCCACGGAGGCCGCGGACCTTTGGTCGCCTTTGCCACGCCTGGAGGACGAACCCCATTCCCCGAGAAAAATGTCGCAGTCAGCCCCCTCTGTGGTGACGTGGGAAGCCCCGGATTTCAAGATGCTGGAACGTCCTGCCAGATGAGACATTCGAGGGATGCGAGATCTAGCAGTGGAAGCAGCAGCAGCAGTGGTGATCACTGGATTGCCCTTGTGCTCAGCCATGATGGTTTTGAACTTTTTGACACTCTTGGCTCCTTGACAGGAATGACCTATGGAAAAGAATTTGAGAACTTTACTAATAGCCACAATTGTTTGTCTGTCAATGAAGAACTGATTGATACAAAACATTGCGCCCATTTTTGCTTAATTTTCGCCTTCTATAAAAGCAGAGGCTATAAGTCGGCTGTCATAATGCGTGAACTTAAAAATGTGAAGAACCGAGTGCAAAGTGAATGCACTAGGCTGTTTGGCACTTCTTCGTCCCATTAATGGTGTGGTTTAAAAGGAATGCAGCGAGTTATCACGTTCTTTGGGTTTACTGCACAAAGTTATCACCCTATATGCATTGACTGTAATGCAATAGGCCACGGGCCTTGATTTATATTCATTGGTGCAGTGGTGTTGTGATGACAGACATGAACCTTATATTCATGGGCACACTCTTCTTTCAATGGACAAAACATCATCACTCTGCCTGTCTTGACTGTAATGCTCGTATAATATTATGTTTCCCTTTTTTTAGGATGCGCACTCTTTTTCTTTTTGCTTGGTCTGTAATATTTTTGAAGAGTGATGAAACTAGCCCGCAGCGACTAGCTTTCTTTTTTTGGGTGCCTGTTGCCACTCTGTTATCCTTGACTGTAAATGTAATTTTTTTATTTGCTTCGACTTGACCAAATACCTTTCTGTTTGTCGTTTGATGTATGCATATATCAGTATTTGTTAGCATTCTATTTACTGTGACTGTAATATGAAAAATGTGTAGCCCTATTAGTTTTAGTTATCACTCTGTTGTCCTTGACTGTAAATGTAAATGTAATTTTTTAGCCACTTTGCCTTGTTAGCGTGGTCCCTCTGGCTGTCATTTGGAGTGTTTATATTTCTGGGAGTTATCACTCTCCTCGCAGTAACTGTAATATGTAAACAATGCGAGGGACCTATTAGTTATCACTCTCTTTGGTGTGACTGTAATTGCTAAAGATAACGTACTGACTAAAACTAGCGAGGTCTCTATGGTAATTTTGTGTTAATTTATTTTACTGTAGTAGGTGCATGGCATCCCAAACATTAGAATATCACTGGGTATTGCCTCAACTGTAACTGCGCGCGTGAAAAAAAAAAAGTTTTTTCCGAATAAAATTGTCAAAAAATGAACCAGTCTGCCTATTTCTTTCATTTCATCAACTTTGGAGGGGACGAGGGATCCGAACAGAAAGAGCAAAACGTCTGTGAAACAAACCAGGTGGCGTTCTGGCCTATTACTGCTGCTGTCTGCAGGCCACATATACGCCATCTGTGAGATTTTACGTTAAACACTCATAAGCGTGTAGAGGCGCTGGTGAATGGGGAGACAGACGCAAGACGCCCTCTGGCGTTATTGTCGTTTTCACCCGGGCAGTGAGTTTAGAGTTTTGGTTAGAACAAGCACCGTCTAAGAACTTCTATCTAAGTAACTCGAGAGACGTGCGTGCATAAAGGAATAACTTTGAAGAACCTCCCCAGAGAAACAGTTTGAGTCACTAAGTAAAGCATCACGATTACAGTCTCTATATTTCCCTATGCACAGCGTGCGTACCAAATATTGTTGTCTGGACAGGGCGCTATATTGTAGAAAAAAGTTTCATTTACAAAAATAAATTTTAAAAAACGCTCTATCAACTCATCTTAAAAAGCCTCGCAATATTACTGCCAGACACGAAAGCCTGGGAGGGGGAGTCTATATGGCGAAGCATTTTGTCAGCGAAAAAACCATTTATCGTCAGAGGGCGCTGTTCAGCCTCTCCAAGCCTAACACGACCTCTAGCGGGCCTGGTGCAATCCATAGAATAAATGAACGTTAGGCAGAGTGAAGGGGAAGAACAAACGAATTTCACTTGGTTAGACAAAAAGCACAGCATTTCATGAAGAAATTCGTTCGTCAAAATTATGACGAATTGTTTGAGACCTAATTTAGCAATATTTACGCACTGACGACGGCTGTGTCTAAGCTAACTTTAAGACCTTTTGTCACCAAAGCCTCACCCGCTTTTGCGCATTCGCATACTGCCTTGATCTATAAACGAAATTAGCCCTAAGAAACGCAAAACAGTGGAATTTTACAAAGCAGCACACTGGAGACGATGGGCCCTAACTCTTAAACGTGACCTTTGACCCTATGAACGGGCGCAAAAGAGCAAAACGAAGACGAGTAGATCATGGCACTGTGTGAAAACGCAAAAAAAAAAGAAGCTCACTCACCTTCTCAATTTTCTTTCTTTGCCAGCTGTCTTATCTATTTTTCTTTTCTTCACGGACGTTCCAATGCTATGTAGACTGACTTGAACTTTAGTCGAAGAAAAAAAGCCAAGATGAATCAATCCAATCCTAGTTTCACCTCTGATACAGGGAGTCTCAAAGGAGTTGCTTTGCCTGTCAGTGATATGGAATTTGTGAAGGCAGATAGCAAGAGGCTCAATTTATGCCATGGGAAGAACAAAGAGGATTAGCAAAGGTGGGGTGCCCTATGACAAGAGAGTGTCACGGGAGTTATGAATTTATGATAGCACTGCTGGTGACATCAGCTTTTTGCGTGCAGGTGAGCAATGACTCCATGCAGGGGGCCAGGGAGGTTTAGCAGCAATATCTCCCATTTTTAGAATATAACCCCTTATTCTGCCCCTGGCACTCTATCACTGCATAGAAAAACTGCAAATCCAATTTAGCTTAACCCTTTGCTCATGTAATGCAACACAGGTCCTCAAAGAGCTGGGGTTGACAGCTTTATTTCTCAATTCCAGTTTCCAATTTTGGGAGGGGCGACAGAGGGGTGCAGCCAATTGCCCCGGGGGCACCAACACACTTCCCCACTTGTCCACCTGCACCCTGACCTGACTGCTAAAATAAAGGCAGATTTTTTTTTTTTTTTACAAAACTGATGTTATAATACAGGAAAAGTTCCCCAATGTTCAAAATACTCCTAAATATTTCTTATAGAAACTGTGGCTTTTTTTTTATTTTAAAAAAAGTAGGTGCAGGCAATTGCCTGTGGTTCACCCACACACCTCCCCACTTGGCCTCCTGCACCCTGACCTGGATGCTAAAATAAAGTCACTTTTTTGTGTGCCAGTCAGATTTTACAAAACTGATGTTATAATACAGGAAAAGTTCCCCAATGTTCAAAATACTCCTAAATATTTCTTATAGAAACTGTGGCTTTTTTATTTTAAAAAAAAGTACATTCAAGGTTTGCAATTTGGGAACCCTGGCTAAAGTTTCTGTTTTTTTGTCAACCTTGTTTAACAGAAAGCAAATTATGTCCTATATAATGGCCCCTCCAATATCTTGGTAAATAGCTCAGATTATACAGGACCTATATATACTTGCAAAGTATAGGCCTATACACCAAAATGAAGTTGGTGCATTTCCAGAGACAAGTTAGTGATGTAATGTTATGTAAGATTAACTTCTTGGTTAGCACAGAAACTTCATGTGACAGGTTCTGCATTAGAACCCCTGCTGAGTGTAGTCACAGAAACAAAAGAGGTTCCACCAGTACCCTGCTGATTACATAACACTAGCACCATGGCAGCATGCTAGTTTGATCTGTCAAAACAACAGCATGTAGACCCATGCTAAAAGTCACTTCTTGCAGCCATATTCAATTTGACAGACAGAGAAACAAGAGGCTATTGCTATCACTGGAATTACTTTTTTTATTGGAGCGCTATATCGGAGATATGGGGACCTTTGCTTTACTGCTGGGCACAGCAGTCATGCTGCCCCTGGTGCTGAGCTTCCCGTGCGGCCAGACCAGAGCTTGCGACTGTAGCTTTGCCGGAGTTACCTGCTTCAATCCCCCTGCGTCCCCCCTGATCCCACGACCGCTGCGAATTTCCAAGTTTCTGAGAATGACCATCACTGACACGACCAACTTTGACCGTGAATCGCTGGAACGCACCTTTGGCTTCGACACTGTGACCCTGACTACGGACGATGCCGATTTCTGCTTGGCCATTAGGGAGTACTGGTGGATCGACTGTCAGACGCAGCACAGGCCCACGCCCAAATCGGAGAGTTCACCCTCGACCTGGCTGACCTGGCTAGTCAGAACTGTCACCACGGCTGTCAGTGAAACCGACACTTTGATGCCAACTGCTACGCCCCATGTTGATGAAGCCGACGACGATGATGATGATGATGATGATGATGATGACAGTTCCTTGACCCCGGACAGGCGACCACCCAGAGCAGCAGAGCGCTCACCCCTGCAACAGAGGACCCCGAAAAGAGGACGCTGAAGATAGCCCTTGGAGTCGGAGTTGGTGGATTCTTGCTGCTGATTACGGTGATTTCATTTGGCATTCTATTTCGAAAAGTTGTGCAAGAAAAACCGGTTCCAGAATGCTTAGCCATTGCTGCTGTACTCTGGTGTAATTGTGTGCTTTGCCCATGCTGGCTGGGGATGAAAATTCATGACTATTGTAAGGAGAGACGATCAGCGCAGTATGTTAGGCAAGCCCAGAAAGACAGGGAAACCAGACAAGCTAGACAAGCCAGAGCTCAACAGGTAGACCAAAGCTACACTAATGCCAGTTACTGTGGCCAAGACCCTGGACAGGAAATTGTGACCCTTGTCCCAGTGGACAGTCATGTTGACTGAGTTGAAATTAAAAAAGTATGTATGACTTATATATTTGGCTCACTAATTTATCAAATTTGTTTGGTCTAATCCTGATGAAAAAAGTAACTAATTCTCAGAGGTCAGCCTGCGAAATAGACTCAACTATTAGCCATAATTTGCGAGGGTTATTTTGATGCAATTTCTTAAAATTGTTGCCAGTTTTCTTAATTTTCATTCGTCTGTTTTTTCAGATATATTCAACCGGACTATGGAAGAAGACCCCTGCTCTGCCCCTGGACAACGACCACGAACACGGACCTTTACCAGACCGCGCACAAGGGCAGGTGCCCCCGGGTCCTCTTCCCCGCCTGCCCTTGCCAGACGTCCCCGAAGCCGGCCAGCCCGAGCACGCCGCAGTGCAGCCCTTCCCCCTGCCCCCCTTACCCGCTGACAGGGACGACGCTCCCCCTGCTCAGCCAGCCGCGGATGTACCCGGCGAGCGGCTTCCCCTCCCCAGGGCCCCCGTGCCCCGAAGAAGAAGACGCCAGCGATCAATGCTCCCTGCTGACATTGAACTAAATAACATTATCTTCACAAATGCCCCACACGGACGAGTGCTGAGACCACGACAGTGAACCTGGACCCTTAACTTTGCTTTTTTGATGTATATATTCTGATGATTTAATTTTTTTTTTTCTGTTCTTCTTCTTTGAAATTTTCCTCTTTCATAAAGCTTTTCCCTGTTTTGGGGTATTTTGGGGTTTAAACCGAGTTTGCTTAACAGAATTGGGGAAAGGGAACTAAATGGGTAAATATTCTTTATATTTCTTTTGGGGATAAGATTTTTTAGTTTAGAGATTTTTTTCTTTTGCGAATTTGGTGCTGACTGATGAATGTTTGTGAGTCTGCAGATGTTTTAAGATTCTTTTGCGAATTTGATGTCAACTGGTAAATGCTTGAGACTGAGTGAATGTTTAAAAGATTTTGTTTGTGAATTTGCTGTTAGCCGATGAATGTATGGACGTCCGAGTGATGTTTAAAGATTTATTTTTTTGTGAATTTGGTGCTACTTGGTGAATGCTTGGGACTGAGTAAAATGTTTAAAGATGTTTTTTTTTTTGGTGCGAATTTGTTGCTACCTGATGAATGATTGTGACTGAGTGAATGTTTATTCTAGGGAAATGTCATTATATTATGTATATGGTGAAGGGGGTTGGCTTAACTTGATTATATGTAAAGTTAAAAGATTTTCTTTTTCGGTTTGTTTAAAATAAGTAACACTACATCCAATAGATTAAATGATAATTAATTGATTTGTACGCAGACCTTAAAGACAATATTTTTTTCCTAAGCAAATTTTATTGACAATAGAGAATTTTGTACTTTAAATCAGCATGAAGGTTTTACCCATATTTTCACTATTTACGCATCAAGATACTTAATTGATTAAAAGCAGAGTTTTTTTTCCTAAGCACTTTAAATCAGCATTCATTCTTTTTTTGTCAATATTTTTTCCACAATTCGTGTACTGAGAATTGCCTTTTTTCTTGCCTGTGATTAAGGAATTAAATTTTGTGTTACTTGAACTCTTGAGTTTGTTAATTTTTGCATATTTGACTTCTTCTTATTCAAAATCAGTAGTGGTCATTGGACCCTATGTTAGACAGCTGTTTCAATCAGCCTTCACCTCCTTGACAGGTCCTCCTCCTGTACTGGCTAGTCTGCCAGGGGTCTAAATACAGAACGTAAAAAAACAGTGTCACCCGAGCTCATGTTGGGCAGCTGTTTCAATCAGCCTTTACCTCATTGACATGACCACATCCCGTCCTGACTGGCATACATACAGGGTGCAAAACAGGGGTATCTTAGCTCATGTTGGTCTGCAGTTTCAATCTGCCTTCACCTCATTGCTATACACCGACTAGGTTACCAAGTGCATAAATGCGGGATGAAAAGCTACAATCATTCATACTTCCTCAAATCTTCTTATTCAAATGAGTCAAAATACATGAAATTTTTCAGGTAAAAAATATCAGTATCTCATGTTGGACAGCTGTTTCAATCAGCCTTTACCTCATTGACATGGCCACATCCTGTCCTGACTAGCATACCAAAGGCATACATACAGGGTGTAAAAAACAGGGGGCATCTTAGCTCATGTTCGACTGCAGTTTCAATCTGCCTTCACCTCATTGCTATACACTGACTAGGCTACCAAGCGCATAAATGCGGGATGAAAAGCTACAATCATTCATACTTCCTCAAATCTTCTTATTCAAATGAGTCAAAATACAAGAACAAGGAATTTTTCAGGTAAAAAAATATCAGTATTTAATTTTATCATGGTATTCAACATATTTACATTAACATAAGCATATCAAACACAAGAACATTCACATATATATATACAAAGAAAATCAAAAGTCTTTTTTTGGTCAGAGTCATTTTGTTAGTCCTGCTCAGTAACTTTATACATGTAAGCCAAATACAGCAGCTCCAAGATGTCAGTTCGTTCTGACAAGTCTCTGTTCTCAACGATTGGGATGTTGAGACTGTTAATGGCATTTAGATATGGTGACTGCTCACCCCAATCGTTGAGAACTTCTACAACATAGTCCAATGTGGGCGAACTTTGCACAAATTTTAAGTGCTGCAGGCACTGGGTGCACAGGTAGTGGAAATAGGCAGCTTGCCCCCTCACTTGATTAAATGCCTGAATGGAATTCTCAGGGTGAAGTGAATCTGCCTATTTCCACCTGCAGCCTTGACGATAGCGTCTCTGTACGTCCTCATCGCAAAATAATTGAGAATTGCCTCCTTGGTTGGCGTTCTGACCTGCACAGTTGACAGTATGTGCGTGGGTCCAGGGGCGATCACGGGCCGGGGGGCGGGTGCAGGGGCACTGGCTGGAAGATCGTCCACGCAGATGGGATCACGGCAGGTCCCGAGTTCCATTCGTCGACGCTTTAGGAGTCTCATGGTGGCAACGTAATCTTGGGCAATTCTCGCTTCAAAGTCGTCCCTTGTGGAGATGCGTTCACTCCTGCCCGCAGTGTGCAGGGCCTGCTCCCTCGTCAGATACAGCCTGCCTGCATTGTTGAACTCGGGCAGGGGGGTCTTCTTCCAGAAGGTCAGCGTGGGAGGGTCGGCCTGGGCAACTTGAAGACTACGTTCGTTGACAGCCTTCACTATACTTGGCAGGATGTTCATAAAGTTGTCAAAGTTCCTTACTGACAGGGGAACCGAGGTGCGGTGGTTCCCTGTCTGTAGGAATGCCGTCATTCCAGGACGCACCTCGACCAGGGAAGTCACTAAAATCTCCCCTGGCTTTGCAGCTCTGACTATTTCGAGGTTGGGCGAGATGACAAATCGCACAGGCTTTGTACTGGCGAGAAGTTTTGTACGCTGGCCCAACATAACGTCATGCAGTCTTTGCAGATCATAGGGATACAAAACTATCACGCATTCAACTGCTCCCTGATGCAGGCATCTCAGCATGACTCGGTGGAGATCGGGGGTCTCTCCCACCATCAGGTCCATGTCGAGGACGAAGTCTCCGTCTGTCACGGAGAATTTCACGGCAAATTCCTGGCGGTTGCAATAGAATTTGGCAGCCATTGTAGATCAGTTGAGCAAGTGTAGAGATTCTGGTGTGCAGTATGAACAGTCAGAATGATTCTGGACAGAGCAAAGCCTCCTGACCAGCTATAAGGGATCTTGGGTCAGAGAAGTGTAAAAGTGCCCTTTGGCCCAATGCAACACTGCCTTCAAAGCCCTCCCCACCCCAGATCAGAGGTACAGTTTCTTTATTACGTAATCAAAACACCCTGCTGCTCTTGATCCACCTGCATTTTTTATTGCTCTCACCCTGCCTGTATCACCCTACCTGTTAAATAGCCAATGCTGTAATCAGGTGTTGGAATTACATATGCATGGCAATAACAGCATTTTTCTTCTGTCAAAGCATAACAGGCACACTTCTGTAAATCTTTTATGCCTGGGTGTAAATGACACAGGTCTACCTGAAAGCATCAAAGGTGGGAAACAGAGGCAGCTGCAAGTGAAAAAAAATTTGCCCACAATGACTGATCAAATTTTGCTGATCTCCCAATCTTGGCCAAAAGAGTTTTAATAAATTTTACTAAGTTTATTTCTAAGCAATAGTGAAAACAATTGTAAGGTTTACTTTTAACCAAGGCTTTCAGCAAGGAAATGAAATCTCAGACTGCAAAATTTTTTTTTGGTGGCTCAATTTGAAATTTCCACTTCAGAATCTTTTTTATTAATCAATTTTCTGGTTTTCTCTAGGCTGGGGCTTGGGAGTAAGTACCCGGCGCAGGCTGAGAGTAAAATTCCCCAGAGCTCACTATTCCCAATTTGCAGAGATAAGTTGAGGAGACAGCAAAAAATTATACATCCGGCCACCGTTAATTGCGACATGAACACAATCTCAGCTGCTGGCACCTTGGCACCAAAACAGGCCCAGTATTCATCATTTCCAAAATCCAGATTGTCACTCTGGAGAGGTTGCTGAAAGTGGAGCAATCCTGGCACTTTTGTATCTATGAAGTCACTACCTTCATGAGAACTCAGGCTTTCGCAATCTACATCACTTGTTTCAATCATTTCATTACTGCCTTGAACATTTTCAATTTCATCAAAATCAATTTGAATAATTGTTCCCTCACTACTCTGCCCTGACTCCTCTGACACCTTCATGCTGGCCATGTTGACTGTTCTGCTGTCAGACCTCTTCTGGTCTTTACAAGAAAAGAATTTAATTCTTATATATCGTTCTAGCGAATACTGTCTAGCAGAACCTTTCTTTTTATAAATGACAGTGAGAACATCGCAGTTTCTTATTTGCGCATTGCTGCAAGCCTTGACATTTTTTTCCGATACCAGAGGGCGAGCATGTCGATGCTTACCATGCTCCCAAAAGCACGCACGCCAGAGGGCGGGCATTGGGGCTGCTTACCACGCTCCCCAAAGCGCGCTCGATTCTTCCCAGAATGCAAAGCGCGGGTCAGTGCTTTGTTTTGGTGAACACGAGGATGGCGCTGTTGGAGCAAAGGGAACTGAAAATACGCTTTTTCGGAGGAACACCAGGCAGCAGAAATACGAAATGCAACAAGAACGAAGACTGCTGGACGTGCTGTGATAGAATAGGACCACATACAGACGAAAGGATTCGTCTAAGGTATGGTATTCTAATGTAAACAATGGCGTAGAATAGATTCGAATGTGTGTATTGCAGCCACCTGTTTGACCAATATTATTCATGTTGGTCTACTCCATTATGCGTCGTTGTCAAGTTTACCTTTGCTATAACGTATTTTGCTTCACCAGTGAGGCTGTGAATTATCGATATGCCGAGTTTAGCCAATACACAAAAAACTGTTGGCTTGTTTTTTTGGTGCAAAAAATAGATTCGAATGCGCAACGCTGTCACCTGTTTGACCAATATTATACCTGTTGGTCTGCTCCATTATTGTCGGATGTCGAGTTTAACTTTACCTTTTACCATAATGTATTTTGCTTCACCTGTGAGGCTGTGAATTATCAATATGGGAGGAGTTTAGCCAATACACAAAACTGTTGGCTTATTTTGGTGCAAATGCTATAGACTTGTCATTGACTGGGCTCAAGACCATTTCTATGCAGCAAGTTGTCATTGAGGTCCCAAGTTTTTTTATTTTTTAGGCAACATTAAAAAGCTGCCTTGTTATTCTGCTAGAACACACTTGTTTTTTTACTTCATAGTATTAGAATTGTTACTTATGCTCTTGGGAACTCACTCAGTGTGAATTTCTTGAAAAAATTTTCTTAGTTCTGGTTATTATTATTATTTTTTGAAAAAGAACTATAGTTATTGCTGCTATATACAGAACTTGCAGTATACTAGTCTGGGGTCCAACCAGGAAAAAGGTGCATATTTAAAAAGTTTTTGCCCCCGATTTTTATATAAAGAAATTTGGTGTCGTTGGATAGGTAACAAGGTGAGCTTTCAGAATCTGCTAGGTGTCGCTCTGAGACCATTCGCATAAGGTTGCTATGGCAACCGAAACATAACAAAAGTGGTTATTTTAGTATTTCATCAATATTTTGCAAAATATCCAATAACAGGACAACCTTTAATGCTACATTCACCAAATTTTGGAAATATTTTCAGATTGGGAGTTTTTTATGATTACTTGGTTGTTTTGACAATAAATTTTAAAAACCTTCCATTTTTGGGTGAAAATAACCTTCAAATACCCCTTTTTCCACTATGTGCTATATTTCAAACTTTGCAGCTCTACCATATATTATTATATATTCAATTTTTGTTTTGCATCAGAATGCCCTGGAAGTGAGCTACACATTTGCCATATAATAGCTGAGCCAAGCCTTTGCATTTCTGTTGCCACGGCAACATAACATTATAGTTCAAAATTCAAAATGTCCAACTTGAAAGGATGAAATGTGACATAACTCAAAGACTAGGGGGTCTATCCTCATGAAATTTGACAAATTTATGTAATAATTAATTGTCCATCAGGTAATATAACAATCTGAAAACTTTATTTTTAAAAAGTTCCAGTTTTAGGCGAAATAAACCAATAAATACCCCTTTTTTCCACAATTTACTATATTTCCGACACTGCTGATCAAACAAATTTTGATTTTATATTAAATTTTTATTGTGCATTAGGATGCCCTGAGAAAAGGCTGAACATCTAATATATAATGGCCAAGCCAAGCTATTGCATTTCTGTTGCCAAGGCAACATAACATTATAATTCAAAATTCAAAAGGACCAACTCTAAAGTACAAAATGTGACATAACTCGAAGACCAGTGTATATATCCTCGTGAAATTTGGCAAAAGTGTGTAATAATGAATAGTCCTTCCATGGATACAACATTCAGGTGACTGTCATTTAAAAAACATTCTATTTTGGGGTAATATTACCCATTTATACCCTTTTTGAAAGAAGATTTTATATTTCAAACCCCGTTGTTCAGCTATTGTATCATGTATATATCAAATCTATTTTGAAATACACATTGCCCTGAAAGTGGGCTATATTTTTGACATATATTTGTTGAGCAAAGAAACTGCATTTCTGTTGCCATGACAGCAAAACAATATATTTGAAAATTCAAAACTTCAAACTATTAAGCATCAAATATGGCATAACTCAAAAGCTGGTTCATGGATCTTCACGAGATTTGGCAAGTATATGTAAAAATGAATAATTCAACAGTTTATACACAATTTCTATAACTGTCACAAGAAAACATTCCATTATTGTGTGAATTAGACACAAAAGTAAATTTTTTTATAATGACATCTGACATTGCAAACTCTTCCAATCAACCATATTTCATATTATATCTGTTTTTAGAATCTGAATGCCTGAAAGTTGGCTATAAATTTAAGAGTCAAGCAAATCCAGTATGTTACCATAGCAACCAAATACATTTCAAAATAAACAATTGTTGTCAAACAGAAGCTTGCCATAACTGAAAGACTTCTGCAAATATCCACTTGAAATTTGGCATGAATATAACTAACCATTACAATCATGTAGAGCTAACAAATCAGTTAACTAAACATTTGGATAACTGTCATTAGATTAGCAAAAACATTATATTTTGGGGTGAATGAGACACATAAATACTGTAAAGTATAAACAATTATAAATGTGGCAGAGGCCTGGATCCTCATATTAATGTTCAGTCAACATTGCAGAACCTTTCCTGTAAAGCTGGTAACTGCTTCTATGTTCTGGTAGCTGCTTCCATGTTTTACAGAGATTTCAGATTACTGGCACAATTTAATAAGAATTATGTTTCTGTATGTGCCTTTTCATTATGCTTGAAGTTCTGACTTTGTAGGATGTGTCTGAAGGACATGTATGTGATTTTCAAATTGATCTCTAAAATCCATAAGATAGCATTCTGTTAGTCCCGGCCAAGTTGAATTAATCTGACTTTTGCTCTTGAAAATATTTTCACATTTAAGTTTGGTGCAGATGTTGAGGTCACATCTGTCTTTGTCCAGCCAGATCTGTATGCACGGAGGAGGTGGATCACACTGCTCCCCTCCAATGTATGCCTAGAGGGTCACAAGCTAAAAGCGGTTGCAACAAGTTGAAACAAATATAAAAGCTCTCAATGACCAAGGAAACACAATCTGACAAGGAAGCTTCTTATTTGGACCTTCTCATTACAATCCAGGATAACCAATTCCACACTAAATTATATGACAAAAGGGATGACTTCAATTTCAAGATTTTCAACTATCCATATCCTGTTGCATCTAATATTTCAGAAAAGCCAGCTTATGCTGTCTATGCTTCTCCAATCATCAATTTTGCCAGGGCTTGTGATCATTACAGTGATTTCTCAGTGAGGCATATTTCATTATGCGATTCTCTCCTCAGGCAGGGATATAAATACAGGTTTTTATGCAAACAACTTTGCAGCTTTTAAAAAAAATACGAAACATTGTTCATAAAATACGCAAAGTCCATCGAAGAGATTAAAGATCAAATTTCTCTCCCAGTGATGGCATGTCGTACTGGTTTTGTGACATTCAGGTCTCTATCCAGAAGTTCTTAGCTTTCCATTCCAGGGTCTTGTGTGGGAGGAGATGAGAGGTTCGACGTCCTTAAAGGCCTTAACATCACATGTGAGTCCTAAGTCTCACACCTCCTTACACCTGACTCTGGTTTGTTTTGGTTTACTTCCTCTGCCCTCTGCCAGGTCAGGTTCTGTGATCTCAACACTTTGTAATGCACCAGACAGTTTGTTATCTTTTCTCTTGTAACTTAATATGCGATATAACTTACACCTCAGGGGCCACTGTACTTCTTAATGAAAATCCTAATGACAAGGTCATGCATATCTAGGAGTCTTGAGTGTGGGGGAGGTGGAGAAATGCATTTGGAGCACAAGAGTGGTACTTGGGATTTATGCAATTTTGGGGAGGGGGGGGGTCCGAGGGGCATTCAGATATATTTAGTACTGTGTGGGTTGATATATTACACTTTTTTCTTGGTTGCACCTGACAGATTGGTTGGCATATGCCCCGTCTTTGTTATGACGCTGTTGAGTTACATGTACATGTTAATGGGGTCTGAATGGTTCAAGGAAGAAGTATGTCCACCAAACCAGCTTTGAACCAAGATGCAGTGCCGACTACTCTCTGCAATCATCTTTCTATACCAAGCTAACTATTGCTCAACAAGTGCTATCATCTGTGACTTGAGCTGGATAATGACTTCAAAGAAAACCATTGGACATGGCTGAAAGCTTTGATGAGCAAATATTTCGCTTCCGATAGACTATAAGTACTTCAAATAAAAAAATAGGCAAGTTGAACTAGTTTGTAATACAATGCACCTGGATTGCCCATAAAAGTGTAGTCAATTAGGATTATTATAAAAGAAAGGGATAGGAACAAACCTCCCTACACCCATAAGGAGAAGTCAATCTTGACCATAAGCAATAAACAGACTGACAACATGTATGAAAACAAAGAAATTTGCGAAGAGAAGGTTGGCTCAACACTGTTGTTGAGAAGTGGCTCGATTCTTGAAGCACCAGCTTAATTGGAAAAGATCTGCAAAGTGGCCTGAAATATAATATGAGGACCTAGGCTTCTGATTGTTTATACATTATGTCATTTATGTGTCTCATTCACCCCAAAACAGAAATTTTTTGCCAATGACAGTCATTCAAATGTTTAATTATCTGATTGTTGGTCAGAATCATACCATTATGTAGGCCCCACTTGCCAAATTTCAAACAGATATTTCCTAAGCTTCAAATTATACCAGGCTTCTGTTTAAATTTGTTTATTTTGAAATATATTGGGTTGCCAGGGAAACAGATTGGCTTTGATTTACTATTGAATGTCAAATTTATAGCAAACTTTCAAGCATTCTGATTCTGAAAACAAAATTGATATGATAAGAAGTATGGTTGATTGGAAGAGTTTGCAATGTCTCATAAGACTTATTAGGTCATTTTAAAACTTTTTTTTGGTCTAATTCACCCCATAATGGAATGTTTTCAAATGACAGTTATAAAAATTGTGTGTAAACTGTTGAATTATTCATTTTTACATATTCTTGCCAAATCTCATGAAGATCCGTGAACCAGCTTTTGAGTTATGCCATATTTGATGCTTAATAGTTTGAAGTTTTGAATTTTCAAATATATTGTTTGGCTACCATGGCAACAGAAATGAAATTTGTTCGATCAACTAATATATGTCAAACATATAGTCCACTTTCATGGCAATGTGTATCTCAAAATAGATTGAATATATATATGATACAATAGCTGAACAACAGGGTTTGAAATATAAAATGTTATTTCAAAAAGGTTATCAATGGGTAATATTTACCCCAAAATAGAATGTTTTTTAAATGACAGTCACCTGAATGTTGTATCCATGGAAGGACTATTCATTATTACACACTTTTGCCAAATTTCACGAGGATATATACACTGGTCTTCGAGTTATGTCACATTTTGTACTTTAGAGTTGGTCCTTTTGAATTTTGAATTATAATGTTATGTTGCCTTGGCAACAGAAATGCAATAGCTTGGCTTGGCCATTATATATCAGATGTTCAGCCTTTTCTCAGGGCATCCTAATGCACAATAAAAATTTAATATAAAATTAAAATTTGTTTGATCAGCAGTGTCGGAAATAAAGTAAATTGTGGAAAAAAGGGGTATTTATGGGTTTATTTCGCCTAAAACTGGAACTTTTTAAAAATAAAGTTTTCAGATTGTTATATTACCTGATGGACAATAAATTATTACATAAATTTGTCAAATTTCATGAGGATAGACCCCCTAGTCTTTGAGTTATGTCACATTTCATCCTTTCAAGTTGGACATTTTGAATTTTGAACTATAATGTTATGTTGCCGTGGCAACAGAAATGCAAAGGCTTGGCTCAGCTATTATATGGCAAATGTGTAGCCCACTTCCAGGGCATTCTAATGCACAACAAAAATTGAATATATAATAATATATGGTAGAGCTGCAAAGTTTGAAATATAGCACATAGTGGAAAAAGGGGTATTTGAAGGTTATTTTCACCCAAAAATGGAAGGTTTTTAAAATTTATTGTCAAAACAACCAAGTAGTCATAAAAAACTCCCAAATCTGAAAATATTTCCAAAATTTGGTGAATGTAGCATTAAAAGTTGTCCTGTTATTGGATATTTTGCAAAATATTGATGAAATACTAAAATAACCACTTTTATTATGTTTCGGTTGCCATAGCAACCTTATGCGAATGGTCTCAGAGCGACACCTAGCAGATTCTGAAAGCTCAACTTGTTACCTATCCAACGACACCAAATTTCTTTATATAAAAATCGGGGGCAAACTTTTTCCCAATTTGGGATGTGGACCCCAGACTATACATTGAGGTTTTAAGACAATTTATGTTTGGAGTGAAACTCTTAATTCATACTCAAAAAATATAAGCTTTATAAACTTAGGAATAATGCTCAGTGGAACTTTTTTTCTTTTACTCTCAAGGTGGACATATTTGATTGACAGTTGGATTAATGTAACAAAAGAACTCCTGTCAGTTTTACCCCTAATTTTGCCTCAGGCAGTACTCACCACCCCTGTTTGATTGACAGGTCAATTAATATAACAAAGGAGTGCATGCTCATCAATCATCTCCATTTGACAGCTTAATCTCTTTTTAATGAGCTTAGAGGGATTAGCTGACATAGCCTGGGGCGATTTTACCCAGGGTCTGCTTCTGGAAGATGGCCATCGTTGACCATCAGACCCCCTGCTGTGATGGCAATCGTTATTTCATGTAGTGGCATCTCAGCAGGAAGTGCAAAGTGTCTTCTGCTTCGGTGTGGCAAAGTGGGCATATGTTGCTGATCTCTTCTCTATTGATTTTCTGTTTTCTCGTTTGCAGCAGGTATGTACCTGTAAGTAGTCTAGCTCTTGTAATAGCTGCTTGGACCATCCTCGGGCTTCTTTTACAGGCAATCCACATTTGATGGGGCTTCAGCACCATTGCATTCCTCATGTCTATCATTTTCAACGATGTTTTTGCCGCTGCCGACTCTATCAATGATTTCAACCAGAAGTTTTTCACAGCAGTTGTGACATACTCCTTCCACGTCTGCCTCCTCCATGGGGCTTCAATCGTGAGTCAGAGGTTCATACCATATTTATCAGCAATGGAGATGATTTCCTGGAACCAGCTGTATTAATTGTCTAGACACATTTGTCTTGTGGCTAGTTCCCTAAGGGTTGTACTTTCTTCAGCCCTACATATCGCACTGTACAGCCCCAGCGCTCTAATGTCCATTTCTGCTTCGAGGGGCAGCTCGCACAATAGTAGATAGATGGCTTCCCGTGCGGTGTTCTTCGGAAGGCCCTGTATAGCTCGCGGCAGGTTCCGGTGGTAGGTACTCAGCTCTTCTTTCTGCTTCTTTCTGCTTCCTGGAGTTGACGGTTGCTTCAAGCCCATATAGAAGTCTTGGTACAAGCTAGGCTTTTCTTGAATAGGACCCTCCAGTCCTGGAGTAGATGTTTCCCTAGGATCCATTTTAGGAATCCATACAAGTCGGAACTGATCAGAAATCCATCTGGAATCAGGATATTAAATAGGGAACTCTACTCCAGGGATGGCATCCACCTGTCTCAGGCAGGCAAGGAGAGACTGGCCATCGGTCTCCATAACATTATCTATGGGGATCTCTACGATGAGGTGGTCCTGAACCGGGCTAGACCTGCTCCACCCTTCTATATGGACCTGTCTATGTTAACAACCCGGACAACTCTGCGAATAGAGGGTTGCAGGGCCTACTCCAAGGGGAAGGATAGCCTGATCTCCAATTTCAGAGAGAAACCGGTGACACTATTTAGCAAATCTTTTGCATCACCCGAGGCCGCCTATCGATACATAAAGGCAATATGCCATGGTAATCAACAGCCCGCAGAAACCGTAGGAAGGTGTAGGACTGGACGACAAGTCAAACGACTTGGAGATGACCAGATTCGACACTTCTCAAATTTGTGGTACAAGATACGAAAGTTGGTAATGGAGTTTGTGGCCTGCCACAGACTCTTTCAAGACATGGAGCTCCGTGAATTCCTAGCCAGAAACCAGGACCTGGTCCTAATTGAGGACACTGCTAATCTGGGTGAGAACCTACTTGGTAGCATCCTGATGGGGCTCCGAAGATGAACTCTTGCAGAGCTGTATGAAAGGGCGGTCTCGCGTGCTACCAGGGGAATGGTATGTACCACCCAAGGCATATAGAAGGTAGGGGAAATTTGCATCTGGTGGACCACTTTTTCACTTTGGACCCAAAAACTAGCCATATTTCTCGCTGTTATAATTTCGATTTTACAAGTCTGTGATGGGTTCAACCCTGATAATTTTTATCCCCATACTTTCGGATAACTTTTGATCAGGAAGATACATGTGGTACATCGTACTAAAACGGGCTGCATTGTTAACCGAACTGAAACAAAGTTACCTATGTGTTGATCTGAAAATTGTTTTCCTTGCCCATAACGTATAAACGAGTACATGACATCACACGATTACCCATCTAATGAAGGTCCAGTGAAATGTGGGGTACATCTTACTAAAACGGGCTTCACTGTGAACAAAAAAACTAGAATCCGAAATACTTAGAAAATCTTAAGAAACACGGCATAAAATATCGTCCTTAGAGAACATGGCATGGCACAAAATACAGTTAGTACTTTTATTAGAAAATTGGGTTAGCTATTCAGGAGGGATTTTTAAAGTAGATTACACTGTACCGGGGTCCTTATGATGATGAGTTTGTTTTGAAGTACCCTTTGATTACGGGAGTAGGCCTGAGACCAATGATGATTACGAAGTCGGATCAATCTCACAGAGCTAAAACCTAAAGAAGCTGGAACCTTAACTCTGAGTTAAACAGGAAGGTGCATTATCTTGAGACGCTTTCCATATTCTTCATCAAATGTGTTTCTCCTCTTTGGGTGTAGCCAGCTGCTCATAGTATTTCGCCCATGAGTCTGGGGCATTTGCCGCCTTCTGGACTCCAAATTCGATGTACACTTGCAGGGGGTTGACAAAGTGCTCTTGACTTTTAGTAACTTTGGCAATTTGCTTCCTGAGATTATGCAGTTCAGAATTCGACTATTCATCTACTTTATTTCATATGCTGTTTTTTTTCAATATCCATCTGGTTGGATCGCAGACCTAGGCAGTTGTGCTTTTAACATGTGTAATCTGAAGGGCGGGTACCCAACAAACACATAAATTTATTACGATGTTCATAATGTTACACTGACATCGTGAACATTAGAGTGTTTTAATTTTACATCTAAAATGTTTCATCAACATCACAATAATGTTGATACAACATTAGCCATACAAGTAATGTCATATTAACATTTATGATTGAACATTAGGACAATGCATTATGGTAACATTATCTGAAAAACATTGATATAAAGTTATTTCGATGTGCAGAGTAAATGTTACACCCAAATGTTATTCATACATATGATCAATATTATATAGAAGGATTCAGAAAACATTGTTTTCACATTAGAATAATGTTATACTACAATATTATTATGACATCACTTAAAGGTTGAAATAGGCTTATAAAAACATTAGAATTGCAACGTCGTTGTAATGTTATTTTAACATCAACAATTTAACATTGGCGAAAAACTTCATGGAAATGTCCGTTGACAAACATCGGAATAACATTGTTAAAATGTTGAATTGCATGTTATACTCAAATATTGCTCAGATGAATAATCAACCTTATTATAACATATTGAGAAAACATTGCTTTCACTTCAGAATAATGTCATTCTGTAATGTTATTATGATATCACTTAAAGGTTTAAATGAGCTTATTATAACATTAGAATTGCAATGTTGTGCTAATGTTATTTCATCATTAACAATTTAATGTTGACAAACAACTTCATGGAAATGTCCCTTGACAAACATCGAAATAACATTGTTATAATGTTGGAGTAAATGTTTTATTTGAATGTTGTTCTGATGTACAATCATCCTTATTACAACATATTCAGAAAACGTTCTTTTCACATTAGAATAATGTCATTCTGTAATGTTATTATGACATGACCGAATGGTTGAATATGCTCACCAGTCTTGGCACTACAGATGTACTAAAACCCAATTTTCAATTTGCTGTATCTGGGTTCCTTATGAAGCTACATAAATGTAATTGATAAAACAGGACAGCTCTGTTTGTCTGCTTTTCAATGATGTATAGCAATATACAGTCAGAAGTACAATGTAGAATCACTGAAGACTTTGAAATTTGATATCCTTTTTCGGGTTTGCAAAAGCGTTCAATGTCAAAACAGAGGAAAAATGCTGGGAGGCCTATGCACTCAAAAAGAGTGCTACCACTGTGTTGATAATTTTATCATGCGTGATTTTTGTTAGATTGTCAGTCTATTCCCAAAGGAATTGTTAAACTTATTTCCTGCAGAGACATTTCTGAATTTTCATTGGTCAGTTAATTTTAAGATTTTTGTTTAAATGTTCAATGTCTTCAGGAGTGAATGTGATGTTAACCAAAGTTCATTGTTCGGAGGTCATATTTTGAAGGCCTTGGTCTCAGTCTCGGATGCCCAATCCTCGACCTTCGACTCAGTCGCGGTGCAATTGGCATGTCAGGGAGGTTTCGAGGCCGGCCTGTTGGACTCGGAGGCTCATGCCTCCGTCATTTTCTCAGCCTCAACACAGCGAAAGTTTTTTTTTTAAATTTCCTGAGTGATATATATACAAGTTATTCCAGTTTATCACATTGTCCCAGTTTTCTCCTGATACTATTTCATCTTGGGCTTTGAAAGAGTGATTTTTAAGGGATTTTGCAAATGCTTATTTTTCATTGACCTTTTTTGGATACTTTTTTATTCTCTCTCCCTCTAGGCTCTATATTTGTTATGGAAGAGAGACTTTATGAAGCAAGCCAGGCCTCGTATTTTGGAACTGGTGTTGTCATTATTTGTACAATGGTGCTGTCTGAGATACTAGATAATGAGATGAATAGATAAATGATCTGATTCTACATTTTTGTGGGTTTGTTACTATATAAGTTTTGAGTTTTAAAATATGGGACAAATAGCAAAGTTAATTGTGTCACTTGAAGGCAAGCAGGTGAGTGGTATGACCATTTTGCAGTGTAAGACAGTTATTTCTCGCCCAAAAGCCAGCAAGATGGCGAGCAGAGGAAATCTTTGTTATCGTGTTGCGGAAATGTGACGATGTTGCAATGCCATTTTATGTGGTTGAAATATGTTGTCACACTATGAATTTATGTCAATGCAAGACTGGTACATATTGTGTGCTGAATCGAAAACATGAACTGTGAAAGATCAGCAACCAAACAATGCATCATGGCATCTAATTTGCACTGGAAAGCAAATATGTGAAAGGATTATTATCAGATGTCAGTAGAAAAGGGGGGTAGGGTTGGTCTAGTGGTAGCGTGCTGGACTGCCAATCGTTGGGTCCAGGGTTCGAATCCAGCTCTTGCCGGGTCACCTGGGCTTAAGTCGGACGACTGTTTGAATCATCCTTCGCCTCATTGCCGTGTCCTCCTCCTGTCCTTATTAGCCTACCAAGTGCATAAATACAGGACGTAAAGACCCAATCATCCACCCATCTTGTGGAGAAGGAGAATGGCATAGGTTTAATTGTGAAATCTCAGACAGCGATGCATGACCTGTTTTTTTACCTGAAACTCACCCCAGAGATAACGGTTTATTTTAAAAGTTGTGAGTTACTAGCTCTAAAACAATATATAACAAACTAATATTGCCTCAAAATAGCCCACACTGGTGCTGATGAGGTTTAAAACACAAATTCTTACATAAACTTTGCTGATAAAGCTCGAATTAGGTGGCATAAGTTTAAATTTCAAATGGCTGCTCATATTTGGTATAACCAAAAACAGGTATGTGTATCTGTGATACTCCTGGTAAAAATCATCAAAAGCTGCTGATGATATGGCGACCACTCGCATTTAGCTTTGGTATTAATTTTCCCTTGAGAAATGATGGCAAAGGTTTTGTTCTTTTAATTCTTTGCAAAGAGGATTTATTGATTTTCCAAGAAATCTCCTTAGTTGTAGGAAATTTGAAGGCCCTGTCCAGTTAGCAACATAATTACGTTTGTAAGGTTCCACTTATACTCCATTTCTGACACAATAACCCAAGATACTTCGAACTTCTCATGGAAAAAAGTACACTTGCTTGGTTTCTGTTTCAAAGCATATTTGCCGAGCTTTGCTGAAACACGAGAATGACTAAATGACTTTCAATTGTCACTTTTCAATCCTTTGTAAACTTCCGCAGGCATTCCCTAATCCCATTGGCATTCTTAGAAATTCTCAGAATCCGACATCTGCCTATAAGCATTCTGATTTAGTACTGAAGTCATTGATCTGCCACCCAGATTCTGGGCTCTCGCAATCTCTCTGAATTGGTGGTGATCTCTCTGCTGGGATGAAAGTCTTCTTGTTTATCATATATTGTCATCCAAAATCTCCTTATCATTTTTTGTGGCTTCACCACCACACAGCTTGGTGGATCAGTACAGTCGGCAGCAACATTATTCAATCCCTTAATATTTCCACATTGAATTTAATAGTAAATGAGCCTTGCAAAAATGAATGTGGCGAGATTAACATTTATCAAATCATGAAAAAAAAAGAACATCACATACTAAACAACAAAATGTCAAACTGCTGCAGTCTCATTCGTAGTTTGCATTTCCCATAGGGGTCATACATTTCAGAAATTATTCAATTATCCATTGGAATAGCATTAGGGCAGGGGTTGTATAATTGCGCTGCCTGCCCACTGGGTGGCAGGGCAGTGCCTTGGTTTCGTAAGGAAGATTTTTTGCACACACTGAAATGTTAACATTTAGGCCTAATTTTATGTTACAGCTACTGGGCACCTGCCACTACTTTCACAGCCCTTCTTCACTGTATATTACGTTACTGTCATAAAGTTTGTCCCCGGATCTTTAAACTAACATTTAGTGGCTTTATTGTGACATTTTGAAAGTATTTCTTCCACAGTTCTACACACACTGCTCTCCCAGCATGGCTATGGCTGCATTAGCCTGGTCTTCTGGCCTGTATGCATTCACATAGCAGGGCACCAGACTATGGCTGTATCACTGTCATCATTGAGGGGGGCACTCACTTTCAATTCAGTAAGAATTGTTTTACAGCTTTTTGGGTTCCTCTGACATAGTGGGGCTCTACTGGACTAATGAAATGAATTGAACTCACTTAATTCTGAAAAACATGCAATTGTGTTGATTGGTATTGTTTCATATCACCCTAATGTTGTGAATTTACCAGTTTGTGTTATTTTAATGCAAGTTGAATTCTATGTAGAATTGGCAGATCTAATTCTTTAATTTCAAATATAAGCACAATGATTCTTTTTTACTTGATTTGTGCAGTTGGTCTATGTCAGTGCTTCCTTGTACTCAATTAATCTCAACAGGAAGTTTATTGAAAATGGTGCAATCATATTAAAAATCTAATGGACAATATTTCATGTGACATGTTATTTACTATTAGCTGACAATGATAAGAAAGCCTAAAGAAAAAAATACCTTAATTCCTGTTCACATATCAAGTATTCCCTTAGAAGTGAAAAAAGCAGGTCAGCAATGCTTATACTTTATACTTCAAGAATGTCCATTTATCACATGGAACTAGGTTACATGAACAATGTGTGAGAAACATGACACACCTTGTAGCAGTCCTGTTTGATGTTAACTGTAAAAGTTAGCTGTTATCAACAACTTGTTTATACTAAATTTGTCCTTAAAAAAGCATCCTAGTGCCAGCTAGATCCAGTGTTTACAAATTCGGTAGAAAGAATGCAGGAATGAATGAAGAAAAGAAGGTATGAAGGAAGGAAGGAAGGAATGAATGAACAAAGGAATGAACAAAGGAATGAACAAAGGAATGAACAAAGGAATGAACAAAGGAATGAACAAAGGAATGTAGTGGGGGAAGGAAGGGAAGGCTAAACACATAGATAGATAGATAGATAGATAGATAGATAGAAGCAAGCAACTCTTAAAAGTGCTTGCACGTTTTTTTTTAAAGGAATAGCAGTGTTGCCAATCGTAAATGAGAGAGCAATAACAAGCTGGTCAATTACTCCTGGGCAGAAAGACAGGAGAGTAAAATCAAAGACAGGTGGATAGTTTGGGTCAGTGGGATGGCCAGGAAATGTGTATTTAGCCAAGACAGCAGTGATCCTGTGAACCAAGATTTGACTGAAATATTACACGGAGGGATATACACTAACTACGGATACATGTGTGATTCACCCTTAGGACATCATTCACCGGTTTCCGGTTATGACATTTCTAGTTTTTCATAAGTTTTGACCCTTAGATGAAAAGTAACCTGATGACGAGATTTAGTTATGCTTCACAGCAGATTGAGTATTTGCTGTGCGATGCTATCATAATTGTTATGATTTGATACATTGTTATGTCTCCACACAAATTTTTGCAAAATCTGTTCACCGTTGGAGTTTGTGGGTGTAACTGTAGGGCGCACAAGGCTACTGTACATAGTCCCTCAAAATGGTTGACTTCAGGATGTCGCAGCTCCTCATGGCCTTTTCAAAATTGTGGCCTCTGCCTTTGCTGACCATTGGGTTGTCCTCTCTGACGGGAGCTTTTGTGGGATGTTTCGTTCTAAGTTTCAGAAGCCACCAGCAATCTGTCTTATGCCACAGATTCCATGGACATCTAATCCTTGATCATAGCTGTATGGGCTCTCTGCAACTTCACTTCGTAGGATCAAGCTTGGCTTGAGATTCGAGCCTAGATATTCTTATTGATTTGGCGCTGAACAGTAATGCCAGTTTCAAGGTTCTTGTTGGCACCTGTGATTGGTTATTTTGCAAAACTAAGATTATTTCCTCAGTTGGAAAATTTTAAATTGCTAATTCGCTCTCTGCTTGACTAAATAGTGTGCCTCTAAAGTAATGGCTGTGTAAATATTGATTTTAGGCACAAAATTGAGGATGTCCAGGCACTCCATTGTCCGACTTGGTCATGATGCTCTGTTGAAAGGAAAAGTTGTTCACACTCGCCATGGCTGTAAGCCGGTTCATGCTTTCCTGGGAATTCCTTATGCCGAGCCTCCTGTTGGTGAACTGCGCTTCAAGCGACCTCAGGCCACACCCTTGTGGCAAGGGACAAGGGATGCCTTCGATTATGGTAAGCATGCGACCTAGAATGAGCTGCTGAATTTTTGACATGACCTGGAATGACAAGAATATCTGCTTTTGCTAAAAGAGGTCAATCAACCAACTTCAGCAATTACCTATGTCATTTAAATATTTTTCAGGTCCAGTATGTCCACAGCCATTTGGTGAAGCTCAAATCAAGATGTACGGAGGAACGGTAGCAGCTCCTAAGATGAGTGAGGACTGTTTGTATCTGAATGTTTGGACTCCCAATCCAAGTAAAGATGCCAAACTACCTGTTATGGTCTGGATATATGGCGGAGGATTTGTTTATGGTCAGTATTAGAATAGGAACAAGGCTATTTGGATTATTTTCATCTGTTCTTGAACAGCTATTGTTTGCCTAACATCTCTTAGTTATTCTAATTCATATTTTGCTTCTTCAGGTTTTAGCAACATGTTTGATGGTACAGCTTATGCAGATAAACAGGATGTCGTGTTTGTCTCTTTGAACTACCGTGTTGGAATATGCGGTAAGCAAATATCGTTATTTAACTGTATAATTTTGAATTAACCAATTTATCAGGCAATGCCACAACTTCCATAAAATGTGTGACATGCTTTTTGCTCAACAGACTCAAGTCATATCTCTTCATTCACTTTTCTGTATAAATGTGCATAAAATTCTTGAAAACATTGCTAAATGAAGTGACTCACTCAATTTTAATTTCAAGGCTTCATGTGCCTGGAGGATGAGAAGGCCCCTGGGAACATGGGTCTGCTGGACCAAGTGATGGCTCTGAAGTGGATCCAGGAGAACATAGGAGCATTTGGAGGAGACCCCGATAATGTCACTCTGTTTGGAGAGAGTGCTGGAGGGATAAGCACTAGCTACCACACCATATCAAAGCTGAGCAGAGGACTGTTCCACAAAATCATCTGCCAGTCTGGAGTTTGTCTTTCTGATTTCTTCTTCTGGCCGACTAAGAATGCTAAGAAGTACATCACAAAGAGGGTCCAGAGTTTAGGTTTGTTGTTTCGGAAGGTAGCCTTATCTCAGATGTTTGTTATTTGGCAATTTTTGGTCATCTTTATTTTTAAAAGCAACACTTAATTTACTTCTTCAC
Organism: Platynereis dumerilii; assembly: GCA_026936325.1. Taxonomy (NCBI): domain Eukaryota; kingdom Metazoa; phylum Annelida; class Polychaeta; order Phyllodocida; family Nereididae; genus Platynereis; species Platynereis dumerilii. The sequence goes on along the minus strand of JAPTHN010000053.1, from coordinate 926,898 downwards.
TGGCATAAATAATTGAGTTTTTCTATACCATCATTTGTAATATTTTGGCAGAAGATGTTGGCTTATATTAATTTTACAGTTATTCTTAGTTGTTGCATCTTGTATCTTTTTCTTATGCAGGGTGTCCAGCAAGATCTTCTGAAGAAATAATGGAATGGTTAAAGGATAAAGATGTCCTGAGCCTTGTGGATGAACTGGGTGAAGGATTTTTCCCGGTTTTTGACAAGTATTTCATTGAGGAGCACCCCATTGCCATGTATAGCAGAGGAGACTTTCAGCGAGTGCCTGCCATAATCGGTTGCACTTCCCATGAAGGGACTATGTTTGTTTTTGGGCAAGACACAACAAGGGTACAACTTTCTAGTTACGAGGAAGCTCAGTTCACAGCAAAGACCATGATTTTGGGCAGTGTCTTCAGAGGAAGGAAAAATGCTGACAAGGTGCATAGATTTCTTTTGACTCTATCATGTCTGTTTGTGTTAACAAAATACTTGGAATCTCTCCCTCCCCTCTCCGATCAAAATTTCTGCGAACATACCTCATCCAGCTGTTATAACAGATAGAAAAAAATACTTTCGTTTTAGGTCTACGAAGCAGCCTGGGACCTCTACATTGGCCAAGAGACTGATTTGATCAAAATCTCCGAGTTGGTGGTTGAGATGTTTGGTGACATTATTTTTGTCATTCCAAGTATCACTGCTGCTGACCTTCATTCCTGTAAGCATAAATGTCTCATTATGTAAATATTGTGTGATATGAAAACATATTTCTAAAACTGTTGACAAGAGCATGGCTGAGATGGAAAATGCGAAACACTTCGCAGTCATAAATAAACAAGTTCTGAGTTCTGAGTTCATAAAAATGCACTTCAAATGAAGGAGCCTCTTGTCAAAACATAGTGCAACCTCCTCAGCTTGGCATCCACCTGTTAATAATGTCAATTAATTGAGAGTTGTAGGAGTTTACTTCCTTCATTGAAAATTTTGTTCTGCATCATCTTGAGTCATTTTCTCCTCACAGCAAAATGCCCTACATACATGTACCAGTACACGCACCGGTCTTTCCGCTCCCAGTGGCCGGAGTGGGTTGATGCGGACCATGGAGAGGAAGTGGAGTTGGTTTTGGGATTTCCATTCCTTGAGGCATATCCAGATGTTTGGCCTGAGGAGGAGAAACAGTTCAGTGAACAGTTGATGTCGTACTGGGCCAATTTCGCAAGAACGGGGTAAGTGAGCTGCAAATACTATTAGTGAGAAATTGAGCTTTTTATTTACTAATTGATTGATTTCTTATCAAAATCACAGAAGTTGTAAAGTTCCAGGGAAAGACTCTGTGTGCTTTATTTTTGCAGAATTTCTATTTTGATGGATGAATTATGATGGTAATAGCCTCAGATAATGTTGGCCCCAAATCTTGATACTTTGATTGTAACTGCAGGATTACATCCATCCCACAAACATGTCACCTCTTCGTCATGATATAATTATGTTTAGGGAAGTCATCGGGTGCTTAATTATGGGGATAATGTTGCCTTCTCACTTGAATTACTTGCAGGAATCCAAATGGAGCAGGACTTGATCCATGGAGCAAGTACGACTCACATTCCAGAAGTGTCATTTCACTCAACGGCAGACACGGAAGTCAGAAATCATCAAAGATTGATGTGGAAAGGCTTCAATTTTGGACTGTTGAAGTGCCTAAAATCATAGAAGGCGGTGAAACTAGTAAACTATAAACAAAACTAGTAAACTATAAACAAATATTTGTTTTAAGAAATTCTAAATGCTTCTGAGGACTGTACTCATTGTAAATAAAGGCGTTTTGTTGATTTTAATATTATTTTAATATTACTGAAACATTTTTCAATGTTACTAGAACATTTTGCAAATTTTAAGTGTTGAAGTCCGTCACAGGATAATGTTTGGTTAAGGAAAACCTGCACAGGTTCTGTGTAAGTCTGAGTAAAGTGCGGATATCACATGGTGACACTGTTTCTGCAAATGTCTGGTTAAATTACTTTAACCTGGTACAGTTTCTTCAAATGTCCGGTTAAATTACTTTAATCTGGCACAGTTTCTGCAAATATCTGATTGAAGTGCTTTAATCTGGCACAATTTCTTCAAATGTCCTATTAAATTCCTTTAATCTGGCACAGTTTCTGCAAATATCTGGTTGAAGTGCTTTAATCTGGCACAGTTTCTTCAAATGTCCTATTAAATTACTTTAAACTGGCACAGTTTCTGCAAATATCTGGTTTGAATGTTTTAATCTGGCACTTTTTCTGCAAATGTGTGATTGCAGTGCTTTAATCTGGCACAGTTTGTGCAAATGTGTGGTTGCAGCGCTTTAATCTGCCACAGTTTGTGCAAATGTGTGGTTGCAGCGCTTTAATCTGCCACAGTTTGTGCAAATGTGGTTGCAGCGCTTTAATCTGCCACAGTTTGTGCAAATGGGTGGTTGCAGCGCTTTAATCAGGCACAGTTTGTGCAAATATGTCTGGTTGAAATGTTTTAATCTGACACTTTTTCTGCTAATGTTTGGTTGAACTGTTTTAATCAGGAAAATTTTCTGCAAATGTCTGGTTGAAGTGCTTTGATCTGCCACAGTTTGTGCAAATGTCTGCACAGTTTCTGCAAACGCCTGGTTGGAGTATTTTAATCTGCCACATTTTGGAAAAAAAATAGCAATATTGAGCCTTCAGGTGATTTATGTTGGCTCTTTGAATTATAGAGCCTAAAACTGGATTGTGTCAAAGTCTGGATATCAAATCCCATTTTCTCAGTACCCTCTGTTTGAATCTCTGTGATGTTTTAATCACAAAATATGTGTGCAGAAAGGTTTCATTTGGTATCTCATTTATGACTCCGTACGCAGACAACACGGGCACTAAAAGTTTCTACTTTAGATGATTTGAAGATGAATTGAAAGGGCCGCAGTGGCTTGCGCCCCAGGTGTACCTCAATGTTTTGAGCCTCCATATGATAGAAGGGATCTAAATTATTACAATGTAGTTTGCATAGAAATTTGGTTGATACAACCATTTTCGGGACAAAAGTCATGTCAAGTCAATCATCTTTATTGAACCCATGTAGGTAATTCGGCACTTGTACAACATGCAGGTAAAAAAGAGGTTATGATTAACCCGATGAGAGCTGTGTCTTCTGCAAATTGTACAAGAATTTTTTTTCAAATATACTTTAGTTACTAGCACCTACTTGAACATTAGCGACTTTCAGCTTATATTTTTTTGTAAATAAAAATGGTACTAAAACAGTTCCTCAAGGTGTACCAGTTTTTGACTGCAGTATGGATAATCTGAAATTTGATGAACACAGATGGACAAATTGAGATCGATCAGTTAAGCATCCAACGATCCATGTCACAAAGCTTAGTGGTACATCCATTTTAATCAATGTATGCCCGAAGATAACAGATTGAATTGTATTGAATGCTTGGGAAGTCAAAGTATATGATCCTTGCCGAATTGAAGTATTTGCGTCTTTCCAACTGTGAATAAAGTGTCTCTTATGTGAAAAGTATAGCATCTTTAGTACTAAACTTGGACCTGTACGCAAACTGCAGTAGATCCAGGGCAATGACAGACCTAAACTGTCTAAAAACAAAGCATTTAGCATATTTCATAATCACTGAAGTTAATATTATCACTGTGTACCAACCAAGTGACCTAATTAAGGATTTTTTTGTTGTTGACATTTTGCTAGTTCTCATTATATAGAGCAAACAATATACTTTGCCATATAGACAGTATGCTGTCTTATAGTACAAGTAATACATATAAAAAATTGGGAAGAGATAGTTAAGTTTTCTGGGAGAGTAGACAATTTTAGTCAATTTTAGTGCATTTTTTACTAGAATCGCCAAATCTTTTGATTGCTAAACATTTAATGCCTATAATTTCACATCAGCATAAGACAAGGAGGAGTACTATCCGTCATAAAATATGCCACAGTCATGGATGAAATAAATAAAGAAATTGAAAAAGAACAACTGGGCATCCAAATAAATGACACTAAAAAATTAGGATGCCTCCTATGGATGGACGACGTAGCCCTGTTCGCAGAATCAAAAGAAGAACTAACAAAACTGCTGAAGATAACCCAAGAAACAGCGGACAAATACCATATTGTGTTTGGAAAGGAAAAGAGCAAAACCCTAAAATTTGGAAAAAGACTAACAGCAGAAGAGCCCTGTAAGCTAGGAGAGATGCAACTAGACTGGGCAGAGAACTACAAGTACCTCGGCATGATCGTAAACAACAAACGCAACAACAAAGACCACATAAGCGATGTAAAACGTAAGGCTGAAGCCGCATACCAAACAATCCTGTCAATTGCAGGATCAAATGACTTAAAAGCGATTGAAATGGAAACAATATGGAAACTAATTGATACATGCATCATACCTATAATCACGTACGGCGCAGTGAGCACAATATGGAGTAAAACCGAAATGGCTGAACTCAACAGAACCCTAGACAACATCCTAAAAAGAATTCTACTAACTCCCACCTCCACCCCAAGGGAAACCATATACATCGAAACCGGGCTACTGGACATAGAGCACACCATACTGAAAGACAAAACAAACTACACGACAACGATAGAAACGAAAAACAACAAAACCCTTGAAACAATACTCGAAACAGAGGAGAAGAAAAGCTGGACAAAAAATCTAAAAGAAATCCAAAAAGAAAAATATAAAGACCACGAAATAAATAAACTATCCCGCAATGCAATCAACAACATTACACAGGTGTGGCGAGAAACACTCACAAGAGGACAAGAAAAATCCAAGGTGAAATTCCTCATTGACAACAAAATCAGCACAGACAAAAGAGAAACATATAATATATTATAAGCCAACTGAACAGGATGCAAGTAAGTGCAATCTTCAAAGCAAGAACAAGAATGTTCCCTGTAAAAAACAACTATAAAAACAAGTACACCAATTTGAACTGCCGTTTCTGCAACTACAGCACGGAGACCAAGCAACACATACTTGAGGAATGCACTTCCATCGACAGAACGAAGTCACCAATAACAAAAATGAGTGAAATCTTCACCACGGAGAAAGAAACACTAATACAAACAAGTGACAAACTAATCAAAACAATGAAACACCTCAATGAAAACATTCAATAACTGTACAACCATCTTCTATTTCCAGGAGAAGGTAACCCACCAGATGTGGGCAAGTACACTAAAGAAGAAGAAAGAAGAAGAAGAAGAATCAGCATTTCTTATACATAAATATAGCATACTGGCTATGTTGTATTGTAACCGAATTGGTTTCTAGTTCAAAATTTAGATTTTACGATTAACTAGGTCGCTTCGCATAGAGCAAACGGTACACATTGTTATTAGTAGTACGTCTTTGTTGCATGCGCGGGGCGATTTTTTGCCACTGGGATGATAGCTATAGTAGAGGGAAACTGATTTGCAAGTCACAGATTGGATTCAAGTGAAATATTAGCAAATCTTGCACACCCATAGGCCTGTCTCCATTAGACTGCTTTTACTTATTGGGCAGTGCAAGCATTGCACTGCAGTCTCCAGGAATTGGCGGTGCAAAAGAGCCAGAAACAGCAGCCATATAAGGCCAGAAAACAGAGTGGACTTAAAAACAAAATTGTTCTCTTTAAAGTGTGAGAATCCTTAAATGTTATTGATTCATAACAGTAACATTGCATAATAAACTGATTGTTTATACTCTTAAGTCATAAGTGGCAGTTATGCCTGGTTCTCACGACGGCGATTTGAGAGCGACGCATCAAGAGAAGTCATTTCTTGGAAAGTTGTGGCGTAGAACGTTGGTTTTGGCACGTTACGTAATCAATTAGTGTCATGTGCGACGCTTAAAGTTAGTAGCCGCGGTGAGTCTTGAGGTGTCCGCGGCGCTGCTTAAGCTTTCTTCGCCGCGTTCCGCCTCTCTTTCCTCAGCGCAGTTCCAAACAGACGCGTCGCACTTTGTTTTGGAATTCGGCGAGGCTGCTTTTACTTCGCCCAATGTTGTTTCCTCTTACGCCGCTGATGGTTGTGAGGCAGCTACGTCTGAAATTGGCGACCTGCGACGCATCAGGAAACCTTCGGCGTACACCCGAGGTAAGATGCGTCGCTGAAAATGACAGCCTCGCCGAAGACTGTAAGGATGCAACGCCGCATTTAGGGACTTGTTACTGCGTAACTTGATGGTTCATCGTCGCACATGCATTCATAAAGCGCCGAGGACATTACAGGCGCGTCGATGCTGACCTTCTTCGTCGTCCTTGCCTTAAGCAGCGACGAAGGTCTCTTAAGCATCGACGAACGTCTGTTGTTGCAGCGCTGCGGCTAAGTGTGTTTCGCTGCTGCAGGAGTCACTTTTGGTCATTATAAAAAGGGACACAGAGGACCTCCTTGCTTCATTTGCTGATTGCCCTTCAATGAGAACACAACGACTGCCTACTGAACATATGCATGATGGATGAAGAAGAAATTATTGTTGTGGCTGGTGCTGCTGCTGTTGCTATCGGAGCTGTCTATTTGAGACACAGGAGGAGGAGGGCCAGGAGACAGAAAAGGTGGTGGATTCGCAACTGGTTGCTGCAGAGGGAACAACATGGTCACTTCCATCAACTGCTGCCTGAACTGCAAGTGCGTGACGTGTCCGGCTACTACAACTACACTAGAATGCCCCCTGCCATCTTTGCTGAAATCCTGGAAGCTGTTGGACCACTCATCGCTAAGCAAGACACCAACATGAGGAGGGCTTTGGAACCTGGTCTGAAGTTGGCTATCACCCTGCGGTACATGGCAACAGGAAACAGCTACAAGTCCCTAGCTTATGCTTTCCGTGTGGCACCCAACACCATCTGCAACTTCATCCCTGAGGTCTGCCTTGCCATCGTTCATGCCTTCGAAAGACAGCTGGCACTACCCACACAGCCTGAAAGATGGAAGGAGATAGCCAAGGCTTTTGAGACGAAATGGAACTTGCCTCACTGCATTGGAGCTCTGGATGGCAAGCACGTCGCAATCCGATGTCCCAAGGCTGCAGGCTCCTTGTTCTACAACTACAAGGGATTTCACTCCATTGTCCTGATGGCCCTCGTTGATGCCGACTACAAGTTCATCTATGTGCAGGCTGGCTGTCAAGGAAGTGCATCTGATGGCGGCGTCTTCAGGGACACAGTACTTCGACAACTCCTGGACGAGGAAGATCTAGGCCTACCACCTCCAGAACCTCTACCTGGCACAGAAGACAATCCTTTCCCATATTACATCGTGGGTGACGAGGCATTTCCCCTGAAGACATGGCTGCTCAAACCAGTGCCAAGAAAGAACCTTGACATTCCTTCCAGAGTCTACAATTACAGGATTTCAAGAGCCAGGAGAGTGGTGGAGAATGCCTTCGGTCTGCTGTCACACAGGTTCAGATGCTTCCTGACCACCATGCCCCAACGACCTACAAGAGTGACATACATCACAATGGCTGCTTGTGTTCTACACAACATTCTGCGAGACAGAGTAGGCGTCCACCATGCCCGTGACAATGAAGTGATGGACAGAGAAGATCCACAGACACATGACGTCGCTGAAGGAGTTTGGAGGGGAGACCGTCAATTGCATGACCTAGGAGAACCACTTCGACACGGAAATGCCTCCAGAGATGCCAAGGCTGCTCGAGACTACCTACGTGACTGGGTCAACAGTCCGGCAGGAAGTGTCCCTTGGCAGTTGGAGAAAATCTGAAGAAGATGCATTCAAAACAACAAACCCCAGGTCCTTTTAAGGGCCACCAAATCCTCCCAATTGAGCTGGCCATGTACACATCCTATGTTGACAAAACAAGCCCAAAAATCAATCAATCAATCAATCCCTCCATCCATCTATCTATCTATCTATCTATCTATCTATCTATCTATCTATCTATCTATCCAAGTCCAATCCATGCAAAGTGACGACAACTGCTTTTCTTTTGCTGCAGTGTATATATGTAACGAGCATTGTGTTCCATCTATCAAGCTATCTATCTATCTATCTATCTAGCTATCTATCTAGCTATCTATCAAGCTATCTATCTATCTATCCAAGTCCAATCCATGCAAAGTGACGACAACTGCTTTTCTTTTGCTGCAGTGTATATATGTAACGAGCATTGTGTTCCATCTATCAAGCTATCTATCTATCTATCTATCTAGCTATCTATCTAGCTATCTATCAAGCTATCTATCTATCTATCCAAGTCCAATCCATGCAAAGTGACGACAACTGCTTTTCTTTTGCTGCAGTGTATATATGTAACGAGCATTGTGTTCCATCTATCAAGCTATCTATCTATCTATCTATCTAGCTATCTATCTAGCTATCTATCAAGCTATCTATCTATCTATCCAAGTCCAATCCTGCAAAGTGACGACAACTGCTTTTCTTTTGCTGCAGTGTATATATGTAACGAGCATTGTGTTCCATCTATCAAGCTATCTATCTATCTATCTATCTAGCTATCTATCTAGCTATCTATCAAGCTATCTATCTATCTATCCAAGTCCAATCCCTGCAAAGTGACGACAACTGCTTTTCTTTTGCTGCAGTGTATATATGTAACGAGCATTGTGTTCCATCTATCAAGCTATCTATCTAGCTATCTATCTAGCTATCTATCTATCTATCTATCTAGCTAGCTATCTAGCTATCTACCTGCCACTTGCCCTAGACAAGTGAAATTACAAAGTGATGCACTTGTACTAGTGCAACCAACCAACACAAGTTTTAAAAGCAAAGCACTTGTACTAGTGCATTACATTTTAATTAAGAAATTCATGCACTTGTACTAGTGCAATAAAAATATGTTTATACCAAAGAATGCAGCACTTGTACTAGTGCTGCACTTGGTATGTTTTGGGGCAAAGAAAGGGGGAACTAGCACCTTGCTTTTATGAAGGTGATTACTTTTAATGAAGGCCAGGACCGGACTTTTGTTTTGGGGGACTTTTTTTTTGGGGGACTTTTTTTTGGGGATTGTCAACGTTTTTTTTGCTCTTTTTTGGCTCTTTTCGGTCAACACAAGCTCTTTTTTTTTGTCAACATAAGATGTGTACGTGGCCTGCCCTTTTGGGAGGATTTGGTGGCCCTTAAAAGGCCGAGGTTTTTTGTTGTCTTTGCTGCATCTTCTACTTTCGTGGAGAAAGGAGATTGTCAGTCCAACTGGCCGAAGGGGAAGGCTGGTGCTGGTGATGGGCGGCCGGTTGACCAAAGCTGGGTCCAGGGGGGTAGCCGTACTTCTCAGGGCTCTCCTGGCATCCATCATCAGTGTCATGGAGGATGGGCTGGGCTGCATCACGGTGTAGCTGGGAGTCTGCCTGGAGGATCCTCCTTCCCTGGGCTGGTGGTGGTGGTAGTGATGGCTGCTGCTGGAAGCGTGGTGGTGCTGCTGGTGGTGGGATGGCACATACGTCGAAGAAGGAGGAGGATGAGGAGGAGGTGGCATCTGCAGGCGCTGAGGAGGATGAGGAGGCTGGAAGGTCTGCTCCTGCTGCTGTCTTGAATGGCGGCTGGCCTCATCATCCCAGTAGAGGGCGGCCTCTGCAATGGTCCTGACCATCTTCCTCCTGATTTCAGGGCTGGCGTGCAATCCCACGTGGTAGAGGTCCTGGCACTTCATCCTCCAGTACTCCTGGTCGGGTGTCAACTCCTGGTGGTCGGGGCACATCTTGCAGCCAGAGCCTTTCAGGATTTTCTTGGCGGAGGACATGGCTTGCATGCTGCCTGCGATGACGTTCATGGCGGAGTGCATGGCTTCTTCTGCTGGGGCCTTCCTCTTGGTTCCCTTGGCAGCGGCTCCAGGCTTTGGTGCTCCAGGGAAGACTTGGGACTGCTGGCTCTCAGGTCTGTCCTGTGCTGGCTGTTCAGGTGGCATGTCCGGCATGTCATACGAAGCTGGCAGGGAATCCTCAGGGTTGTAGCTGTCCTCGGAGTCTGAGGCTGGCCGGTTGGCAGACAGTTGAGAGATGGCGGACAGCTCCTTCCCTGGCTTGTGGACGATGGAGTCCTTCAGGAACCGACAGTTGTTCAGGATGTACTGGTCCCTCTCTGTGAGCGTCTCCTTCCTGGCGGCTCCTGAAGCTTCAGGCCTGACGAGTCTGGAGAAGTGAGTGCGGACTGTCTTCCTCCAGTTAAAGATGTCCTGGGAGGTGTACTTGGGTCCCAGCTCCTTGGCTTTTTCTGAGTCCAGCAGCAGCTTCTCGTTCCCCTTGTAGCCTCTGGTGCCCTTCATGTAGAGGACAGGATGCTCTCTGTACCAGTTGATGAGGTCATCTTCTTGGTCAGATGTGATGCCCAGGTTGTTCCGGATGTTTTTCTTGGGGGCCTTCCCTTTGCCCTTCTTGCCCTTGGACTTGGCTTCAGCAGCAGCTGCAGGGGTCTCATCAGCAGAGTCTTCTTCCTCCTCGAAGGTGTCCTCATGGATGGCCACTCTGTCTAGAGCAAGAACAGGCTGGCTCTCTGGTGTTTTCTTGGGAGTCTGCTTCGGAGTCTGAGTCTTCTTCGGAGTCTGCTTCTTTGGAGTCTTCTTTGGAGTCTTCTTTGGAGTAGACTTGGCAGTAGGCTCTGGAAGACCCGTGGAAGACTTGGCAGCAGGCTTGGCAGCAGGCTTGTCAGCAGACTTGGCAGCAGGCTTGTCTCCTTCATCAGTTTCAAACAGTTCAACTGATGAATCTTCGTCTGTGCTGTCTTCTGGCCGGCCCTCGAAGATGGTCTCGCTGACGACAGTGGCTTTGGTGGTTGAAGTGGTGGTCTTCGTCTGGCTGCCAGCTGTAGTGGAGGTGTAGAGCCCAGGTAGAGAGAGGTCTGCCATGGCTGTAGTGAAGAATGTAGTCACTGCAGCATCTGAAGGTTCATGGAGAGGAGTTGCAGCTGGAGTTGTAGCTGGAGTTGTCACTGGAGTGCTCCCAGGAGTGTGAAGTGTTGACCTGGTGCTGAGCTTGGTTGGTGCCCTGGTGACGACGGTGCCCTTTCTCCTCTTTGGTCCCATGTTGTAGCAGCAAAAGTACAATTGTAGCAACAAAAGTAGCAGCAAATGTAGCAGTTGATAATAGTGTCGTGGATTCTAGGTGTGTTCTGGTCGAAGGTCTGAGTGGGTATGGTGCTCTAAACTGGCCTCCTCTATATATATGCAGGGTGCGGACCGCCTCTTTCCCCCTCCTTCGCCCCCCCTGCTTCGCTGCTGCTGCCCCAGCCGCTGCGCAAAAAGAGGGTGACACGCAGACAAAGGGTTGATGCTAAAAATAGAACAACGCATGCACTCAGGCGCCACTCTGTCTGCTGCATTGGGGGTCCAAAAGACGCGGCGCGCACCCTCTCACGTGCGTCGAACATGTGTCTTTCCGCGACGCGTGTCTGAAACATGTGACATGAAGCAAGAGCTTTCTGCTACACTGCTGTTTCTGCGTCGAAGCTCTTCTTTGTGCGCCGCATCTTAAAAAATCTGCGGCGCGCACTGATTTCTTTTTACGCTTCTTCTTGCTTCACCACTTCTTTCCTCGCAAAGATTCGGTTGAATCTTTTTTTCCTGCATCGTCAAATTTCTAGGAATTGCGTAGAAAGACCTCTTAAAACGACGCATGCTGTTCCTGTTGCGCCGTAAAGCCAAAATTGACGGCGAACATGCTCAAATCTTTGCCCTTTCCTGGAAATATAAGAAACGCCGTCACTTAAACCCTCTGTTACGTCTCCGTGAGAACTAGCCATTAGAAGTTATGAAGTGACAATAGGTGAAAGAAAACAAAATGACAAAAAACAGTTACAGATGATTGATAACAGAAGTTGCTGTTACACAATCAAATCAAAAACAACTACCTACTATTTATGAGAAATTATGTAACTAATGTCAACATTCTTGGTAGATTTGTATTTCCAGAGTCCCTCTGCCACAGAGAGTGGCATCGAAAAATACAGAGGGCTTGTAGAGTCTGCCCATAAGCAGTCATTGAGATATGAGCATTAAACTTTTATATGTATATAATATATATGGCTTTGGACTGCAGTATCTGATATTATGTGGAAACTAATTCTGATTTACTGATAATTGATATCTTTTTGATGCGCATGCATGAGTGTAATAAAGTCAATTAATCATCATTTATTAGTGGATTGTAACAAAGTCAATCATCAATTATTAGTGGATTCATATGTCATAATGTGAAAAAATAGCATTGGAATATGTGCGGTACATGTTATAGATTGAAGCATAAGTCTACATCTGTAATGATATTTGAACTTGATGTGGTTTATAAAGCTGTATGAGGCAGTAAAGCAGCTGCATCGGCCACGGCATGGGGCAAAGTTTATCACCTGGACACGCAGGGCCAGGGGAGCCCTCTGATTTCAAGAAGGTAAATGGAATAGATTTTTAAAATTTATAAGTTTAAATATCATTTGCTAAAGTGCAATCCTGCGAAGACATATTTTGTCAATTTAGGTGAATACTTTTATTTGGACCATCTATAAATAGTCATGACTTGATTTCAGTAGCAGCAGGAATTTGAGTTTGTTGTAATTTACAAACCATTTAATTTTCATTGGTATTGTCAATGTGGCAAATACATGTTGTTGCATAATCCATTGTAATGGAGGCAGATCAAACTCTTCCTCTACACCCTTCTAATTTCATATATGAATTTGATTTTGACTCCTCATATCAGTGGAACAAAGAGTGTAATTAAACATCTTTTACTGGCATTTGTAATTGAATATACAGCCTTAACCTATTAGTAATTAGCGGGAAGGGTCATTTTTTCAATTTGAATCTGTCTGAAACGACAACTTGCAGTCCTGCAGCAATAAAAGAAGTATACACAACAGATCTGCACCTTGAGTTGTTTTATTCATTTTAGAAAATAACTACTCATTCCATCATCCAACTTGGCCAGGACACTTTGTTGCAAGGAAAGGTGGTTCACACTCGCCATGGCCATAAACCAGTTCACGCCTTCCTGGGAATTCCTTATGCTAAGCCTCCTGTTGGTGAACTGCGCTTCAAGCGACCTCAGCCCACACCTTTATGGCAAGGGACAAGGGATGCCTTGGATTATGGTTAGTGTCATACATGTACCAGCATGTATTGATGACATCGTTCTCTTTGAAGCTTAGTGTGGAAAAAAACTTCTGGTAATCAGTGCATCAATACAGGACATGAATCCTCATCACAAATCCATGGTTGCTTTACAAAAAGTTATGGTATTGACTGCTGTAATTTTGAAGCACAATGCCTTTGAATCAAATAAATTATTTCTGTGCATATGATAAATGCCTTATTGATCAAATGATAGATTTTTTTCGTGTTCTGGAAATGATATTGCTTTTATTTCTGAAGGTCCAGTTTGCCCACAGCCTTTTGGGGAAGACAGAGCGAAGATGTATGGAGGAGTTCCAACTCCTAAGATGAGCGAGGACTGTTTGTACCTGAACGTGTGGACTCCAAATCCAAATAGAAATGCTAAACTTGCTGTCATGGTCTGGCTCTATGGGGGAGCATTTGTGTATGGTTAGTAGAAGAAAAATGTGTCATTGTCTTAGTTTCTGTAATCTTCTTTGGAACAAAGTAATTGTTTATATAAATCCATCATGAAATCATTTTTTTCCACTACAGGTTTTAGCAATATGTTTGATGGAACTGCCATGGCAGACAAGCAAGATGTCGTGTTTGTCTCTTTGAACTATCGAGTTGGAATTTGTGGTGAGCATTGTTTCTAGCATTATTTTATCTTTCTCTCATTCTGTTTCAAGAGATACCATTGCTATTGTGTGTTGAAGAAGAGAATGATTCAAACTATATTTGTTCCAAAGGCTGTTCTGGAGCAGGCAGTCAGAGGCTATTGTACGTGTGCTGATCCATTGAAAAAAAAAGTGCAAGCAAATGCAAAGACAAAATCCTGAAAAAATGTTTAAACATCCAAAAAGACTTACTAAAAACTCGTAAAAGAATGAGCTGGCTTAGAAGAGTATGCCACATAATATTACTGTAAATTGAATATTCTCTGCTTAGTAGTGATTGCTTTTATTATGATTACATACTTCTTCTAAAATGTTTAAATATAATCTAAACTGATAATTTTAAATGGTCTAAGCAAAAACTTGCTTTTTACTCCATATCTTGCTGCGAATTTTAGAATCTGCCAAACATTGACTCACAATGAAATTTTCGACTACCCTGGAACCTGAATAATCTATACGCTAACTTAATACTACACTATTTTATGGTTTTTCTGTATTGTTTGTGCATTTTATTGGGCAAAATCTGTATTATATGTTTTAGTCGTGTTTTAAGTTTTATTTGATTGTACTTGTATCTATATATATGTATCTGTTTTTATATTTTGATGTCAAATAAATATTTTATATATAAAATAAATTATATTTCCTGACTGACAGCTGCTTTTTGCAGGCTTCCTGTGCCTGGAAGATGAGAAGGCCCCTGGGAACATGGGTCTGCTGGACCAAGTGATGGCTCTGAAGTGGATCAAGGAGAACATAGGAGCATTTGGAGGAGACCCCGATAATGTCACTCTGTTTGGAGAGAGTGCTGGTGAGCTATTGTTGCCTTTGTCTTTGTCAATGAACAGGTGAAGTCTCGTATGGATGAGACATCAACATCCCCCTTCATTTTCAACCTATCTTACTTTGCAGGAGGGATCAGCACCAGCCTCCACGCAATATCTAAGATAAGCAGAGGGCTATTCCACAAGATCATCTGCCAGTCCGGAGTGTGTCTTGCTGAATACTACTTGTGGCCAACTAAGTATGCCAAGGAGTACATCACGAAGAGACTGCAGAGATTAGGTACATAATATTATGTTTTCCTGAAAGTAGATTCTTAAGATTCTTGCATGGGATGAAATTTACCTTCAGGAGATGAAGATTATTCTAGACCACAATTTTCTATGGCTTCTTGTCGTCTCTGTCGGTCCAACAACAACGCCATTGATTTCATTTTGATGAAGATGACAAGAAACCTTCAATGATTTTTGATGTGGAATGTATTGCATCTCCCAAAGGTAAAATTCATCTCTTATAGATATGTTGTTTTGGAAGGCGTACTTGCACAGCTTGTCAAATCATGTCTCAGTACTTGGCTTCTTTATGGCAAAGTCACTGTTTTCAAAGATGCATTTTGCAAAGTATAAGAAAAGAATCCATCCTATTTGTTTGAGATACCGATTTGCAAATCTCTTTTCTTCTTGTGACTTAAACACTGATGAACTATACTATCTAATCATCAGCATCTTTTTTTTTGTAAAGAGGAGGCGTAGTTAATGTTGTTTTGTTGTGTGTGAAGGATGCCCGGTAACATCTTCTGAAGAAATATTGGACTGGTTGAATGGCAAAGATATCCTCCATCTTGTGGATCAGTTGGGTGAAGGATTTGTGCCTGTCTTTGACAAACATTTCATTGAGGAGCACCCTGTTGCTTTGTACAGCAGAGGAGAATTTGAAAGAGTACCAGCCGTGATGGGGTGCACCTCCCACGAAGGGACTATGTTCGTTTTTGAGCAAGACGCAACAAGGGCCCCACTTTCTAGTTACGAGGAAGCTGAAGTCACTGTGAAGACGATGATCATGGACTACCTCAGAGGAGCGAGAAATGCTGACAAGGTGCAAAGTAAATTGTTATTATGCTGACTCAGTTTACTTTAATGGTGCTCAAAATAAGGTGCAGTGGTCCATCTAGGACCTGTAAAGCAGTTGACATCAACCGTGATTCTTATCGGTTGTCTTTCATATGAAACAGATCTGTCTTTATAGTCCTTGTCATACTTACGTGGAATCTCAATTTTTTTTTTCTATGCTAGTGAACTGTGATGTAAGAGATGACTCTATTCTAGCATTGCAATATATGTAAATTAACTACAAGCTGTGATGCCATTTCGAAATGGGTCGGATTCCCCAGCTTCTAGCCAATGTTGATCCTCCTGAACTGAGCGTCACAGTTTCAACACAGGGTCAGAGTAGGAGTTTTATCATGGATAGCGCCTACAACTACGTCATCACAGCTTGATCGCCAATGGGCTGACCGTAAACTTGGTCATCACAGTTCAAACATTGATATATTGAAGGAAGCATTACATTTTTGATCCCAATGATTTATCACAGCAATCACCAGTCTAATCCTCCCAAATGGCAGCTTTGAGAGCATTCACAGTAGACAACTGTTATAATCCCAACAGAGTTGTTTGATTAATCTACAAACTTGCTAACTTACAACTTTAAACTTTGATGGAAGTTGGTATAAACAGAAGGCTTTGACAATTCGTTTGTAAACACATGGATTATGTTATGTATATTTGTTCTGGCAGCCCATTGGCTGAGAGGCTGTGATGTCAAACTTGCATGGGTTTTCCCAAACCCAATTTTAACTCTGACACTGAGTTGAAACTGTGATGCTCAGTTTGATGGATTCGCATTGGTTAGAAGCTGGGGAATCTGACCCAGTTTGAAATGACATCACAGCTTGTAGTTAATTTACATATATTGCAATGCTAGAATAGAGTCATCTCTGACATCACAGTTCAACAGCATAGAAAAAAAACTTGAGATTCCACGTAATTATGACAAGGACTGTAAAATTTTCAAACCCTCCCAAAAAAAAAAAATCCCCTCTTAAATAAAATGTGTAAAGGAAGGTTTGAAATTCCTCCTTTGCATTGCCATTTGTTGTTCGCTGCTTTATACACTCACATTATCTTGAAAATAAAAGAGGGAAATCTTCCATCTTCCTTGTCTGCTCTGACAGGAATTGAGGTTGGGCCAGTATTTGTCAGTCCCATACGTCCTAGTTTATGGTCTATAAAAAATACTAATACATGAAGGTGTTTTTATATCAGGTTAGCAAAGCAGCCTGGGACCACTACATCGGCCAAGAAACCGACTTGACAAAAATCTCTGAGGCGGTTGTGGACATGTTTGGTGATGTTCTTTTTATCATTCCAAGTATCGCCGTTGCCAACCTCCATTCATGTAAGCATAATATGATTTCATAAATTTGCAGATTAAATTAAGCTTAATAAAAAAAAGCTCAAGAATCTCTTGGCAGCATCAATGTGGATATTGGCTAGATTCTGGAAATATTATTTTCAACTGTATTGTGAAGTGATATAAGCTTTTCTTAAAAGCGATTCACTTCTCATTTCTTGACAAAAGACCATTAAGGCCAGACTTTTTTAATTTTTAGCTTCTGGGATCAACCAACCCAACAGATTTTCTGCCTACAGAAAAAAAATTGGGCTTATCCACAATTTTTATCATATTGACATTATAAAAAATTCAGATTATAACTTTTTTTTCGTCCTACTGACCTACTCTAGAAAAGGTGTGCCTTGAGGAGATCCAAGAAGTTAAAGATCAATTATGTATGGCCTAACTTTGATATCTTCATGTGTGTCTGCAGCAAAATGCCCCACATACATGTACCAGTACACGCACCGGTCTTTCCGCTCCCAGTGGCCGGAGTGGGTTGATGCGGACCATGGAGAGGAAGTGGAGTTGGTTTTGGGATTTCCATTCCTGGAGGCATATCCAGATGTTTGGCCGGAGGAGGAGAAACAGTTCAGTGAACAGTTGATGTCATACTGGGCTAATTTTGCCAGAACAGGGTAAGTGGACTCAAACTTGCTCAGTTCCAAACCTTTCATGGAGTTGGGCATATACTGCTTTATTAAATGGTTTGGTTTTTGGTTTTCATGTTAATTCTGAAGTTTTAGCAAGATGACGAAGCACCTATCAGGAGAATATGACAGAGCAAAGTAATAATCATCACTTTGAAAATTTAGAATAATCTGGTTTTCAATATGTTTAGGTTTGTTTTTGCCTGATACATTGGTCGAAATAATAGGCTGACGTTATTATACAGTTGTGCTTGAAAATTAGTGAACCCATAGAGATTTACCATTGAAGACAATGATAAAGTTCTTTCACCGTACTGGCCATACCATAAATGATATTGCACGAATCATTGAACCAATGACTGTATTATACCATTGAGGTTTCCCACTACATGTAATAGCCTAGCCATTGGATTTGTATCAAGGGTTTTTGTGCTAGATTGGGGTTATAATTGTGCAAAAGTAAGTGCACCCTAAGCGTAATGTTAAAAGATAGGAGAAGAGGGTGCACTTAATTTTGCACAATTATAACCCTTATCTAGCGCAGAGACCCCTGATACAAATCCAATGGCCAGGCTGGTACATGTAGTGGTAATCCTCAATGGTATAATACAGGCATTGGTTCAATGATCTGTGCAATATCATTTATGTTATTGCCAGTACGGTGAGACAACTTTATCATTGTCTTCAATGGTAAATCTCTATGGGTTCACTAATTTTCAAGCACAACTGTAAATCTCTAACAAGTTGGCAGTTATTAATAATTGGGATAACAAAAACATGTGAAGCATTTTAATAATTCTTACTTTTTTGATAGATTCATTTAAACCAACCAACTATTTGAGCAAACAAAATGATGTCTTCAGTGACTATATTCTTCTTTCTTCTTTCTCAACTTTCTTCAATAATTTCATGGTGTGTGAAATTACGATACTTGCAGCGATCCGAATGGAGCAGGACTTGACCCATGGAGCAAATACAACACGCAATCCAGAAATGTCAAAACACTCAACGGTGAACAAAGAGGTCATAGGAAGTCGCATGTCGATCTGGAGAAGGTTCACTTCTGGACTGTACAAGTGCCTCAAATTATGAAAGGCAGTGAGGACAGTGATCTTTAAATTGAATAAAAACTCCAACCAAAGGAACATTTCAGATATTCCTAGGCAGCAGTCACAATACAAAATATGTCACAATAATAGGCAAATGTGGCTTATGGCCTTGATATATGTTCCTTATCTGTGATGATATATGAAGGGTGAGACTTTAATAAAATATTTTGACTTTTGACTTGGGTAATCCCTATAATGGTACTAATATTGCATACCTGCATCATGATTTACATAAAGCTAGCATCACACCATTGAGGTTTCCTACAGCATCTACCAGCATGGCCAATAATTCTGTATAAGGGCATTCTCATGTTGTCATCAGCTCACTGCGAACCGGCTTGCTCAGTGAGCCTCTTGACCTGGATTGCTACTGATTTCAATTTTGCCGAATAAGATTTTTTGAATGCAATTATTACAAAGTACGGTCTCGCTCAGAACTGATATCAAATTTTTCTCAGGCCTGATCAGTGGAAAGCAACATGTTTAGTACGTTTCGGTAGATCAAACCCATATAATGCCGTTTTGAGTTTACTTTGTTTATTTTTAAAACACCAAATTGCGACAAATTCCAGAGTATCTTTATCTATAACTAAATAACAATGCAAGGTTTGTAAGGTAACTTAATATTTTGGAAAACATGGATGGAATTGACTGTTCAGAATTATGTTAGAAGTACTTCATACAAGACAATAATGTCATTTAGTTTTCGAGCTCATCCAAAAGTGATCGAATTTGGTTGATGACGGTGTTTTGTCCTTTTGGTGGGCTGGTTGAGCACTGGTGGTCTGTTGTGTAGGTGGATCCAGTCTGCAAAGAAAAAAGTTTTGATTAATTAATTTTAAAGTTCAGGAATTGAAGAATTGACACCGTGGAAGGTGTGATTTTTGGGGGACTCTGAAAAAATGCAAGGTTATTTTTAAGTGATATATAATGGTATATTATGATCAAAGTTGTTCAAGTATCGGCGTTACACAGTTGTCGCAGGTCACGTGTCCCGCACAGCTAATGTGACCCCCGTATCGTTTCTTTTCCAACTTGCTGTGCCGAATCTTACCTTATTTACAGCTGAAGTCAAAAGCATAGACTCAGGAGTAGTTGAATACGTCACCATGTTATATTGCGGTACAGTGTGATACTGATGAAGCATGAAGTGCTCAGACATTGCTGAGTCTATACTTTTGACTTCAGCTGTAATCTATTTGGTACTTGTAATGAATTGTCACTGTACAGCTTCTGCAGGTTGGCAAAACAATCTATAATCAAGTACTTATCGGTGTTGTTATGAACTTTCATTTTACTCACATTGAGTGTGCAGTAGATGATTGTTCCGCATTCCTTGGGGGCCATCTGGGGGCATGCCTTGATCTGGTAGACCTTGGAAGTTGACAGTCCTTCGAACTTGAACATGCCGGGGAAGGTTTGCACTTGAGGATCAGCAGCCTGCAGAGAACAGCAAAAGAAATGGGAATTTTGCAAATTCCAAATGGTCTTTATTTCTCACACTTTCTTCTTATTGGCATTCCATATTCTATGTTTGTCAGTAAACAATCCACTGAATCCAGGCTTTCTGTTATAACAACAGTACTTACCGGCTGCTTGGTGGCCCAGTCTGTTACGGTCACCTCAAACACGCATCCGTCCCCACAAGTTCCGGTGGTCTGCAGATGTCCTGAGATGGCTCCGTCTTTCGTCTTCACCATGTACAAACTTCTGTCCTCCAGTTCTAAACACATAATTTCAAAATTAATGAACAATATGTGTGAGACAAGCCTTGAATCGGCGTCATTACCCGATATTTTCGGCACTGGGTGGTACAAAATATTCTCAAAGTGTCCCCCATGACGATGATTGCTAATTTTTTACATCTACCTTACCATCTGCAGGATCTAATGTTGATTTTTTTTTTGGTTATGTTATTTTTGAAAACATTATTTAAAGGTGATAAAGGCTGAAGCTAGGAAAGTAGATTTTAGGTATAGGTTATACAACGAATTTGAGGTGTATAACTAACATTTCAGGTGGTTATTTACCGAGGGCTTTAGCCCGAGGTAAATAACCCCTGAAATGTTAGTTATACACCGAAAATGAGTTGTATAAGCTACTTATACTCCATATGACTCCTGAAAGATTTTTAACTGAATTTTGTGGCTTTGTTGTCATTTTTAGGTGCGTTGTTTGCAGAAAAAACAGTACAACAGGCTAACTTAATCCCAAACAGTGGTATAACTAACAAATCCGTTGGTTATACCACGGCAAAAGACAATAGAAAACTGTCTTGGTGGAGTATAAATTGAGTTACCTTCTATTAGTTAATGAATAGATAATAAATACATATTATATAACATACAAGGATCACAGAACAATATTAAAATAAAGAGATAAAGAGCATATTTGTAAAATCAAAAAATTATTAAAAGCTGATTAATAAAGTTGTTCTTCCTTCAAGAATATACATTTCTTACTGATACAGTTAAAAATTAAATTTGTATATTTTCTATATGTCACTCAAAGACAAGCTAAGAGATAATTATAGATTTGAAATTAGTCTTCCATCTTGTGTTGTAGCATCTAGCCTAATGCTTTAATGTGCACAAACCTTCAGTGAGTCTCTTCAGGAGTTCCTTGATGGATCCAGCTTGGGCGCTGAAGGCGAACACGACCAGGAGGACAAGAGCGGAAAAGACCTTCATGGTTTATGATTTGGACAAAGCAAAATTTGTCTGAAAGAAAAGAAATTGGAATTTAGGGAAGGTTGTTTTTATGATATTTTTCATTAACTTCTAACTACGTCGCTATGTTGGTGAAAAGTACTTGGAACTGTAGGGTATAGAAATAATGGCACTATGTTGTGACCTAACGTCAATAAATGACGTTAGCATGCGACATTGTGGCAATGTTGTCACAACGTTGTGAAAATATCTCAAAGTTGTGTTCACGTTGTGGCAACATAATCTACCTGACATTAATATGCTACAACCGACACTGTAAATTTTGAATTCTGAGTTAGCTTAAATGATTGAGTGAGATGGTTGCACAACTTCTTTGAGCTGTCATAACTTGTTGTTGTAAGTTATAACAACGAAAAGATTATCATAACTCACAACATCAAGCTATGTTAGCTCAAACAAATTGTGCAACCATCTCACTCAATCAATTGAGCTGACTCAGAATTTCAAATTTTACAGTGGACGAGCCCTCCACCGATTAGTAATGTTGTGTTTTCATCATGTGCCCTTGGAATAGGATTATGTTAAGGTGAACTATTGAACCAGACTTCTTCATACACTCCTTTTTCGCAGTACATTTGTCAGAAACAGACAAGTGTATTGCACGGGTGTACACATTTGTCAAACAACTCGACCTTGTCCCCCACTATCCACAAGATTGATAGTTTCACAGAGAGGCTTCTGGCTATTGTTGAACTTGTGCATGGTGTCAGATGTCTGCTTTTTTGCCCCACCTTATCTAGTCCCTGGTTTCCATAACAAAATAGTGCAAACATCAGGTATTCTCAAATAAAACCTAGTAGAGGCCCTTTGCCAAACTTTTCACATAAGATATATAAAGATAAATATAAAAAGTTGTCTGATCATATTTTTTATGCATTGAAAACCCGAAGAATGCACCCAAAAAATTCCTTAAAACCCTAATATTTTAAATGAGGCGTGAATCTTCATGCAAGTCTTCGTTCCGTGTGATTGTGTTAATGTTGTTTACATATTTGGCTCAGTGAATACATTGCGTGTTGTATGTCACATATAGATATTGCAAAATATTTCATCTTATTTTCTTTTCACAATATATGACATGCAGCGTTTAATGTAAAATTATTATAAATTTAAGCAATTTCTCTGACAATTTAGCAAATTTCTTTGTTCGATTGCAGTAGATTTGATGTGAATTATCTGGATCACGGAAAGTTTAGCCCGAAGTGTTTCCAATTTAAGAAGGAGTTTTAAGAATTGGTGACCTGGTCACAATAAGACGTGGAATTCTTTGGCCAAAGGGCATTTTTAAGCTGATGACCTGACGTGCATGAGAGTCACAGGTCAGCAACTCGCTTCTGTATGTTCTGCTTCATGCTTTCGATCACCTCCCACTCAGTGCCCATTTAGAGCCCAGTCACAGCTTGCTATTGTTGTGAATTTGCTGAGAAGACTTGGAAATCTGCAAATCTCAGAAATTTATCAACTGGTACATTTCATTTTTAGAATTAATGTTAAAATGCAAATCTTATAAATTGATCAGTGCATTTAATTTTTAGAATTTATTTTTTATGGTTGTTTTATACGAAGAAAATGTGATGGCATCTATTTATAATTTTATTGGTTCTTTCAAGGTACAATACTCATTACTATGCTATCCAGTGCAGCCATTTAGCTAGGCATTTACCAAGTGACTTTCTGGCCTCAATTCTTATTTCTGTTACATTAAAACTTTTGTTTAAGTGTCATTTGCATTGTGACTGCTCTTAGTGACAATTCTAAACCCCAGACAACCAGAAACTTCATAGTTTAAAATTATAAAATACAGTTGATTTTTGCTGTTTCATCTGTTCTCACCCACATTCATGATCACTTGTGATTGCAATGATTAAAATCAACTCGAATAATTATTTTGACCTTGCAAGTTGTTGTTGAAAACAAATTATTTATTTGGCTGAATTTTTAAAATTGTCTCTGTGAGCAGCTTTGCGCTTTTGCATAAAGCGACTGATCACAAAATATTTTGTCAAATAGCTCACAATGTATTCAACTTTCTTTTTTTTGTGTCAGTTGTAGGCTTAAGCTTTGCAACTATTTGATATTTTAATATTCATGTTTGCCACATGAAAAGACAAGTGACCTTCAACATATTACAAATTAACAGACTTGTCAGTTTAAATGAAGATGTGTGAATTTTTTAAGAGAGTGCACCTATTTTTGACAATGCTGTTTTCCCCCTGCACATTACTGAATAGAGTGGAAGGGCCTTAATGGCCCTCAAACAGGTTCTTAGTGTATTTTTAGGTTTTATGCCCTTGACCTGGTTAAAGGAGTAAAAAAAAGTGTGGTCATAAATTTCAGAAGGGTTCTTTCATATTAGTTTGTTGCCTCTCAATTGCCCAGATTGGTGCCGATGGAACGTAAAACACAAACGCACTCACTTTATATTGGGTCATTCTTTTTAAATAACCAAGAAGTAAATACTTGTATAGCATAGTTTTGTCTCTGTACTCCTATACAATACAGGCCTTTTGGAGCTCTGAAATTTCATTTGAAAAAAAAAGAAGCCAATCCAATAGGTTTTGTTCTTCTTCTTTTTCTCTTTGACAAAACAAATTCTATATAAAGAACATGCGAGTCCAAACAAGTCCAGCTACAAAAGAACAAATCAATAAAAGGACTCCACTCAATATTTGTAAGGTCTTAAAAAAGGAGACCAACAACAAGTTTCTTTAAGGAAATATCCATTATAGATCTTTGCGGATTGGCGGTCCACTGGAAAAATTAATTTTCTTATTTTCAATTTGCAAACTGCCTTTGCCACGTCATCGACAGTTTTCTGTTGGTCTCCTAATCTTCTTAATTGATCAAGTACCTCAAGTCATTTAATAAGTTTGTTTATTGTCACCTATGCTGCTAGATATGATAATCACTAAATCAACTGATTAACCATAACTGACACTAACAAAACATTTTTAAGCCAGTGACATCACACAACCAATTGAAAAGTTAATTTTGAAACTGTTTGGGCCGCTAATCCGCAAACAGCTCTAATAGAACAATATTGGCCTGGGGTTTACAAACTTTCTTCATTGCATTTTTACATCAAGATAAGGCTAAAATGCTACTGAGAAAGTCACAAAGATACCTGTAGATATTGTATTTGAAACTGTTGTAATCAGAAAGCAGTTCAAATAACTTCATAAAAGCATTGCTTCTTAAGTCTAAAACCGTTTTTTAAAAGTTCATCAATTGTTCTATACAGATTATGTGTAAATTTAAATTTGATAGACCCGAAAGAATTATATACTATCCACAAATACCTAGTTTAACAACATGTCAGTTATATAGTTAATGAGATAATCAAATTCAAGAGTAATATGTTTTTAATATTTTGTATGCATTAACATTTTTAGTAAAAGAATACTTACATATGTATGCGAAACGTAACCAGCAAGAGAGGGTGTGCGAATGGGCTGTGACTTGAGGAGCCTCCCAATACTGTGAGTGGCTGGTTGGTTGCCCATGGCTGCCTGGAATCTATTTTAAGGACCAATTACCTTTGTTGTGGGAAAAATTCCATTAAGTCGTGACGTGGACAATAGAATTTTACAAGACAGCAAAAACAATCTTTAGAAAACTCCAGAATTTAGTTGAAATAAACAGACATGGGTTTTTTTTTAGTCAAGAATTTTGTCATTTTGATATTTTCAAAGTAATAATAGAAAATGTCACATTCTTGATTTAACAATCTCTCAATCAGACAAGAGAAAATCAGGCAAGCAATGGGCAGACAAGGACGACTTAGGATATATGAGGCTTTTGTAGCTTCAAACTTTATCTATTGTTCAATAGTCTACCAAACCTACTCACTTGGACACGATAGAAAAATTGAAAAACTAAATAAAAGAGCTTTAAGACTTGTTCACAATGATTATGAAAGTACATATAATGACCTATTGGTTAAAACAGATAAAAGGATGTTGTATGTAACTTCTAAAAACAACATTGTTGAGTTTGTTTTTAAGGTACTAAATGGCCTTGCACCCCCTTTGGATACCTCATTTTTTGATAAACAAATTACTTCATACAATATGCGAGACAATAACAAATTGGTCCAACCAACATTTAACACGATTCAATATGGCAAGAAGTCAATTAGTTATCAAGGTCCTTCATTATGGAATGTTCTGCCCTCTCATGTAAAATGTTCAGAAGACATTGGGTCCTTCAAGTTCGCCTTACGGAAAGGCAACTACTTCAATCAATGCGATTGTGGAACTTGTATATTATGTCTGAGAAACTCATTGTAATTGATATATTTATGTCATGAATATTATTGCAACAATTTATATGAGTAAATAACAACAGAATGGCAACTACATTTCACTCATTTTTCATTTGTACATAACTTCATAATTTCAACTTGTTTTGTTATTTTAACTTGTCGGTAAAAAGCTTATAGCTTATGTTGATTGTTTTAATTGTCACCACCGACGTTAAATAAAGTTTTATCTTATCTTATCTTATCTTTTAAGCCCCCGCAGGTCTCGGGCCTCCTCGTGGCGGTGGGTGGTAACACTTAAGGTGAAGTCCTGTATCCTTAGTGGCCAACACTAGACAGTGCGCTTGCACACGTCTCCCCGACGGAAAAGGGGCGACCTGTTTGCCGTGGGTTGCGACCCGTGTCTGAGGATGAAGGGGTCCTGGTAGTTGAGTTGGGTTGGACTAAGTTGGTCCTTCCCATACAATACACTACTTTGGCCTGGATTTCTCCTAGACGGGAGGCTGGATTGGCCCGGTCCAGTCAATCGGCTTGTCATGTTGTCATTAGGACTTAGGTCCTATTTGGCCATGGCTGATGGGTCAATTGAGGAAGGTTATGAAACGGATATGTGCCTGCCATGATTATTGCTATTGTGATTGAGGCTATGTCGCAGACTTATCCTTCTGAAAGTATATCCTTCATGTATCCCTGAGGCTGGGTACTGGGCACTGCCCTACTCAAAATGGCCTCCCCTTGTTGGACTCCGTGGTGGGTGGGGAGCATGAGAGATGAACCACCGAAACTCCCATGACTTCTTCTAATCAAAACTCTTCCTCAGAAGCAAAACGTTTCAGAATGTCATCTGATCTTTTGGATGCATTCGGCAACATATTTACGAGCTATTGGCCCAGTTTCATTACAATTACTGGAAACAATTAATTATGACTTTGAATCACTGTCAATTATTAGAATTCATGACATTCTAGAGGACTTGATAGGACCAGTAGAAAGTGGCCGAAGGCTGCGATCTGGTTCAGTCCTTGTCCAAACTAGGACAAAGGTCCAGTCAGAGAAACTTCTGAATACTACAATGTTGGATGATGTCTCAATCACAGCAGAGCCACACAAGACCCTTAATCATTGCCGAGGTACAATCATCTCTCGTGAAAGTTATCGAAGCTCAGATGAAGAGCTTACAAGATGGCTTAACAAGAAAAACATCGACTTGGTGAGGCGAATTGACTTAAAGAAGAAATTTCCAACTCAGAAGCACCAACTTCAAATTCTTATCCTCAGCTTCCCTGGAAAGAATCTTCCAAACAAAATCAATATTGGATTTGAAATGTGCAAAGTCAAACCATACATCCCCAATCCTCAAAGGTGCTTTAAGTGCCAAAAATTCGGCCATGTCATCTCCAAATGTAGAGGACAAGAAAGATGCTCAAACTGTGCTGAGATAGACCATGTCCACACCCCAGAACAACCATGTCATAGACCACCGAAATGCGCCAACTGTGGAGAAACACACCCAGCATTTGACCGCAACTGTGCGAAATTTGCTGTAGAAAAAGAAGTACAACGCCTCAAAGTTACTTATGACATCAGCTTCCCTGAAGCTCGAAGGATGGCCACACAGACAAATGGTACCGCCACCTACTCAAATATAGCTGCAATGTCTCCAAGACAACGGGCCACTCCACGTCGAAAGGTTCAACTGGAGCAACACTCCATTTCCAGAACAGACGCCGCTCCCGAAGACAGCAGCCTGTCCGGAACAACTGCCACTCCCACAGACAGCAGCCACTCAGGAACAATCACCACTCCCTCAGACACCAACCTCTCACCAAGGGACAACTTCCTGAGGCTATTCGAGCACATGGAAGATAGAAATTTCGCTACTCACCAACAGCCAACACAAAAGAACCACAACCAAAATAGCGCCGCCAACATGGAATCTAACAATCATGAAGATTCCATGGACACCAGTACACCTCAAACAAAAAGCACACCTCAAAATCCCAGCCCACCTAGGGTTGGAAAACAGGGCTCAAATGCCCCACCAAGGTCACCTGCAAACAAAGATTTGCTGGCCAACCAACTACCAAAAACGTCTTCATCAACTTCATCTTCTTCTTCAACATCGAAGTCCAGTAAAGGACAAACAAACCACAAACCAGGAAGAAGCATAAACAGGACTAACTTTGACCCAAAATCTACTAGGAAAAAATAAAACCTGCCATATAAAACATGGATAATATTATCCAGTGGAATTGTCGCGGTTTCAGAGCAAATTTTGATGAAATTACCATTCTAGCTCTTGAACACCAACCTACTATTTTCTGTCTTCAAGAGACATATCTGAAACCGTCAGACAGTATAAAATTAAGAAATTACCACACATATAACAACTATGGAAATATTACCCATGATAGAGCCCATGGTGGCTCGTCTATCCTAGTAAAGCAGGGAACTATCCACTCCCGTGTCAATATTGACACTAATCTCCAAGCTGTTGCTGTCAAGATAACAGCACATAAGACATTTACAATCTGTTCTTTGTACATACCTCCAAGTCACCATCTCACAAATCATGAATTAAACAATTTGTACCATCAATTGACATTACCATGTATTATACTTGGAGATTTTAATGGGCACCATCCTATGTGGGGAAGCCCACATACAAATAATAAGGGTCTTATTATTGAAGAATTTCTAGCTACGACTGATCTATGTCTTTTTAATGACGGCACTTACACCTATCTCCATCCTGGTCATGGCACATACAGTCCTATAGATCTAAGTATGAGCGACCCAACACTTTATTTAGATTATAATTGGTTTGTCCTTAAGGACAGCCATGGGAGTGATCACTTCCCAATAATACTAGAATGCACATCAGATTCCCAAACGTCAAACCACCCCAGGTGGAAACTAGATAAAGCAAACTGGAAACTATTCAGTGACATGGCAGCAAATACTTTTAATCTACAAACATATATGAATAATGAATCCCTTGTCGAGAAATTCACTGAAGATTTAATAGATATTGCTCGTATCACCATCCCTAAAACAAAAGAAGGCATGTCACGAAAAACAAGGCCGTGGTATGATTCGGATGTAAAAGATGCCATCAAAGAAAGGAAAAAAAACGTTGAGAGTATATAATACCAATCCAACCACTGTCAATTTGGAAAAGTTCCGTATTCAAAGAGCGAAAACAAGACGTCTTATACGACAGAAAAAGAGAACTACCTGGCAGAACTATATTTCTAAATTGAATAAAAGGACACCTCCATCAAAAGTATGGGAAATGATTAAGAAAATCCAGGGTAAAACATCAGCATCTCAAATCAGTCATCTAGTAGTAAATGATGAAGAATACACAACGCCAGACCAAATATCAAATAAGCTTGCAGAAAACTTTTCTTTTAATTCTTCATCAGAAAATTATACGCCAGAATTCCAACGCTATAAAGCCCAGGCAGAACGCCTTAAGTTGAACATACAATCAAATGATCTTGAAGACTATAACTGTCCTCTCACCATTGGAGAATTACGAGAAGCAATTGAAAAAGCTATGGATTCAGCAGTTGGTCCGGATGAAATTCACTACCAACTCTTGAAACACCTTCCTCCTCCATCTTTAGAGGTTCTCCTCAATGTCTTTAATAAAATTTGGGATTATGGAACCTTCCCTGCTTCTTGGAGGGCAGCTACCATAATTCCTATCCCAAAGCCAAATAAGGATCATACAGATCCTACAAATTACAGGCCTATTGCCTTGACAAGCTGTTTGTGCAAGACAATGGAAAGAATTATTAACAACAGACTTGTCAGGTATCTTGAATCGAATGATTCAATTTCCGAATTCCAATGTGGCTTTAGAAAACAAAGAAGCACAGTAGACCATCTGGTTAGATTAGAAACGTATATAAGGGACGCTTTAATAACAAGGAACATGTTGTAGCAGTATTTTTTGATTTAGAGAAAGCCTATGATACCACCTGGGAATATGGCATAATGAAAGATTTGTTTGACTTTGGTTTGAGAGGTAGACTTCCTCATTTTATTGGCTCCTTCTTAGAAGATCGATGGTTTAAAGTGAGAGTTCAACACTTTCAAGTGAATATCCCCAGGAGATGGGTGTTCCCCAGGGAAGCATTTTATCTCCCAACTGCTTTAACATATAAATCAACAGCATAGTTAAAGCTATTCGTGAAAATGTCATGTGCTCACTATATGTTGATGACTTTCTCATTGCATTTAAATCCAAGCAAATGTCAACTATAGAAAGACAATTGCAACAAAATTTAAATAAATTGCATAAGTGGTCTCAAGAAAATGGCTTCAAATTTTCAAGGTCCAAAACAGTATGTATGCACTTTTGCCATCTTAGAATTCCCCATCCTGAACCAACACTAAAAATTGATAACTGTGCAATCAAGGTAGTAAGTTCTAATAAATTTCTTGGAGTCACATTTGATTCAAAACTCTCCTTCATTCCTCACATAACTGCACTTAAGGCAAAATGCCTACAGTCGTTGAACATTTTGAAAGTAGTGGGAAAAATTAACTGGGGTGGTGACACCACTGTTCTTCTCAGGCTTTATCGTGCAGTGACTCGAGCACGCCTCGACTATGGCTGCATTGTATATGGCTCAGCAAGACCATCCTACCTTCGATGCCTGAATACTGTACACAATCAAGGAATCCGTTTGAGCCTTGGAGCATACAGAACATCTCCAGTAGATAGCCTATATGTCCTGGCAAAGGAGCCTCCTTTATCACTCCGACGACTGAAGCTATCACTACAGTATACTGTCAAACTGGCTGCAAATCCTATTAATCCAGCATACGCAATTGTCTTTCATCCCAATCATACAGATAGATATGACAGAAGACCAAATGCCATTCGGCCACTGGGATTGAGGATGAAACCGCATCTGGAAGCTGCCGGCATAGACACATTTTTTATTGCTGAGAACAAAGTTCCACAAATTCCACACTGGAATATAAATACACCAGTTGTTAACACTGAATTAGCAGACCTGAAAAAAGCAGAAACAGATCCAATAGAGTATCAAAGAAGGTTCTATGATATCAAACTAAGATATCATGATCACAAATTCTTATATACAGATGGCTCAAAGGATGGAAACCGAACGGCTTACGCTGTTGCTTCCTGTAAAACAAACCTACACAGTGAGCGCATTACAAATGAAAGCTCAGTATAAACTGCTGAGCTTTTAGCAATTTACAAAGCCGTATGGCTTGCTGGAATGGCTGAAAAAGACAAATTTGTAATTTGTTCCGACTCTAAATCGGCAATTCAAGCTCTTGCAAGCAAGAGATTAGAACATCCCATATTACAAGACATACTCATGCTCCTATCTGGATTAGACAGCAAAGAAAATGTTTTCTGCTGGATTCCTGGTCATGTGGGAATTGCTGGAAACGAGAAAGCTGATCTTATGGCGAAAAATGCTCTTTCCAAAGATCTTACCGTTGATACTATTCCGTACACGGACCTCCGTCCGACTATCAATGATTACATAAAATCCGGATGGCAAGTTATGTGGAACGCATGTGAGAATAATAAACTGAGAGTAATCTTTCCCAGAGTCAGGGATGTACAACACATTACCTCCAGAACACGGAGAGACCAAAGTGTGATTCACAGGTGTCTTATTGGACATTCAAGACTTACTCATTCCCATCTTCTACTGGGTGATCCAGCCCCGATTTGTGAGGAATGCCAATGTCCCCTCACAATCAAACACATCTTAAAGGATTGTAGAGTTTTTCAAACACAAAGAAATACACTCCTCCCAACAAATCCACTTCGACTTCTTGTAGACAAGCCAGAAAACATAATCACATTTTTGCACCAAACACAGACATACTACAAAATATGAGGAAAATAAACAAAGACAAATAACACCCTAGCAAGCCTCGATATAGCCCAATAAGGTGCTGCAGAGGCGTAAAACACAAACACACACACACACATCTTATCTTTTAAGGAAATCTGTGCTATTGACGGGTTAAAGCTAATCTTCCTTGAAAATCAACGAAAAACATAAGTACATTTTACCATGTAATAATTCAAATTTTGCATAAGTAAATTCACTCACTCAAGAATGTATATCATGATAATGATAACTGCTTCTAAGTATACCAGAAGTTAAGCCAGGATAACGGCCCCCACAGGTACTTCAACCGGGTAACCAAGGCGCATGTCCCTTAGTATAGTGGATAACCTGGCTGTGATCGAAAAGTTTGCAACTGGAATACCAAGATTTCAATGGACATCCTAGGATGACTTGATTGACCCTGACCCTTCGCACAAACTGTGACCTCTGAGCAAAAACAGAAATTGACAAGTATCCATGATTTATGCCCCATTCTCACGGGGGATGACGGTAAGCTTTTTATCGACGGGGGCGCAGAGCCAGACGAATTCTTGCAAGATTTTCAGTTAGGACGGCGCGAAGGGCAATTATGTAATCAATTAAGGCTAATCGATAACCATGCAGCGAAAGCCACGGCGGGGATCTTTTTGTTCCCTGTGGGGCAGAAAAGTTGTATGCCGTCATCAAAAGTTCGCCGGGGGGAAAGAAATTTCCTCCTCCTGCGGGATACTTTTATATCGCCCCGTGATATAAAAAGTACCCCGCAGGGAACCTATAACTGCCCCTCAGTGAACCTATTTCACCGCGGCGGACTATATTTTCACAACGCCGGGGATTGCTTTTACGACTGCGGGAATGGTTTTGTTCTCCACGGGGATGTCTGTAGGCCCGAGGGCACAACGCCGGGAATGAAAAGCATGACGCCGTTGTCAAGGGCACCGCGGCGGAGGAGGGCGCTGCGAAAGCCAATAAAAAGGGCCGCAGAGGGCCGCCTTGCTTCACTTGCTGCTTGACCTTTGAAGGGGACACTCCTGGATGCTGGACAGACATGATGGCTGATGAAGATGCTGGGGAAGACCTTGACGTTGCTGTTGTTGCTGCTGTTGCTGGTGCTTTTTATCTAAGAAGAATACGGAGAAGGAGGAAGATGAAGAGATGGTGGATTCGGAATTGGCTGCTGCAGAGGGAACAACATGGCCATTTCTACCAGCTGCTGCCTGAATTGGCCAACAATGATGTCTCTGGCTACTACAACTTCTGCAGAATGCCTCCTGACATTTTTGCTGAAATCCTGGCTGCTGTGGCTCCTGCAATTACAAAACAAGACACCAACATGAGGAGGGCTCTGGAACCTGGATTGAAGTTGGCAGTCACCCTACGGTACATGGCGACAGGAGAGAGCTACAAGTCCTTGGCCTACGGTTTCAGAGTGGCTCCCAACACCATCTGCAATTTTATCCCCAGTGTCTGCATTGCCATCATGCGAGCTTACGAACATCTGCTGGCCCTGCCAATGGATCCAGCATCCTGGAAGGAAGTTGCCAAGGGCTTCGAGAAGAGGTGGAACATGCCCCATTGCATCGGAGCACTGGATGGGAAGCATGTTGGCATCAGATGTCCTCGGAAAGCTGGGTCAATCTACTTCAACTACAAGGGCTTCCATTCCATTGTGCTTATGGCTTTGGTGGATTCTGACTACAAGTTCCTGTACGTGCAGGCTGGATGCCAAGGAAGCTCATCGGATGGAGGAGTCTTCCTGGACACAAGGCTGAGGGACCTGCTGGAAGAAGAACGACTTGGGCTACCCCCTGCTGAACCTCTACCTGGCACAGTTGGGAATCCTTTTCCATACTTCATCGTTGGAGATGAGGCCTTCCCCCTGAAGAGCTGGTTGCTGAAGCCTGTTCCAAGAAGAAACCTTGACATCCCCTCCAGAGTCTACAACTACAGAATTTCAAGAGCCAGGAGAGTGGTGGAGAATGCCTTCGGTATCCTGTCCCACAGGTTCAGATGCTTCCTAACTACGATGCCCCAGAAACCCGGCAGAGTGGCAGCCATCACTCTGGCAGCCTGCACTCTACACAATCTTCTGCGAGACAGAATAGGAATTCATCGAGCCATGGACAACGACGTAATGGACAGAGAAGATCCTGCAACCCATGAAGTCACTGAAGGACTGTGGAGAGGAGACCCCTTGCATGACCTTGGATTCGCTCCAGCATATGGAAATGCCACAAGACAAGCCAAACAGTACCGAGACTACCTACGAGACTACGTGAACAGCCCAGCAGGAAGTGTCCCCTGGCAGATGGACAGAATTTGAAGATGAAGCAGAGTAGCATCAGCAGCAGCAACAGCAACAGCAATTCAATGCCCCCCTTAAAAAACCACAAATTAACCCAGCCCTTGTAAGGGCTTACCACTTCCTCCAGAAAGAGCAGGCCTTGTACACATCTTTATGTTGACAAACCCCCCCCCCCCCAAAAAAAAAGCCCTCCCTGCAACAACTACATATTTTGTGACGTACACTCTAAAAAATGCCAGGACAAAATTGGTTTTTTAGATTCAAAATGGTTTTTTGAAAAACCAAATTTCAATGCAAAACCAACATGGATTTTTAAAAAAATCCATGTTGGTTTTTTGCATTGAAATTTGGTTTTTCAAAAAACCATTTTGAATCTAAAAAACCAATTTTGTCTAAACTTTTTTAGAGTGTACATAAAATGGTAAATTTTTAGCTTTGTATCTATCTGTACAACCCATTTAAATCACTTTCACTTCCTCTCTATCTGCCTATCTATCTAGCTATATATCTGGCTATCTATCTGTCTATCTATCTGCCTATCTATCTATCTATCTATCTATCTATCTATCTATCTATCTATCTGTCTATCTATCCAAGTGCAATCCCTGCAAAGTGACGATAACTGCTTTTGTTTTCTGCAGTGTATATATGTAACGAGCATTGTGTTCCATCTATCTATCTATCTATCTATCTTTCTATCTGCCTATCTATCCATCTATCTATCTATCTATCTATCTATCTATCTATCTATCTATCTATCTATCTATCTATCTATCTATCTGTCTATCTATCTATCCAAGTGCAATCCCTGCAAAGTGACGATAACTGCTTTTGTTTTCTGCAGTGTATATATGTAACGAGCATTGTGTTCCATCTATCTATCTATCTATCTATCTATCTATCTATCTGTCTATCTGTCTATCTGTCTATCTGTCTGTCTATCCATCTATCTATCTATCTGACTATCTGTCTGACTATCTATCTATCTATCTATCTATCTATCTATCTATCTATCCAAGTGTCATCACTGCAAAATGACGATCACTCGTTTTTCTTTGCTGCAGTGTATATGCGACGTCCAAATATTTTCTTCTATATAGCTATCTATCTGCCTATCTATCTGCCTATCCATCTGCCTATCTATCTGCCTATCTATCTATCTATCTATCTATCTATCTATCTATCTATCTATCTGCCTATCTATCCATCTATCTATCTATCTGACTATCTGTCTGACTATCTATCTATCTATCTATCTATCTATCTATCTATCTATCTATCTATCTATCTATATTAATTAAAGTGGTGAAAAAACTTTAATTAAGAAAGCAGAAATGCCACCTGTACTGGTTAAGCAGAAAGTGAAAATGGGCCAAAAAAAAAAAGAAGGGAAATAGCACCTTGCTTTTATGAAGGTGTTTAAAATTTACAAGGGCCAGGACCGGATTTTTTTTTGGGGGAATTTGTCAACTTTTTTTTTTGGGGCTCTTTTCATTTTTGCTCTTGTTTGTCATCGCAAGAGTTTTTTTAGTCAACATAAGATGTGTACGTGGCCAGCTCTTTTGGGAGGATTTGGTGGCCCTTAAAAGGGCCTGGAGTTTTTTTTTTCTTTTTTCAGACGACTTGAACAGGCATCACTTCCTTGGAGAGGGCATGTTGACTTGGCTCCACTGGAACGACAATGGAGTTTGCCGCTGGTGGACAACTGTCGGCTGCTGCTGCTGCTGTAGAGACTGCTGCTGCTGCTGTAGAGACTGCTGCTGCTGCTGTAGAGACTGCTGCTGCTGCTGTAGTGGTGGCTGCTGCTGCTGTAGTGGTGGCTGCTGCTGCTGTAGTGGTGGCTGCTGCTGCTGTAGTGGTGGCTGCTGCTGCTGTAGAGACTGCTGCTGCTGTTGTGGCTGATGCTGCTGTAGAGGCTGGTGCTGCTGCTGCTGTAGTGGCTGCTGCTGTACTGGCTGCTGCTGCTGCCCAAAAGAGGGTCCGGGGAAGCCAAGCTTCTGGGGGCTGTCAAGCATCAGCTGGCTGAAGCTTAAAGATGACTGCTGCAGGGCTGGAGTCTGGCTTCGAATTGGCTGCAGGGACTGGAACTGGCTGCTGCTGCTTGGCTGGGACTGCAACTGCTGGCGTGGAGGCTGGGACTGCATCTGAAGACTTGGCTGCTGGGGCTGCTGGGGCTGATGCTGAGTTGTTGGAGGCTGCTGCAAGTCCTCGTTGACAAAGGATGGAGCTGGACCAGGAGGAGGGATGTATTGGTGCTGCTGCTGCCCTAGGATCATCTCCACATTCTCTTGCTGCATCATCAGGATTTTATCTTGGACGGCCGCCTGTACGAAGTAGTTGTCCGTCTGGCTCAAGGAGTGCAGGAGGCGAAGTCTCAGGGCACGGTTCATGTTCTTCCCAGATGTGAAGATACTCCTGCACATGTTCTGCAACTGGTGTACTTCTGGATCCAGCCTGTGAGAAGTTTGTGGGCACATGTCACAGAATGGTCCTGCCGGCTGAGGTGGTGCTGCTTTCCTGGGCCTGTCTGAAGTGTAGTGACCAGCAATTGAAGTCAGGGCAGTGGCCATCTCCTGGTCTGTGTCCTTCCTCTTCTTGGATGGCTTTCGTCCTGGGAAGACCTGCGACTGCTGCTGGGATGGCTGGAGGGACTGCTGGGACATCTCCTGGGAGGACTGCTGCTGGCTGGCTGGGAGGCTGTCATCAAGGTCGGGCATAGGATTGTAGTCCATGGGGGCATCAGAATCGGACGACAGGCGGTTACTTCCTCCTGGTCCAGTGAAGCTGGAGACTTCCATGGCACCCTTCGGAGTGATGGAGGACCTCAAGAATTCACACTTCGCCAGGATGTACTTGTCTCGGTCGGACATCTTCTTTCTGCCAGCTCCAGAAGGTTGAGGTCTGATGCACTTTGAGAAGGTAGTCCTGAGGTTGCCCCTCCATTTGGTGACTTTAGCTGCTGTGATTTCCTTCCCCACTAGCAATGTAAGTTCTGCTGCTTTCTCTGCATCAAGTCTGTCCTTCTGTGCACTCTTGAAGGTGGTGGAGCCCTTGGAGTACAGCTGCTTGTTTTCCCGGTACCAGTCGATCAGCTCATCCTCCTGCTCTTCTGTGATGCCCAGTAGGTCCCTGGAGTTTGCCTTTCTGTAGCCCTTCTTCTTCTCCTTGTGGACAAACTGTCCATCGGCCTCCTGGATCAGCTCAACCTCAGATCCAGTGTTGTCAGAATCTTCCTTTGGCTGGTTCTTCCCCTTGCTGCCCTTGGACTTGGCACCCTTCTTCTTGGGAGTATCTTCCTCTGTGGTGGCATCGTAGTCGGAGTCCAGGGTCTGCTGGTGGATCATTGCAGCTGTCAGAACACAGTCATCATCTTCATCATCAGCAGGAGTATCATCTGGAGGTGGAGGTGGAGGCTGGACTGCAGTCTTGGCTCGGGTCTGGGCTGGAGTGACAGGCTTGACTGGAGGCTTGACTGGAGGCTTGACTGGAGGCTTGACTGGAGACTTGGCTGGAGACTTGGAGGTGGCTTGACGCTTGGCTGAAGGAGACTTGCCAGGAGTGCGAGGCCTTCCCCTTGGAGCAGTCTTGGTGGGAGTCTTGAAGACAGCAGCATCAGCCGACTGGGTGCGCTTGGTGGGAGACTTGACAGAAGCAGCAGCATCAGCATCAGCAGACTTGGGACGCTTCTTCTTGGCTGCAGCAGCAGTGGCAGGCCTGCCACGCTTGGTTGGAGACTTGACAGCAGCAGCAAGCTTGGCCAGGACTTGATCTTCAGCTTCTTCATCATCATCATCTTCATCCTCCTCATCAGGTTGTTGCAGCACTTTGGGTGGTGGCGGGCCCTCGAAGATGGTCTCACTGGTCACTGTTGATGTAGCAGTGGTCACTGCCACGATGCTGTCTTGCAAGCTGAACATGCTTGGAGACAATGTAACAGCTGCGTAGTCTATGAAAGGAGCTGGTGAACCAACTGGAGTTGAAGATGGAGTGGTCAGTGGAGTGTTGGCTGGATTGTTGCCCTTGCTTGGTGCCCTCAAGGTCTTCTTCCCTCTTCCTCTGGGTCCCATCTTGAAGCAGGATCAATCAGAAATGAAGCAGGATGAATCAGCAATGAAGCAGGATCAATCAGCAATGAAGCAGGGATTCAGCAATGAAGCAGCAATTCAGTAGGCTGTGAAGCAGAGTGTCATGGAGTATAGATGCGTTCGTCTTGAAGTTCAGAGTGGTTATGGTGCTCTAGTGGCTGCTCTTCTATTTATATGCGAGGCGCGCGCCAGTGCGTCTCCATGGCAGACCCCCCTTTCCCGCCGTGGCACAAAAGGTCGACCCCGTGATGGTTTCAGTACCCGCGGACAAAGGATTTTGCTAAAAATAGCCCCTCTGGCACCACTCTGTCTGCTCCGGGAGGGGGTCCAGACGACGGCGCGAAGGTTTTGCACACGTCCCGGAGCATTTTCCTTGACGGCGGAGTGCAGAAGAACCCCGGGGTCGACCTTTTTGGCGCCACGCAGAGAATCCCGCTTGTTTTCCTAAACGGCGGGAAACTTTTTGCCCCTCAGTGGCGCGAAAACTTCGACCCAGTCTTACTTTTCTGATCGCGGCGTCGAACAATTTATCTGGTCTGCTCCCCCGTCGATTTTAATAAAATTTGTACTGGTTGAAACTTTTTTTCTGCGACCTCGCGATTTGAAGTGACGGTAAGAAGCAGGATTCTCGACGGCGTGCAACCAAAAGATGTCCGGCGGGAAGCTAAAATGCCCCTGCGCGATACGTAAAAAGAGGAAATATTTTTCCGTCTCTCCTGAAAATACTTCGCCCCCGTTTCAAAAAGATCTCCGGGAGCTGCCGTGAGAATGAAGCAATAGCCGATGCCCAAGTCACCATTGAACCTTTTAAAAGACCACGAAAAGGACTTATCTGCTCTAAGGAAAACGAGACATGCTCAGACGATGAACTTACGAATTGGTTTCACAAACATGGGATTGCACATTTCAAACGTCTGCCTCAAAAGTACCAAAGAAAGTACCTGTGACCTTTGAGTTGTGCAGAGTTTCTCCGTTCTTTCCTCATCCAAAACAATTTGTGCCAATTATGGCGATCACGATCATACTCACACACAAGATAAACCTTGGTCTAGGCTTTCACATTGTGTTAATTGTGCAGGGGGCCACCCTGCCTTTAGGCACGAATGCATAGTATTCAAGAAAGAAAAAGAAATTTTACAACTATGGACTGAAAGACAAATATTGTTCCCCAAAGCCAGATAACTTTTAGAACAGGACATGGACAAAACTGGCCAAGTAGCAGATTACCCTAGACCAGCTCCACAAATACTATCCGCAATTCTCAAACTTTCAGTCTTGAAATAGATAATTTCTCTTTGGGGTTTTCCTTCACAAGGTGTTGCTTTATTCAGGAATGAACATTTGTGGACATCAAGTGTTGAAATATATAATTACTGTTGCCATAACCGTAAAATAAGTAACTTCCCACCAAGGAAAACTCAAAGCCTGATTATTTTAAAATGGTCACCCTCTTACTCTTCATCATTATGATCAAATTGTGATTCACAGATGTCTTATTGGACATTCATGGCTAACCCACTCTCCTCTTCCACTGGGTAATCCAGCTCCAATATGTGATAACTGTCAATGCCCTCTTACAATTAAACACATATTAAAAGACTGTAGAGACTTTCAACGACAAAGAGACACACTTCTGCCAACAAATCCACTCCAATTTCTTACACACAAACCAGAAAACATAATTACGTATTTGCAATTTTGCATCAAACACAAACATATTACAAAATATGAAGAAACATGACAAAGACATATAAAATTCTAGCCTGCCTCGATATAGCCCATTAATGTGCTGCAGAGGCGTAAAACACAAACACACACACTCTTCATCATTACAGTTGATGTGAAGCCAGTGATGAATTCAATAGTTCATATATATATATGTTATGACTTTCCTCTCAATTTTGATAACTTTTCTGTGAGATAAGATATCATATGCCCATATTTGGTTTTGCCACTAAAGAAAATAAAGCACAATTGACCTGTTATCTTTAAAAAAAAATTAAAACAATGTGGCCATGTGAGTGCTACTCCGAGGTAACTCAGAAGTAACTGGCTGAAGGAACAAGCTACATCATTTCAGGTAACTGGAGAGTAGCTAACTGAGAAGGAACTCAAGTGAAGTGACTAGCTTCACCTCACTTGCTGTTCATGAATCTAGGATATTTATTCTCTGGAGTATAAAGTATGAAGTTATCTCAGTTTGTTTCTCATTTTTCCACAAGAGGTTAAAATGACATTTCAGTCAGAACCACCTTGTGGTAAGTTCAGTTATTCTTTCCCCAGATTCTCTTGTCATTGCCAATACTATAATTTTAGCAACATTTTAATATTTGCTTGTGTCCGGATTTACTGTGATCATTAAAATTTATTTAAATAGAAATGAACTGGTACTGATTTAGATTTTATTTATTTATTGATCAAAACATATGCAATACATAATAATTACAAAGTGGACTGAGGGAAGAAAATATCAGAAATTTAACAATGTAATACCCCTACCAGGAATATTACAACATTTCAGTTTCATTTTTAATGAATAAATACTTATCACACAACCAGTTCAGCTCTCATTAGAATTAAGTTCTTAAATAAATGATTCGTGTTTTAAAACCTGTGCTTGTCGCTTCCACAGTAAAACACAGATAATTTCTGAGAATGACCTCTGCTTCGTATTATGACATATTATCACTTATGTCTATTTTTATTTGCTCTGTCAATAGTTTTAAAAATAATACACAAGGTAACTTGTCAATCTCCATTGTTCTTATAGAGAGAGAGAAAATCTTTTACTCACTATTTCATTTAAGCTGACTCTAGATTAAAATTTTACAGTGTATCTTACTGGGTCATATTTTCGCTGCACCTTTCAGGGGCGGACTGGCCTATGTGGCAAAGTGGCAACTGCCACGGGCCCATCCATTCAGGGGGGGCCACAAGATGTCAAAAATGTAAAAATTTAAAGAAAAGAGCAAATTTTAGTATTAAGTTCATGAATGTGTGTTGAAACTGCACAAACTGAAAGGACCACCACCTCTCATATTAACAATTTTCCAAATTAAACCTGGGGAATTTTTCTTTTTTAATTGGAATTAACGCCAACGGTACTACGTCAGTAGAGATGTAGGGGCCCCTTTTTTTTATTTTGCCACGGGGCCCGAAACGCCGCCAGTCCGCCCCTGGCACCTTTTCAGTATGATCAATGTTACACTTCAAAATATTTGACCTGGCTGGCATATTTAAGTATTGGTCTGACGAAACACAGATACATCTTTAGATAGAAGCTATTTTCATGAAACTTAAATGTGTTTGATATGGTACAAATTACATGATAGACGTTCTTAACAGTGTTTGTACAATGGATAGACTCCAATAAACTTTTGCACGTTGGCCACATCAGTAACGGATTGTATGAACGCTCAACACGAGTTATCCTGAAGAAGTGGTTAATTCATTTTAATGCTATTGTGTCCATGCTGAACATGAGTTAGATAACTGGTTTAGCTAACTGTACTCATTTTACAATTTCCGGTAACCCAGTTAGAAGATAAGTTATAGGAATTAACCACTTTAGGATAACCCGTGTTAAGTGTTCATACAATCCTGTACAGGGGGTCTCCGACTAGAATAGGAGAGTGTCACTTTCCTCTTTAGTGGTTGGAATAACTGGTTTGTATGATGCTATTTCTATTAGAGCTCTTTTGCAGATTAGCGGCCCACGGTTTTAAATCTGTAACTTACCAAATGGCTTTGGCACATCATTGACAGTTACCTGTTAGTCTTGTTATCCTCTTATCAGGTGCATACCAGTTACAAAAGTTTATCGTTTGTTTATTGACACCAATACAGATACGCATAGGACAAATGCTGACAAAACTAATAAACGGTAAGTGACAAAAACAAATCATTAAACAATTCTTAAGCCAGTGACATCTCAGGGCCAAGTCATTTTGAAACTGTTATGGGCCGCTAATCTGCAAAAAGCTGTAATCATTCATTTCATCCCATGTAGGAGATTTTCTCACTTGCTGTGTTTGAGATCTGGGTCTCCTGCACCACTTCTTCAACTCTCGCCAGAGTTTCTGGTGTCAAAGTCAAAATTTTATGGCATTCACTTATGGCTCTTTGCGGATCAGCAGCTATAACACTGATAGTGTGAAACAGGCCTTTTGCTACCTGAGGAAAAATACCTCTATAAACCTAATTCGAGCATGCTGATTCCAAATCTGAAATCAGAATTTCTCCAGAACGTCTAGATTTTGAGTTATGGCCATGTCAATATTTGGCAAATAATCAGGCGTGAGAGCAATTCGCGTGTCAAAGAAATGCACTCTGCACTGTTGAATACTGGAAAGTAGGCATATCTCAGTATAGGTCTGGATACTCAGGTCTGGGCCATCGCCATCTTTTCTTGAGTAAAATAACAGAATCTTTCCGACATGTTTTTGGGGTGAATTATGGCTTTGAAAATTCTAAAAAAATATATAAGCATCTACCTTTTGCCTTTAGGAAACCCATTGAATACTTGAAATATTTTTATCAGGCCGATTTATGGAGAAGTGACAGGAAATATAACATGTTTACAAACAAAACTTCGGACATCAACTTCGAGTGCTTCGGACGCACTTTTAACATAGAAAGAATGGTCGTACAGAGCCGAGACTTAGCTCAAAATGTAGGAAATTAAGGCACCAGAGCGTGCTGCGTCATTGACGCAGCAATTGCACAAGAAAAGATTGGATGGATACTGAGCTCTGCTCTGCTGATCTAATCTCAGTATTTACATAGGTTATTTCAAAATGCTGAAGCAATATATAGCCAAAATATTTCAATCAGACAGGTCCAGATACAAAAATTTGAGGGTGACAGGCTCCAGAAATGGGCGATTTTTTGCGAAATTGTTATTGTTCAATATATTCCCATTTGGAGATATGAAAATTGCTAATATGCAACTCCTACTGATAAATTATAGTTTCTGTGTGTAAGAAAAAGATATCTAAGTAACTTCTTATTAGTATTGGTTTTTTTATGAAGAATATGAAAAAAATTGATGGAAAATTAGATGCAATAAACTTTAAATTAAAATGTTCTGGTTGGAAGGGTCAGGTAATGCAGATATAATTCCAAATACTACACTCTAATACAACCACACTGTCCATAGAACCAGCCTCAGCCACTGTGTAGACCAGTGCCTGGAATTTTACATGGTTTTAACTGTTTTCCATACTGTTTTGCTCAAACCAACAATTTCTGTCAAGAAGAAATCAATTTGCGTAGAATCAAATCATCGAATTTGCAGCAATTTATGTGGTTCACATGCCCATTCTTTAATGATGATCAAGCAATCCGTTCAGAGTCTGAGCTACTGGAGGTGGAGTGTGATTTGACATAACTTAGGGCATATACATTCTCCTGAGCATTTAAAAAAGGACATTCAAAATCAGATTGGAAAAAGCATAGATTTTCCGAATATTTTTTTCATCAAATTTGTTAATATAAAATTATCAATACATTTTTTTTTGGCAAAGTAGGCCCATAGCAGCTCACAAATTGGTTTTAATTACTAGCTGTAGCACCTCATAAAAAAATTTCATATCTTGAAATAGTTATAAACCCAACCAGAGGTTACTTGGTAAAAATCGCCTATTTCTGGCACCTCTTATCCTCAAATATATGCAGTTGGAGAAGTCTGAGTAAACAAGTAGGTCATATTTTGATTCAGGATATGAAAATCATCTCTACAAATGCTAAGATAATTTCTAAATCTAAATTTTAATAGCTTAGAACACATTTCTTTGACACGCGAATTGCTCTCACGCCTGATTATTTGCCAAATATTGACATGGCCATAACTCAAAATCTAGACGTTCTGGAGAAATTCTGATTTCAGATTTGGAATCAGCATGCTCGAATTAGGTTTATAGAGGTATTTTTCCTCAGGTAGCAAAAGGCCTGTTTCACACTATCGCGGGACAAAGTGTGACATGGAGGTCAAAAAATAAAATTGATTATTTTTAACATATTTTTGCTGTTTTGGCATGCTGTGACTGTTAGGCTTGTGATATTAGCATATTTGAGGCATGAGCACTTAAAACCTTCAGTTGATAAACAAGTCTTCGGTGGAATATATCGATTTTTTTTTTCTTATATTTTCTCTGATTTTGCACCATAAGATAATAATAAATGGACAGTTAATGTTCCTGAAGATACAAAAACTAATAAATATTAGTTAGTAGGTCAATTCCACCGTGACTTTGGGACAATCAATGTATTTTCCACCTTAATAGGAGTCAAAATGTAGTAGAAGGAATATGAGGAAGGTTTTGATGTTATGACATTTTGTTGTTGTGCCCATGAAGTTGCAAAATATTATAAAAACATCCCCGGAATTTGATTTTTAGTTTTGATATGAGGTCAAATATGCTCTTGTGACTGAAGGGACTTTTTTGACCACCGTTTTTTGTGAGTTTGCTGAAAATGTAATTACTATCTCAGTTCACATGTCACAACTTATTGTCATAGTGCATTGTAATTGTATTGAGATAAGCTTTCAAATCAGGCCCACATTTAGACTGGTGGATCAATGGTTCTCCAGCAGTGCCTCATTCATTCTGTGACTGATGGGACACCTCTTTGTGACTGATGGGACAGTATCTCAAAAGTATTTAATAAAGGTCTTTAGATTCAAATTATTGGCGAAATATAAGGTTAAAGTAACACAATGATCCATCAGAAAAGAATACATTGTCAATTTAATACATTTACCACAAAATTATTTTAGTGTAGGC
The DNA here is from genome assembly GCA_026936325.1 of Platynereis dumerilii. Taxonomy (NCBI): domain Eukaryota; kingdom Metazoa; phylum Annelida; class Polychaeta; order Phyllodocida; family Nereididae; genus Platynereis; species Platynereis dumerilii. The sequence goes on along the minus strand of JAPTHN010000053.1, from coordinate 882,068 downwards.
CAAGAGTGTACAAAAAAAATATTCACAGATATATCTCCATTGTTCAAGGTGAAGCAGTAGTCCAAATGTGAGTCCGGAATAAAAAACAGCGGAAAATTGGAGTTTTATATTAGCAAAATGACCAAGTGGGCAAATGTTCACAAGAACATTTTTTTTTGTGATTAGTTATGGTAAATATCTAACTATGTTCCAAAATTTGTCGATGTCTCTCAATCCCTTCATACGAAAAAAAAAAATTATTGTTGAAATGGTTGTTTTTTTATGCTCAGCACAGTTTAAACATGTGCAATATGCATATTATGCTGTATGCTATGGGCTCTAGAGCGTATTTTCTAGGCTAGAAAAACTTGTCAGAAACATTTTCAGTAACATATCTATTAAAGGCCTAAATGGGAAACCAATTTGTTTGTCACGTCTGTGGGGAGACAGCTTCCATGCTTCTGGCACCAGATTTACTGAGTAATTGCAATCCTCTTTAATCCAAGCCATCCTTGAAAATAATCCAGTATTTTTGGTTCCTGTGAATGCAGTATGGTGCATAGACACTCCATGCATCTTATTTTTGAATTATTTCATGGATATCATATTGATAAGAGGCCATGTTTCTAGACTCAGGTTGGCTGAATATTTAACTTGTATTCCACATGAACTTACCAAACAGCTTGTCCTTATATTTCCTATTAGCATAAATAGACCCTGCTATGCAGTTCAGCAACAAGTTATCCATCACCAAACTTTTCACCATGCCCCAAGTAAGATTTTTTGACTCAGGGTCAGGATTTCAATACTTTTTCGCCATAAAAATAGTTGGAAATTAGAAAGGTCAATCCATGTGTCACTTTATACAAAATAATAATGATTAAAATCAACAAAAAACAAGTAATTCGCTGCATTTGGTCAATTTATCATGTTCGAATGTGACTGAAGGGACAATGTTTACACACCGTTCTTCATACAAATGAGAGAGAATAATCTTCAATACAATTCATGCCCAGTTATCTGTCACTATGTACTAGATAACAATGAAAAAAAGTCTGCCAAAAACACATAATTCACTGAGTGAGGTCAATTTATCGTGTTTTGGCGTGACTGATGGGACAATGTACCAGCAATGTCTAGCGTAGATGAAGTGTGAATCTTCTTCAACATTAGGGTTAGTTAACATGTTTTCAAAACAACTTCTGAGTACCTTTGCAGGCATGAAAAACATGACTTTGCTTTTCTGCGATGTATGTGTGATCAGTATGAAGATAATAAGCAACTGCTTCTTTCAATTTTGATTTTTGCCTAAAATTCTGAACAGATTGGAGGAAAATGTTGATTATTTCAAAACGGAACACAATAAGAGAAAAATTTAACTTGTTTTGGGCAGTAGAGACCATACTGGTTTGCTACTGTGAATGATTTGATGATCACTAAGATTTAAAAAAATACTAAAAGTGGTACACTTCTGTGGAAAGGACCTAATGTGACCATGTGCTTTCCCTACGTTACCATCTCCCACAAAATCATGTTACTGTCTCCCAATTAGACATTATGAAGCTGATTTCTCACTATACTAGAAGTGATGAATTAAAAAGAGTTGCAGGTGATCAACATGTTCTTTTTGACTTTCTCTTGCCAAATAACATGAATGAACAATGAAAACCAGTCTCAAATGTGTGAATTTTCTCATACATTTTTGGCCTAAATAGGTTCATCAGGCCACCATGAGAGTTGGAGAAGGTAACGTACATACTCAGTGGTGGATCAGTGATAGTGTCAATGTCAATGTTCATACTGATCTATCCTTTCGAAGACTTTGTTTGGCTTACAGCCTTTCATTTTGATAAAGACAAGATGAGGACCAGTTCACTGTGATAAATGCACTTCGTGACTCATGAGTCATGATAGCTGATGAAGTGTCATCTTCTCTACTTTCAACATAGGAAACATAGCGGCAGTTTGATTAGTCATGATCAAGAGAAGGCCATTTGACTTGTCATAACTGATTTTGGATTGAAAATCAGATGCATAATCCTTTCGTTTGGCTGTCACCAACAAAAGGGATAAGTCTCCTTAAATCAAATTAACATTGAAAGTGTTGGGTATGATCACGACAAATCATCAGTATGATGACACACGAAGTGCCATTTTCACAGTGCAACAATAGGCCCTATGTACACTCTTTTTCGGTATCAAAGTGACAGGCTGTAATGATTGATGCTGATATTGAGGTGCGATCCGTGTCCGTCAAAGCTGTTTTCCACATCCGAATAAACAAACAGAATGTTTATTTCACTGAGAACATTGTTTTGACGTCATCAATTGTGTGAGCTGACGACAATCCCACTTAAATGTTGTGTGGAAGAAATTGTCAAATAAGCTGCTATGGGATTTATCTCTGTCAATGGAGCAGGTCGACCATAAACTGCCCCCATATGATTAAAAGGAAAAGGTAGGAGGTTTGGAAGTGCCATTTGTCAAGTTATGTCATTGTGTGTCATCCGACCTGAAATTCACAAGGAGTTGTATTGTAAAGACGAGGTTCTGTGCTCTGATTTTGCTGAACATGGTTTGATTTGAGCTTGAGTTACATTTGTGTTATATCAAATGCCTAACTTCAACAACACTCTAAAAGAGTTTTCTGCATGCTCTACAGATTTCTGAAGGTACACCTGTAGACTTGTATCTAGAGGAGAGACCCATACAAATATATCACATCATATATCAACGCGTACAAGCCAGATTACAGGACATTGTGATCAGTCATTTTGATTTCTTTCAAAGCATGTCATCAGTTTGATTTATTCTTGTTTCAAGTTAAGCTTTGCTGAACAAAACTTTTGATTAGATGAAAGTATCAAAATAAAATCACTCCAGCTCTCAGGGTGTATAAAAATTATAGTCAATTCGACAAATAAATGTAAACGATGAAAGTCACATAAAATTAATTCAATATTCCTTTATGACTCATGGACATTTTACATTTTTGCATTTATTTCTCTCCTTCTTTTCTGCACTTTTTTTGCTTTTTTTTTAATGTAAGACCTATCAATGAAAATTGGAAGTGATATTTTGTGCAGGTCTCCTCTTCAATGGAACGTTGGATCACGTTAAATATCTCCTTTGATAAGATTGATTGTGTTTAACCAACCAGAAACTGCATGCAAGTATGGTCTGTGAGAATGAGACCTGGAAGTTTTGATGATTTTACGTTGTATCATGATGTGGTTGCAGGGTGACAGCAAAATTCCTTAAAATGGATCAAGTGAGCTCAGAAAGTGCTGATTCGGAGAAACTGCAGCCACTTTGCTGTTTGGATTGTCTGGAAGTGGCTCAACATGTGTGAATATGTAGGCCCAGGAATGCTTTTGTGTCCTGTGTTTGGGCTTCTGAAGGCAGACCTTCTTATTGGGTAGACAAGACTCACAACAATGCTGCAGGACATACCCAGTCAGCCAGAGAGGATCCCTAAAATGTGAACAGTCACAATGAACCCTTTGGCAGCTGCTGTGACAAAGGGAAAGGTTGGCATTTTCTGTTTGCCTTCAAGTGGATATCCTTATCTTTGGTTCAGGCTAAGCAAAAAAAAAGAAAAAGACATTTTTAACAAAAAGGGTTGATATGACATGCAACTTGTGCAGTAAAATCGAATTTTAAAATACCCGAGCATTATGCCCAATGTTTGCAAGAAGCACAAAAGAGATATAGGCCCTCCATGTGCCTGTGGATGGGCCCCAATGCACACTTAATCATTGGGCTATATTTTTGTTATATTTAAACACACTCCTACCAATTCCCACCCCACTTTTGAAACTTCTGCTTTGTAGGCCTACATGTACATTGTAGAATCATTGTTTACCTAAGTTTTCTCTCCTTTTTGAATGCAATTTGTCGCAAGAAAGGGTCCGACCATTTGTGGAGAGGTTAGAATTTGCTTGTAACAACACCTATTGTTTGCCTTTACGATAATGTTATGGTGTTGACCACATCAGAACACCATTATTATTATAGAGGCAACAATCTGTGTCATGATTATGAATCAATGTATAAGGTCAAAAGCAGGGCTTTGGAGTCGGGTTGTAAGTGAACAGACTCTGGTTCCCGACTCCTTTGGCTTCCTGAAAAATGACTCCAACTCCGACTCCTCAGGTCTCTTGAATTACGACTCCGACTCCGACTCCCTACTCCCGACTCCACTTATCGGCTTTATTGCACAAAAATATTACATGGTTAACATGGGAGAAAAAGTTATTCCAAAAAGTTTTCCGACTCCAACTCAGACTGACTCCACCCAAAAACCTCCGACTCCACGACTCCGACTCCAAAGCCCTGGTCAAAAGGCAACCACCACTTCACCAAAACACTCATTATAGGCTCCAAAAGGAGAGGCACTGCACTTGGCACGTTAATTTCTTGACCCCAAATAACTCCTTGAAATCACTCCAGTATTGGGGTGTATGCATGATGACCTCAAATGTATGCTTGACCTTCTCTGATCCCATTGTTTTCTAATTACATTCTCGAATGTTGCCCATTTAAAAAAAAAGAATGAGGAACATTTATTATTATTTTATTTTTCTCAGGTAATACATGCTGCTGGCCTTCTTTGTCAGTTTTATTTTCACAAAGTGAATCAAATTGGAAAGCTTAAAGAATTTAAAAATAATAATAATTTAGGGACAGTCTTTCAAACTCCTTCTTGTTGCACATACTTTGCATTTTCTTTTCTGGCTGGCGAACGCTTATGTTCTAGTTGCATGGAGTCACTCCCATTTAGGAAGAAAATTCATAAGATACACCCTGATAAAATCTCCCTAGGGTAGAATATGATATCACATCAATAACAAAGGCTTATGTACTCTGTATAATTTGTTTAATATTTACTTAAAATGGAAAACACAAAAAGAAAAGAAAAACAACAAACTGGCGACTTCAAGAAAGAAAAAACGATCAAGTAAATATTTGACTATGAGGCGTTCTGTTTGCTGACATGTTAAAAGCTGAAGGTACTCAAGGTAGCATTTCATTACAACATGAAACAAGTGTATTCAGGAAATGATCGATTGCTTGTTGTATTTGACTGCTTGCTTGTTATATTCCAAGTGATGGCTTGTAGATTATATTTTAAGTAACATTTCAGGTGATTCTTTTTTACATTTTCTTCACTCGGCCAGCTCCTCAAGGAGCTCAGCGATCTTTTCCATGGTCTCCTTTTTGTCGAGTGACTTCTTCACGGAGTTCTGCATCTTCAGTCCACATTTACCCTGAATGTGAAAAATAAAGTCAGAATGTTCAGACCCAGTCTGCAAGAAACATTGGTCTTGTGAGAGGCCGCCAACATATCAGTCCAATTCTTGAGCAACCTCAATGTTTACTGGCAAGAGCTATAATAAAATTTCTAACTTTTAATTTTTATTTTCAAATGTATTCACTGGTCAGTACAATCAAGTATCTGTGCATTCACGACGATAGGCCCTAAACTTTGGAATGAGATGCTGTCACATTTTCGGGACATTCTATTAAATTGCCAATATTAGGCCTAACAGCGTCAATTAACTGTGATTTGAGAAAATCTCCACCTTGCCTCTGTGGAGCTGAAGAAATATTACTCATTTGAAAGGTCTCTGAAGTTCTGAACTAGTGATGCACTTGGTCATCCACTAAATTAATTTGCTTTTAAAAATTGCGGGATATCATTATCTGAAGCATGCATTGGTTAAGCCACTTTTAAAGAAAGGAGGACTTGATCTGATCAAGAAAAACTACCGACCAGTATCAAACTTGTCCTTCCTTGGAAAGATAATTGAAAGTGCAGTTATTAAACAATACATGGACCACCTTGCTCGCAACAAACTTGATGATGACAAGCAATCAGCATATAAGCAATTTCATAGTACAGAGACCCTTCTAACAAAGATCCACAATGACACAATGTTGAATATGAGCAAAGGTGAAATTACAATGCTTGTACTGCTAGATCTGTCAGCTGCTTTCGACACAATCGATCACGATATTTTACTGGCAAGGTTGAAAAACAGATATGGGGTGTGCAACTCAGCTCTCAACTGGTTTAGGTCATACATTTCAGAAAGATCACAATCAGTCGTGGTACATGACTAAACATCAGATAAGCTTAATCTCAAATTTGGAGTCCCTCTAGGGTCAAAGCTTGGTCCAATCCTGTTCAATTCCTACATTGCTCCACTTAGTGAAGTTGCTTCACAAAACCAAATTGAGGATCAGAAATACGCTGATGATGAGCAACTCATTATATCATTTAAGGCAAACATTACAGATCAAGAAATAGCAATTGAGAAAATGGAGAAATGCATTACGGAGATTAGGAAATTTCTCCATGAAAACAAACTGTGCAATAACGGTGACAAAACAGAACTTCTCTTGATTGGCACGCCACACCAACTGAATAAACTTCAGCTTTCATCAATCAAAGTTGATAATGCTTCAATCAAAACAGCAGAGGATGTCAGAAATTTAGGTGTGACCATGGACAAAAACATGACAATGGAGAAGCAAGTAAACAAAATGTGCCGAAATGCCTACTTTAATCTGCGAAACATTTCCAAACTCCGAAAGTCTATGAACAAAGACATAGTTAAAACTGCAGTAAATGCTTTGGTCACACCTCACCTGGACTATGGTAATGGCCTTTTGTATGGCATATCTCAGCATCTAGTGAACAAACTTCAGGTAGCCCAAAACTCAGCAGTTCGTCTCATAGAGAGGTTAAAACGGTATGACAGTGTGGCACCACACAGAAAGAAACTTCATTGGCTGCCAATTCCTGCCAGAATACAGTTCAAACTGATGACCACAACTTGGAAGGCATTGAACAGGCAAGCACCAACATACATTCAGCAACTCGTCCAACTCAAACCCAACCTGGGCCATAACCTAAGAAGCAACAGCAAACTTTTGTTGATGGAACCAGCTTCAAGCAGCCACAATAAATTTGAAGATAGAGCTTTCTCTTTTGCAGCACCAAATCTCTGGAACAAGCTGCCAGGAAGTGTCATGGCTGCAAAGACTCTGGATTCATTCAAGGAAAAACTAAAAACTCACTTGTTTAAAACATTTTACAAATAATAGCCAACTCACACAAGCGCTTTTGAGCAGTTTACTGGAAAAGGCGCTATATAAATTACTATTATTATTATATTATTATAATTATATAGCATAGAATTTATGGATATATTCAAGATTTTGCTTGGGAGCAATTTGCCCCTATCACAAAGGTTAATAATCATTACTCGGAGCATATTTTTCGTCACTATACTACTAGCCCGGCTTTAAAGTGGCCAATTGACAATAGATTAATACCATCAAAGGCTTGAAAGCCATTGACAGACATTATATAAAATATGGTATAGAGTCAGGCTGTTCCCTGTCAGCATGCCTCGGCGGTCCAACGTCAGCCCAGCGTCAGTCCAATGTCAGTAGCATCGGACCAGCTTTGGGCCGACGTTGGACCGCCGAGGCAAACTGATAGGGTTAGGAGTCAAAGAATTACTCACAGTAGTAAGATTGCACTTTCCCACTCTGGGTCCGCACTGGGTATTTCCGCTCATGCAAGCCGACACTTGGTAAGTTCCGCCTTGGAGTCCTGAGCAGGTGAACTCGCGGGTTTCGGATGTGTTCACAACAGTGCTGACTTCCTGAAAATACCCCAATTGTAATCTTTGCATGTGCATGTTCAGTTGGTGATGTTAGGGTGATTGATAAAATCCATTCTGTCACCATGCAGCAGACAGTAAAGCAATTCTCAGTTTTTCTATTCTGACTTTCTTTGAACTGGCACAGTAGAATTCTACCAATCTTAACTTACTTCACCAGTAGTTGGGTTCCTGCAGAGGACTGTATAATCGCAGTTGTAAGGCTTTGGGCAATCGTTTATGTTGAGTTGCACGGTTCCAGAGATGGAGGTAGCGTCAGCAGTCACTAACATCACGCCTCGTTCTGAATTAAAGAAAAAATAAGGAAGCACCATTAATAGATTCAGACTGGCCATTTGCAAACTTTTTGTAAGTACCAGTGAGATTTAATTTAAAGAAAAGCTAATGTTTTACAATGTTTTCCATGCATGTGAAAGTTGAACTTACTGTAAGCTTTGGATAAAGGAGCAGCACCAGGACGTTGGTAGTCACATTTGGGTTTCTGGACAGAAGGAAATAACGAAGTTACAACAAGTTCAACACAATCACAATACTGAAGTTTTGCAATCATTGGATAAATAACTTTTGCTTAAATGTGGTACCAAAAGCTAAAATACATTAAAATGTAACTTTTTGACACATTTTGCTCATTTCTGGGAAATATTGAATGCCTACTTTGAACTCATTATGGTGGAGCAGGTCACAACATTGCATTGACATAGGTATAGGACACAAGGGGCGCACAAGGTGAACAACACTTCCTATTGGTTGAGTGCTCGTCTGTTGGTCACATACAAATGTATGGTGGACAATATGTTGCCACAACGTGAACACAATGTTGAGGCGTTTAGAAAGTTCTTACCATTTTTTTTTTTTTGACAGACTTTTCTTTTTGCAACGACAGAATGATAGATAGATAGATATGGTAAGTGCAGCCCTCTAAGCCAACTTCTGGGCGCTCACGAGGGTTGATTGATGAGATGAGAGAGAGAGCTGGAGTCCTCAACATGTTACACATTTACCCCATGTGAGGGATCTTTTACTTGCCCAGCACAGACACTGATACAAGGGGCCGCCAATTTAACGTCTCATCCGAACGACATCAAGCTGGGATTTTGCTCATAAAGGTACACTGAAAATTTCGGGTTCCCCAACCGGGAGTCGAACCCATGCAGACAAAGACCTTCAGCGGAGCAGGCGGGAACCTTAACCACTACACCACCCAGCTGCCAGACAGAATGAAATGTTCACAGAACTATTTTCAGGTGTGCCACTATCTATTTTGAAAATATCATACCTCTAGGAAATGTTTAAATTACTTTTCTGTTTCCATGGAAGCGAAAGTCAGTGCACCCAGCGCAAGTCAAGTTTTTAGATCAAATTCAGTGATGTAATAGTGTAAATAATCCTAAAAGTTCATGTGAAAACGGAATTGATTATGACCAAAAGTGTTCCTGATTTTTTTAAATCTCAGTTTCAATTATATTATTATTAAATGGAAAAAAAGCAGACACTTCTGTACAAACAAATTTGCATTCAGCATTATTGATGCAACCAGAACAGCGCAGTTTCAGCCCTGTTGAAACTACTTCGAGCAAATACTCTATGTGGTGTGCAAGGGAAACTGATACATGGGAAGTCTCTCCAAGTAAATATGCAATGGAACCTTTCAGGTTTCCAAAAGAGACGTCCCTTGGCACACAATGAAGATTTGTTAGTGTCTGAAATACCACTCTTTTTATAATTCTGTATGTATTTATACATGTTGCAGTTTGCAGGATGCCAACCCCATTGGAAACCTTCTCTTCATTCAGCCTGTTTTTGTGATGGCATTCAGCCTGTTTTTATCATGGCACTTGAGAATGTGCTTTTGTAAGCCTACCATTTTATCATGATAGTACAATATATATAAGCCTATATACATGTAAGGTTAGTGAGGTTTTGCAATTTGTCTGATACATTGAGCTACAAACTGGAACTTGAGCCATCCATCATGAAATGCTCGACTGACCAACTAAGGTTCAAACTTGACAGCCGCAGGATGCTTCAGCAAGCCTAAAGAAAGTCACAACTGCAAACAAACTCTTTTTGTGTCGAATACTTTATGTATTAAATGTGGCTGTCCTCTTAGGCACAATCCAATGAGGTCTCAACTCCCTTCTTATCATCCCCACATTCCTCCCTCTATTTGTCAAGTTTCTTTGCCCATGCATCTGATATTTCTTCAGTTTATAAAATATAAAAATACATATGCGCCCACATATATAAATGTAAAAAGAAATTCAACCCAAAAAAGTTAAGCAAATGAGTGGCGGTCAGGTTTGGTACAGAGTTTCAAAATGGCCATGCAGTTTAGGGAAGAGGAGCAAAGAAGGTTAATGATTGAAAGAAACATACCTCAATGGTCATGTCACACCTGGCTTTTTTTGGTCCACAGTTATACTGGCCATTGACCAACATGCAGGCAGCAAGGTCGTACGTCTCAGTAGAATCAAGCTTTTCGAAAATGAAGGAGACGGGACTGGGACCGGTCGTCACGGATTGTGTTCTTACCTGATCAAAATTAATTTGAAGAATTCATGAAGATATTTATTAAGGCAACTAAAAGTTTTAGTTTTCGGACAGTACAAGATATGTCTCTATGTTTCATTTATAAGCATAAATACAACTGTTTGTGTTATTTTGCACCTTGGAATATATTTATCACAATTGTAATGGTGATAAATGATTGTCATAGAATTTTATGAAATGTGTTCATATTCAAAAGAAGTGGCGGTATACTAAGTTATTGGTCATAAAGTTATGTCCTCATATCTTATCATACGAAATTATGTCATTTGGTTACAGATGATTTTATTTCATATTTGTAAACACAAGGACTGAAGGTGAATTTTTTTCTTGGACGTGTTGTCCCATGGGGAAAAGTGATAATTTTTTTGGTGTCACTTTTCCCCATAGGAAAACATGTCCTAGAAAAAAAAAATCACAATTCAGTCCTTGTGTCTACAAATATGAAATCATCTGTAATGTACTTTTTAAAAAATATCTCTCTGAGATGAATGAAAACCTTTCTCCTTTTTTGAGAGGGGAGGGACATACATCTCTGAACATAACTACAATGTTAATGTTGTTTAATGAATTCCTTAAACCAATAAAAAGTAACAAAACAGTACATTTCAGCACCATAAGCTTTCTTTTTACCTTCAGCGAACGAAGTTCGAAGAAGGTATTGTAATCACTTGGGTAAAAATGCTGTCCGTCCGCCGGCGGCGGGGCGGGCGGGGGGTGGGCGGGCGGGCGGTCGGGCGGCGGGCGGAGAGATCGTTTCCGGCCCGGCACTCGGCCTCTATTGAATGTATGGGGATGAAATTTGGTACACATCTAGCCTGTATGGTCTAGTTGTGCCTTTTGATGGTCTGATGAATAGATCTTAAATACTTTTTGAAATAATTAACAAATATAAAAAATTTTTTTTTTTCGTTTCCGGGCCAAGGCTCGGTCACTATTGCATGTGCATGGATGAAATTTGGTACACACGTGGCCTATATGGTCTAGTTGTGCCTTTTGATGGTCTCATTGACAGATATTCTATACTTTCTGAAAAAATGAGAAAAGATATAAAAACATATTTTTTTTGTTTTTTGGGCTAAGACTCGCTCACTATTGCATGTACATGGATAAACTTTGGTACACATATGGTCAATATGATCTAGTTGTGCCTTTTGAAAGGTCTGATGGAAAAAATTATATACTTTTTCAAATATTGAAAAAACATAAAAATTATTCTTTTTGTTTCTGGCCCAATCCGGTCACTATTCCATATACAAGGATGAAGTTTGGTACACATATGGCTTGTATGGTCTAGTTGTGCCTTTTCATGGTCTGACAGATGGCTATTCTATAGTTTTTGTAATATTGAGAAAAAATATTTAAAAGAATTTTTTTTATATAGGAGCCAAAACGTCCCCACTATTGCATATACAGTAATGCATTTTTCTAAACAAATCACATATGCAATTAATTTAGCAGTGCTTTTTGATGCGTATAACACTTTATGAATCATTGGAAAAATAGAGATAATGGAAGGCCACTACTCGACCGCTATTGCATACCTATAAGCAATTTCGTAAACACACCAATTTTATGATATTATTGTAATCTTCTAAAGGTGTTATTCGCTGAAGGTTTGCTGCTGCGCAGCCTATGTTTTTGACTATCAAAACAGATAGAAAGGGGAGCTTACGACATCTCCATTAGAGTCGGTCAGGGAGACCATGTATCTGCAGCCGTCCTCGGGCTTGGGGCAGTCGTTCTTGTCCACCATGATGGTTCCTTCGATGGACGTTTTTGTCTTCTTCACAAAGTAGACTCCCTTCTCCTCCAGGTTCTCCTCTGTGCCAAGTCAATTCACGATTATTCATCCACAATTAGTCCCATGAAGTAAGGGGCTTATGCATTTACTTGTGTCTGTCTGCCATTATGTTAGTCCGTCTGTCTGTCAGTCTGTTGGTTACTTAACGGCACAGAAAATATACCAACTGCATTGGTGGGACGAATCCAAGCTTGTTATATTATAATGAAGGGAGGATGACACTTTCAGAAGAATCTGTGAATAGGGTGCTTTGCATATTTGGGCAGACTAACATTTCTTTGCATTTATATATATTTAAAATTAAAATAGATCAAGGTCACACATGTTATTCATTCTGTTCTTTGGCGTTGGTATTTTGTTGTTGCCTTGTGGGTCATTTGAGAGCATGTTTTCACCTTTCATTCTTCCTTTCATTATGTCGTCCAGGATGAAATGATTTAAATTCTGTGACGATAAATAGTATTTGCTTCAGGTATAGCATTTCAGAGTCATAATTACACAGAAATGCACTCTGTTCCAATTTGTTCTTGTTTGCCCAATCCCCGGTAAAAGGACAAAATTCACTCGAAGTGTGTGTGCTTTACTTGCTCCTATTTAGAACTATTAGATCATTGTGCGTGTTTTGATATTTTTCAGTGAATCAGAAAAGTTAAAAATGTTCAGCCTTATAACATGCACATTTATTTGATAATCATCTCAGCAATCAAGCCAATGACGAAAACAAAAAATGCCAAAAATATTTCATTTAGTTGGACCGGTGTCCCGGAGACCATCCATTGTTACATGAATATCTCTGCACATTCTTCAATTTATAGGCATTGCTCTGTTTTGCAGCGTTGTTCTAAACCTCTTTTGAATGAAGCAAGATTTTAGCTACCCATCAAATTCATTACCATTGTGGATCTTTGTGTGAGAACGAGATCTTAAAAAATGGAATGACGTGTGGAATTTTTGCTGCCATAACAAAATTCCTGTTTTCCTCATTATATTGGAAAGAGTAACTGGATAAACATGCTTTAAAGAGTCCCAAGATTTTTTTCATGTAAATTAACCAATTCAGGAATTTAGAGCCTATTTCAGAGACAGGCTTGGCATTTTTTAAAAGCTGCATGTAGTGCAAGATTTCTATTTGCTTTGCCTGGAAAGCCTAATGATTGAGAATGTCATCAAGTGCCAAAGCTGAAACATAATCCTAAAACTGCCATGACCGTTGACCAGTGCGATTAAATTTTGTTCTTTTAAACTTAAAACAGTTATTTTTTAGAAAATGTAAGAATGGTGAGATACTGAATGTTATTATGATAAAAATGATTCTTACCATTTAGAACTCTTTTCAGGGCTTCCAAAATTGAGGATCCCTGGGCCACTGAGAGGACCAACACAACCAGAAAAACTGTCTTCATCATCCTTAACAAACAGGATATATGCTATGTGTAAGACTAAATATTTTTAATGATACAGAATTGATTTTTTGTGTCTTTGTAAATTTTATAATGTTGATGATCTTGAATACAAATACATTGTGCTAATAAGGGATACAAAAAGTATGACAGAAAAAAGCACAATTTAATTTTCTAAAAAGCAAAGTAAAACGAATGGGGGACCAGGAACCTGGCAGAAAATGAAAAGATAAAGAACATGACTTACTTGCTTGCTTGATTGAGGCTCTTTGGGGACAAGGGTGCTATGCCTGTTTTTCAAGTCTTGCAGAACCTTGAATGCTTCTCAACCGTGACATAAAGCCCCGGAGAGCAACATTGTTCAGCCACTCCCCCCCCCCCCAGGTGAGGCTGAACTTGTGTAAAATAAATAAAGTGGTGTGAAGTTTAGAAGGGTCTGTACTCTCAACACAGGGTGGTCAATAAAAATCAAATGAATGGTGGTATATATGACAACTACCCGAGTCAAAATTATTATTTATAGGGTTGTCAATGTTCTGGAGTAGCAAGATACCACTCTGGCAGCCAACGTTACTGTGTGGTGATCAAAATGTCTTATAGGTACTTGCTATATCTGTACACACATAATACATTTTTAAGTCATTGTTATGCGTGAATGGTGAAATTTGGTTATCAGTTAATAAGGAGCACGAATCAAAGTTTGCTGAGAGGGGAGAATTAAGATTCACATAATAAGATGATTACATTTCAATTTCACTGACGGTGATATTTTTAAGCTGGAAGGAATATTTTGATGCCTATTATTGCCTTATAGATCATTTACTGACTTTGGTTATTTCAATTTTCAAAAATAAAAAAAAATCCATTAAAAAAATAATTGTAGACGGCTTTAAATTTTCAAGGCAGTTACTGTGTATGAGTCTAAATATATACATGAAAAGATCCATGAAAAATAGATAATGTGTAAAAGAAAATCAACAATCGTGTTAATGCTAAAAAACCACTACCAACAGTGCTATTCCAGTATGAGGCAGTACTGTAAAGTCTTGGACTTAGGAGTAGAATTGATGTTGATCCAATGTTCAACCATCGGCAACTTTGTAAATGTTATTCACCACGGGAGAGGGAATATGTGATTTATCACCCGAGGCCTTTAGGCCGAGGTGTGATAAACACATATTCCTGATCCCATGGTGAATAACCGGCTTATACCAGTAGACAAACAGTCAAACATGAGAGGATAACTGGACAAAAAAGAATATGGGAATTATTCCCCTGATATTCTGTAATGTGATTGGCTGACAGAGGTGTCAAATGGTATAAAATAGATAATACTGCCATCTACTGGAAAAGATATCTGGAATTATGTTATTTTTTCAGTATCAAAGATCTCACAACTTTATGGACTCATTTTACTTACATCGCATCTGACGAAATTACATAGGTTACGGCTTTTCCACATATTAAATTGATTTTGCATAATTTAGTCAGACATCAAAATATTTGAATATCGATATGTGGCGTAACTCAACTTTTTCTGAACGAAACTTGGTGAAAGTACAGAAAACACAAGCTGTGAAAAGGATACAACGATAGGTCCAAATCTTTTTGTATTGCTGCGAAATAACCTACAAGTTTGCGTAATTTTGTCAGATGCAGTGTAAATATGCTGTAAATCAATGCTGATCAATATATGGCAATTAGGAATGCTAGCGTAATACCTGTTCGACGAACGGGACTTTATATGTAATACACTGGAAGTATTTGAATTGATTGAACATTTATATTGTCTACGCACTCCAGAAAGAGTGGCGTATTTTCATTCACATTTCTTGTTGCACAATAGCGCCATGCTTCAGATAAAAACATTTCCAAGTGACCTTCAAGAATAAGAATCTTATTCCCAGAGGTGACATGCTGCTATCCTTCTTTGTAAGAACTTTTTATCTTCACGAATTGAATTAAACTAGAAAGCTTAAAAAGTTGCATATATACTTTTGGAAAAAATCTTTTCAACTCCTTCTTGTTGTTTTTTGCGTTTTCTTTTCTGCTTGGCCATAGCTAATGTTCTGGTTGCAAGGAGTCACTACATTTAGGAAGAAAATTCACAACATACACCCTGATAAAATGTCCCAAGGGTGGAACATTATATCACATCAATAACAAAGACTTATGCACTCTGTACAACTTGTTTAATGTTTACTTTTAAAAAGAAAACACAAAAAAACTATGTAGCAGTTTTAAGAAAAAATGATTAAGTAAATGTAACAATGAGTTGTTCTGTTTACAAGACTGCAGTGTATTCAATGATCAATTACTAGTTGTATTTGACTGCTTGCTTGTTTTATTCCAAAGGATGGCTTGTAGATTATATTTTAAGTAACATTCCATGTAATTATTTGTTACATTTTCTTCACTCGGCCAGTTCCTCAAGGAGCGCGGCGACTTTTCTCATGGTGTTCTTTTTGTCGAGTGAATTCTTCATGGAGTTCTGCATTTTGAGGCTGCATTTACCCTGAATCTGGAAATCAAAAATAAAGTCAGAATGTTCCCACCCATCCTATACGCTATAAAACACATGTTGGTCAAGATGACAATTCTAGAGTGGTAATTCCTGGTGCCTAAACCGACAACTCCTTGAGTCAAAATTACTAAGAGGTTGTCAATGTGACAAATATTGGATTAGTAAGCTGTACCATTCTGGTAATCTGAGCTACCAGATGTTGATCAAATTGACCACCTTTCGGACACTTACACTGCAAAAAATTCCCGTTAAATTTTACAGTTAAATTAACT
Organism: Platynereis dumerilii; assembly: GCA_026936325.1. Taxonomy (NCBI): domain Eukaryota; kingdom Metazoa; phylum Annelida; class Polychaeta; order Phyllodocida; family Nereididae; genus Platynereis; species Platynereis dumerilii. The sequence continues at coordinate 865,845 of JAPTHN010000053.1, read as the reverse complement.
GGCAACTTTGTTCCAGGTCTAAGAACTGTAAAAGTACTAATAAACCTGAACAGGACAATGAACCGTAAAATGCAGATTGGTACATTGAACTGTAATTTTGGGATTCAACAAAGTGATATTATGGTGGAATGTACATATATAAAACAGTTTATTTAAAGTATATTTTACAGTTATATCATCTGTCAAACATAGAATGTAAAGAATGCAAGGGGCTGTAGAATTTACTGTAAAAATACGGGTTATCTTGGTTTTAATAGTGTCATTCTTTAGATCACATCAAGTGTCAATGTCACATATAGATATTACAACTTTTGCGTAATGACAGCATCTTTAAGATCATATGAATGAGGATATTCCATTACCTTCAGATAAGTTATAAATTAAGTTTGATTAACACCTGTGTAAAGCATAAGTTATAGATAGCACCACATGTTCTGTGGTTGAAATCCATGCAATCTCTTGCTTGTAGTTCCTAATCTGACCAGGTGTATCGATTGTTTGGCCAATTCAAATGTTTTGTCTGCATATTACAAGTTGCCAGTAAATTAACGGTTGAAGTAATTGTTCATTAACTTGAACTGAATGTTGAATGACATGTCGCAGTAAATTTATCTTGTAGCCATTTTGTAACTGACAAAGAACTGTAAATTCCCGGACAAAGTCTGTATTAAAAAAATACTGGTAAAATAGCAATAAATTTACGGTTCTTTTAGCCAGAAAAAACACGGTCATTTCTTACAGTGTACATAGTCAACATAGTGATTTTGATTATGATAGAATAGTCAAAATGACTTTCCAGGAAGTCAGTACCAAATTTTTGCAACCATTACTACCCTAAAGTAGTCATAAACTAGTCACAGTGACAACCAAATGTTTAGAGTGTACCAGAAACAAGATTTTATGGCTTTTGGCCATTTCCCATTTGGCCAAGTAAAAAGTAGCAGTGATTCAGGACATTTTAAATGCCAACAATAGCTCCAACTAACTATGATTTGAGAAAATCGTTCCCTTGTCATTGGTTAAACTGAAGAAATATTACTCATTTGACTAGGTTTCTAAACTGGTGGTACACTCGATCATTCACTGATTTACATGCACGTATTGTTGGATTTTTGGATTGTCACATTGACTTCCTGGCTTAAGGTGACTCAAGCATGGTGGTTTGATCATACAGATTTTTCTAAAATTTTGCACAGGCACTCTATGGGACCTATACATTCCAAAAATGAAAAAAAAAAATTTCACCGACTCGTTTGGTTGCCATAGTAACGACATTTTTAGCCTGATGGCTGTTCATAAATTGAGTTTTTGGTTATGTACCACAGAATAAAGCATTATATGAATTGGTCACGCAAAAACATCAGAAATGTCTTCCCATGGATGTACACCAGTACATTTGCCGTAAACTTGAAGAAAAAGGTAACAATACTTTTTTCTGTGAGAGATCAAAGAGCAGCCGCACACTAATTAATTGCAGATTTTGCATGCATCAATTTTGGCAATATTCAAATTTTAAGAAAACGATCATACAGATTTTTTTAAAAATTTGCATATATCATTAAAAAGTTACTTTCAAGGAAATGGCGAAAAATAAAAAGTTTTCACCGAGTCATTTCTTTACTGGAGTACCATGACTGTGCCAATGTCAATTTAAAGAAATAAAGACAATTTTAGACACAGTTGACGGAATTTAACGAAGAAAATTTTTGGATAAAGTTGAGAAGCTGGAACTTTGAAGTAGTATAGAATAGATGTTACTGCATTCAACAAAAAATTATTACGCTTTTAGCTTCATTACATTTTGTTTAAATGGCAAATTACTGGAGCTTGTGCTGTCAGAAACAAAATGTAGAAAATGGTAACGTCACAACCTCTTTTTTTTAAAATTTGCATATATCATTAAAAAGTTACTTTCAAGCAAATTGTGACGTTATGTTGCTAGGCAACCAGGCTGCTCAGAAATGTGTGCACTGTACCATGCGTGAGTCACCTTAATTGAAGATTTGGCATGGGTGCGATTTGCCCCTATCACTAATATATTTTTATTCAATAAAATAAGGAAATGGTCAAATGCTACGAAAGTGTTCAGAATGGTCATTTTCAAAAATGTGATTGGACCGAGGTGCCTATCTCCACTCATCATCTCTCCTTAATCACCAAAAATGTTCAGTCATTAATCAGCAGCTGTGTATGCCCAAAGCATCTATTATCACTCACAAATATCCACAAATATCCACAAATGACTGTCATGGATTTTGACTTAGTCTTTTGACTTTGACCAAAGAGCCTATTTGTGTATGCC